>CAWVRF010000826.1:81200-655200 GCA_963932465.1 Maratus speciosus | reverse complement strand
TATAATATGTTACTGTCAATGAAAAACATTTTCGATATGATTAGCTTTTTAATCAATATATAAATTCAATACTAAATAAACACATTTTTAGGTGCGTTCGTAATTATATAAATACGTAGCACCTATAGTCGTCGTTCAGTCCGTCCGTCTGTCCGTCCGTCCGTCCGTCTGTCCGTCCGTCTGTCCGCATGTAACAGAGCAAAAACTACCCAACCGAATGGTCTGAAATTTCAAATATATGATTGTTGCAAAATTTTGTCGAGCCATTTCAAATTTTATGAAAATCGGATGTATAGTTTAATTACAGGGACAGTCAAAAGTTTTTCTTTACATTACGGCCAATGGGAAAAATTATTGCAAGTGCATTTTAATGATATTACAGCCTTCCGAATGATCTGAAATTTTAAAGATATAACTGTTGCAAAATTTTGTCGAGCCCTTTCAAATTTTAGGAAAATCGGATGTATAGTTTAATTACAGGGACAGTCAAAAGTTTTTCCTTACATTACGGCCAATGGGAAAAATTATTGCAAGTGCATTTTAATGATATTAGAGCCTTCCGAATGATCTGAAATTTTAAAGATATAACTGTTGCAAAATTTTGTCGAGCCCTTTCAAATTTTAGGAAAATCGGATGTATAGTTTAATTACAGGGACAGTCAAAAGTTTTTCTTTACATTACGGCCAATGGGAAAAATTATTGCAAGTGCATTTTAATGATATGAGAGCCTTCCGAATGGTCTGAAATTTTAAAGATATAATTTTTGCAAAATTTTGTTGAGCTATTTCAAATTTTAGGAAAATCGGATGTATAGTTTAATTACAGGGTCAAAAGTGTTCCGTTACATTACGGGGAATGGGAAAAAAATATTGGAAGTGCATTTTAATGATGTATCAGACTATGCGCTTTATGAAGTGCAAAAAATTATACATTCAGTACAATATGGGGTGCAAAAAATAATTATAAAACTAGTTATAGTACGAACGCACCTCATTTGCCACGTTTGACGAGCAATTTCCAACTTGTTTAAAAGAGTTATTGAAATATGAAGCATATAAAACAAATGTTTTTTTGCTTGCGAAAGGATTTCAATATTTCTTTATTTCTTTTTTAACACTTTCCGAAATAGTTGAAAAGTGTTTATGAATTCGGTTTGTCTGTCCGTCTGTCTGTCCATGCTCTAACTCGCGTAAATATAGCCTGATTGCCATGAAATTTCTATGTTATTGGGGTTTACTGCGGCATGTTCGGTACTGAAAATGAGGTGCGTAGCACTTTCGATTCAGTTACAGGGCCACTCAAAAGAATTTCGTTACATTAGGGTCTATGGGCAAAAATCGTTTGCCGTGTATTTTAGTTATATTACAGTAATTTAAACATATTGACATTGATATGCATCACTGAGATGTACTAAAAGTTTTTTTACTATAGACTATGGTGTGCATAGAACTTATTGTTCATTCACAGGGACACACAAAAGAATTTGGCTATAGAAGACAATGAGCAATAATTGAACTATTGAAGCCTACGAACAATAATTGCTGGAAGTGCGTTTTCAGCTGTGGTATGTGTTTTTAAATTTAACTATTTTTTAAATATTACTTGGAGTGTATAAATTCTATAGATGATATACAGAGAGTTGTTAGACAAGTTCTCAACAACATCCGTTTATTGGCGGAAATTTCTGAGTGGTTGGTTGGTTGGTTGTTTTTATGACGGCCGATTATCTACACGAGGGGAGAGTGCCCTCTGTGGGGGTCTTTCTTAGGGAACTTAACCGTTATTTATGCAAGGATAACCAAGATTTGAAGAAAACCGCGGAAAAACTCCGAAAGATTAGACCGATGCGCGACGGGCGCGATTGGATTCGAACCAAGCACCACCCGTTGCTTTGATAGCAGAACCTCTCGGCAACTGGTGGGGCTATTTCTGAGCGGAATTGTTCTGCTGAGCTATGCGTTTAACAAAGATTTTAGCATACTATGTTGTATGCATACATATCTGTGGATCATATATAGGGCTGTACAAAAAAATCGTACATTTTAACGACTATTCATCAGAGTTGGGCAGTATCGGAAATATATGCATTTGAAATACATTTTCAAAATACATTTGTAATTAGTATTTTGTATTTTAAGCCTTCAAAACAAATGTATTTTGGTAATGTATTTTGGAATGCTTTTTCAAAGTATTTTGTATTTTCATAATACTCAAAATACATTCCTCGAAATTTCAAGCTATCATATAGTCCAGGCAATAGAGACCGTATAGGGACTCTTCCTAGCAAAATTAATGGTAGTACTGGAAATCGGCTTTCTAGATGTTTTTTGGGTCGCTGAATCCGAATTTGTAACTTCCCACCAAAATTTCCCTAGGCACCCCCCCCCCTCCCCAAATTTTGGTAAAAAGCTCCCCAAAAAAGGTTTTTATTACAAAATTCCATTTTTTTTATTGTTTTAGGGTAAAAGTAGCTTTCCCCCTAAAACAATAAGATATTTAAGTTAAAAACAACTATTTAGGGGGGTTTTGAGGGGAAATTTTTTTGGGGGAAAGTTAAAAATTCGGATTCAGCGACCCAAAAATCTTAAAGTAAACCTTATAGAGAAAGTTCGGAGGGGAGATGGGAGGGTGAATGTAAACGTGTGAGTGGTTAAGTGGAATTGCGCAACTTAGTTTACGCAGCACCGCGCGCATGTTCCGAGGCAGATCCCCCCTTCCCCTTCATCCTAAGTCATAATGTCATATATCTAATTTGTTGGAAATTTTGTTTACTTTCTGAATTTCTAGCTACTTTTACTTGAATTTTTTAATAAAAACCTTTTTGGGGGGGCTTTTTACCAAAATTTGGGGAGGTTGCCGGGGGAAATTTTGGTGGGAAGTTACAAATTAGGATTCAGAGACCCAAAAAACATCTAGAAAGCCGATTTCCAGTACTACCATTATTTTTGCTAGGTAAAATTCCCTATTGCCTGGACTAATATCTAAACCGAAGATCCTAGATTTGCAAGAGGGAAACACATGCCTGTCTATTTGGAATAGTTTTAGAATTTGTTTCTGGAAGTTTATATGCACACATTGTTTAACATTTGGTACGATGTACGATTAGCATATTTTGAAAATACATGTATTTTGTATTTGGGATTTTTTAATTTTGAAAAGTATTTTGTAATTTGTATTTTAGGTTCTAAAACCAATGTATTTTGTATTTTGTATCGAAAATGTTTTTTCGATGTATTTTGCCCAACTCTGCTATTCATTGTGATAGCAGATATCGGGTTTTGAAATGCGTTATGCATTTGCCAAATTCTTCATTTGGACATCATCTTTTACCTTAATAAACTGTAAAGTTTTGTTACAGTATTCTGAATGTGTTGGAAAGTGTTTCGTGGTCTTTGCTGGATGCATGATTTTTCGTTCTTGTTTTTAATCTAAACAATTTCATCAAAAACAAGTAGGAAATTGCTCGTCAAACGTGGCAAATGAGGTGCGTTCGTACTGTAACTAGTTTTATAAATATTTTTTGCACCCCATATTGTACTGAATGTATATTTTTTTGCACTTCATAAGTGCATAGTCTGTAACATCATTAAAATGCACTTGCAATAATTTTATTATCCATTGCCAGTAATGTAACGGAAAACTTTTGACTATCCCTGTAATTAAACTATACATCCAATTTTCATAAAATCTGAAATGGCTCGACAAAATTTTGGAACAATGATATATTTAAAATTTCAGACTATTCGGAAGACTGTAACATCATTAAAATGCACTTGCAATAATTTTTTCCCATTGGCCGTAATGTAAAGAAAAACTTTTGAATGTCCCTGTAATTAAACTATACATCCGATTTTCACAAAATTTGAAATGCCTCGACAAAATTTTGCAACAATCATATATTTAAAATTTCAGACCATTCGGTTCGGTAGTTTTTGCTCTGTTACATGCGGACGGACGGACAGACGGACTGAACGACGACTATAGTTGCTATGTATTTATATAATTACGAACGCACCTAATAAAATAACAATGAAAGCAAATTTATAAAATACGAGGATTTTCTCAATTTTAAGATTTAATAGCAATTGCTGTTGCTTTTCAGAATGAAATTTGAGTTCTGTTTTAATATATAGCTTAATTTTTATAACAAAATAAAGCACTCACGGTTATAAAAAACTTTCTACAATTTACAGTGGTACTTTTCTTGTATTATTAAAACTAATGTTATAGCTAGTATTCGTTTTTTTTCTCCTCGTACAGTTCAATTACACAAAAAACTTTGAGGCTTAACCCTCTGTCTACCAGAAGGGTCCAATGGACCCGACATGTACATTCAAAATATTTATTCAAACCAGAAATTTCTTCAAAACAAACTAAATGTATAAATCAGACAATAATAAGTTAAATAAACAAATTAAATAGTTTTAAGTAAAAATTCTGGTGTAGAATGTTTTTATAAAACTTGAGTAAAATTTCCGGTAGTTCTAGGGTTAAACTACAAAATATTTTTTATAAATACATGTTTATAAAGTTACATAATAATTTTTGAAAAAGAAATTATAAACAGGTGTTTAAAAATGATTAACACTAAATGCCTTCTATTCACTGTAGCCAGTTATTAAAAATAAAATAAAATAGATCCAGGTTATTTCTGAGATATTTCCGAAACATTCGCGTTTGTTTTTTAGTCTGCGTCCACACTGTTAAAAAATTTCTGTAAAAACAAAGAAAAGAAAAACGATTTTTACTTTTCTTCGCGATCTGCTGCAATTTTTTGACATTCCATTTTTGACCTGTAAGCAATTTCTGCCCTCATTTCAATAAAATTTATTCGGATTTCGTATAGCAATTTTCGAATTTTTTGGGAATTTTGTATGTGATTTTTAATGTATTTTAGCGTATTTTCCTACTATTTTTCCACATTAGTGAGGAATCAACTTTCAATCTTCGAACACAATATATAATTTTTTTTTAAAATTTTTTCTCGATATCTTATTGTGATTTTCAGAGCTTTTTCGTAATTCGTGCTGTTTTTTGACGTACCCGGGCAACGCCGGCAAGTTAGCTAGTGATTTTATAAAAGAAAAATATATAATTAAGTATCTGAGCTTTACTATTATTGACAATCAAGGTCAGATATTTAAGAATTATATTATTATTTTTTAAATTAACAATTGAATAGTAAGAAAAATATGTATCTATTTTTTTTCTTTTCTATTAAGTAATATTTTATTTACTTTTTATGTGTTATAAATACATATTCATCCCGTGAAGGGGACACTTTCTTGCATTTTAATCTTTTTAAAAGATTTCATTAACACCTGTTTTTTTTTATGTGCAAGTTATATTTTTTCTAACATAATTTAAAAATAAAATCAAGTGTATGCAATTTGTCATGATTATTTCTAAATCAGAACAGTTGTGTTTAAATAAAAAGGTTTGCATTAGATTTTAAAAGAGAAAAAGAAATTTCTATGAAATCCACCCTTTTTATGTCTTTTAATAAAAGTAAAACATACAATTCCTAAATATCTGAGCTTTATATATTTTTTGCTGTTGTTAATTAACAACTAAATAACAAGAAAAGTAGGAATCTAATTCACTTTTTCTTTTCTACTAGGCAGATATTTCTATCTTTAGGACCATCAAAGTATACTGTAAAAGTAGTATATTACACAAACACACACACAAAAAAAAAAGAAAAAAAACGAACCAAGTGAAACGTGGCCCTCTAGCAGCGAGAAAATAATTTTACGTGCCGGCAGCTGCAGGTGTTTCTATCATTGAGTAGATTTTTTTGATAGAATTTCAGTGATCATGGTTAACAATCTGCATGAAATTAACAACATAAAATGCCCTCCCAGTCTATTAAAAATCTAAAAAATCGGAAAATACTATGAAAATTGAAAAAAAAAAAAAAAAAAAAAAAAAAAAAAAACGGAAATTTTTAATTTTTAACATTTTTTAGAAAATTTGGCCCTGTTGCGGCTGTAAAAGCAATGATGTCACCCAAAATGAAATTTTACTGTTACATTTCTAATATCTTGGTGTGGCTATTGCGTTCTATTAGAAATTGAATTGGTATGTTTGGATAATTTTCAAACAAATTGAAAAAAGTATGTTTTTTGCGATTTTTCCGAAATTTGGTCCCTTTGCGGCGGTAAAAGATATTAACCAATCGGTGTAATATTTTATGTATTTATTCTTTTTTTACAAAAGGCAACTTTTCCGTGCTATTACGTTTTGATTATAAAATTTTCGTTTTTTTCCGACCCAACCTAATGCTTACATTCCTATGTATAGCTTTTGCTCAAATAAATTTTTTTTATGAAATGATTTTTACTAACTTTAAGATTAACTATCTCTTAAAATAATTATTTGATTTAAAAATTGTCTGCATCAGCGTGTTTCTCAAACATTTCTCTATAACAGCACCAAATTTCACATTTTTGTGTGAAACAGTTTTCTTAATATTAATGAAGAAAGACCCTCGGTCACAAGAAATATGGATGTCGATCTAGGAGTGTACCGGAAGATCTACGCAGATTTTTATTGATCCATTTTCAAACCGTTACTTTTTTATATATATAGAAGGATAATATGTAATTTAAAAACTTTAAATTGCGTTTTTGTAGAAAGATTAATATTATGCAAAGTGTGCTAAAAACAATGAGTTGCAGAAATGAAGTTCAGGCTCTTGATCTGCAGATTTACTAGTAGAAATAATTTAAAACCCTTATTTAGAAATTTTAGCATCCATAAATTAACATTTTAATCCATTAATTAAATGTGCCATTTTGTTTTAACAAATGGAAATTTGAAAATCGTCTGACTTGCCATAGAAAAGCAGGACCAAGATGGGACATATATAGCAAAATCTGTAATGGCAACAGTACTAGCGTCACGACCGGCAAGGGGGAAGAATTAACAAGCCTCCGAAATTTACCTATGTTGAAGAAATATGTTTACCCTTTATGCTTTGAATATCTATGTTCTTTCCTAAAACGAAGCAGATGTCAGACGATATTCTGTTAATGCTTGCTTTATTTATTTAGCTGCTTTTTTTTTTTTTTTTTTTTACCGTACTTGTATTGGTGACATTTAACTTACAAAATGATAAATAGAGTAATAATTTCAAAGAAAAACCCTAGAAAATTCTGTTAATAACGTAAATATATAAGTTTATGAGATTAAATTGTAAAAAAATCAAATTCAGGTATTGTGTCAATTTATTCATATCGAATAAAACTTTATTAAGTGTAATGTCAGTACCTCTATTTATTTTTAACTGTTAGATTTATATAATTCTAAAAATTTGTCGAAATGAATTTTTCCCCATTTTCAATTTCATTATTATTTCTTACATGTTAATACTATAAATATTATTGAATTGATTGTACGTTATTTATATTAAAAACAATACTTTTATTTTATTTGTAAGAAAGTGAAAATGCGTAAACTTTAAAAGATTATTGTAACGATTGTTTAATATGTTAAACTTCATAAATTAATAAAATATCGGCTATAAAAATTTTCCTACCAAATGGGAATATTTATGAAATTTTCTGGGATTTGTAGAGTGCAATACTTCGTATATTTTTATATTACACCATTAGTTTATGTAGCTTTAAATCCAATTATATCATACTAGGGGCTCTGCCCCCTGCAAGCTACGCTCGCCAACCCCCGTTCAGACACCGCAGAATCTAAAAACACGCTAATCTGATCGGTTTAAAAAATATTATAGAAGATTGAATTATACTGAAAAAAGGCTGTGCAGATCACCCTGTAAACAGGTTTCCATTCAATTTCCTTTGATTTCAAAAATTTAAAGCCGAATCAGTTGCTGTTAAAACATCCAATGGTTGTTTTCGTGTTCATTAAAGAGGATCAGTTAAACGTTTGAAAAGAAGCTAAAAATAAAAGGAATTAAGTGTACAGAGTCTTTGTCTCCCGGTATTTTGAAACAATATCTATAACAATAGCCTAAGTCATGTGACTATCTTCAAGAGTTCCGTCGAACCACTTCACTTTTTATATTCCTGGTGCCATTTTGGTACTTTAATATTAGCCAGGTACAGGTGATAAGTCACCAAATATTATTCTATCGCCATCATTTCATCTATATTATAATAGCCCAAGTCATGTAACTGCCATAAATAAATACGCTCTGATCCCTTCGCTTTTCATATGAAAGTTTGGCCCAGATATCATATACGGCCCCATATTGGCGCGATTTTTTCCGACGCTAATTTGTGGAAAAGATCAACAGCATAAACAACAACATCCGGCTTATCAAATCAAGCAAAATAAGGATACTATGGCGCCAGTTAAGTATCCGTGTATGACATTGGCGTCAGAAAAAATAGCGCCAATATGGGACCGTATGTGGCATCTGTGCCGAAAGTTTTCCATTTCGATTAAAAAAAATCAATTTTTTTTTCGAATAATGCTACATAAAAGCATTGTCGCAAAGAATTCTAGGTACTGTTACGCTAGCCGGGTGCAAATCTCGCCAATAACTATTTTTCAACTCGCCAGTTAGCATTTTTTTTTTTCAAGTGGTAAATTAAAACATTGCTTTGAATTTGAAATTAAATGTCATCGTTTGTTACATCATTTAATATTTAGCCAGATGCCATATACGCAGCCGGTTTGGCGTGATTTTTTTTACGAAAATTTGGCGAAAGCCTCGTTTTCGAATACCAGTTGCATATGTATTTTTGGTACTCCAGTGGCGTGGCGTGAAAATTTTCGGTGGTCATCGCAATTATTTAAGTTTGTGGTGAAAAAATATTAACTCTAAAATTCAATGGTTGAATGTTCAAAAAAGAAACTTTAAATCTTACCTTCACTTCTACATGAACTCCAAATGTTCTGCTAAAACTGGATCGTAGAGTTTTAAAAGCTTATTAAGAGTTTTAAAATAGTGCTTGGTCATCGCCGCATCCAGCGATGACCGGACGCCACGCCACTGCTACTTAGTTATCCCGTCGAACAAAAATCTATCACCAAACTATAAGATTAAGTGCCAATAATGGTTGATAAATGTCACATTCACTTGACTTTAAACAAGTTACACGTCTTTACGTCATCAAGTGATTTTTATTTCCACGTTTTATTTGTATATTTATTAATGTTATACTATTTTCTTTGTTCTTTCGTTATTTAAAATAAAAATTATGTCAATTTGTATAATTTGGCGAGTGGTTTGGCGATTTATATAATTTGGCGAAATGGGTCGATGGAATAACTAAGTAGTACCGTAATTTTTAATTATTTTCTATTATTTTTTTATTTTTAAAGGAAAATATCCAAAAACATAATTAACTATAGAACAAAACAATTTATGTAATTAAAAAAAAAAGAAAATAAAGTGAATAAACACTTATTATTAAATAAACAACAATAGCCGGGTTATCATGTCAATCAAAATAATGCCATTTTGTCGCCAATTAGGTACCCCGGTGCGTATATAACATCTGTGCCTAATTTTTTTCTTTTCATTTCGTTTAGAAAAAATAAAGAAGTGAAAGCCATTTATTTTAAATGTTTCTGCTTGTATTAAATAAAATGATAATGAAATACAAATTGAATTATGAATAAAAGTAACATGATACATTTCTTAGCATACATTTAAGGGAAGCCAAACTTCTCGCCAAATTAGTTTAAAATAGTAACCTTTTCTAAAATCTGAAAAAAAAAATATCTGTTTGATTAAAATTTGAGTTGCCATCATTAGAAAAATGTATATAAAATTAGAAAAAAATTAATATTTCGAAAACTAATTCGAATTTAAAAATTCTAATACCAGTTTTGAAATCTGCGGATCAATATTGATTTTTGGTGATAATTTCATCGCAAAGTATTCCATATTTTAGGAGAAATCGCCGTGAAACATCATCAATTGTTTAATCAGTCGATTCAAAGAATCGTTACATTTCAGCCGTTTCATATATTCGTTTCATAAATTCGTTTCATTAGGATTTTATATATATAGGGTAGATTTACTTCATATATAGCATTCAAGACGAAATTTTTACCGTTTTTCGTTGCATTTACATCGATCACTCATCATAAAAAAAAAAGCATATATCCGTGCGTGAACATAGAATAGATATTAAATATATAAAATAGAATATCTATTCTGTGTTCATGTATCGGTGTAAGATTCTATTGAAAACGTAAACATGCAACATTAAAAAAAAAGAAAGACCACGATAAAGGTAGATACTCAGTAATAAGCACACTAGGAGGATGAGGAGTTTCTTCCCCATTGTCACCAGGGCCGTAGCGACCGCCCCCCCATACCCCCCATTTGGGGGGGGGGGTGAGCAAAGTCAGGGGCCCAATAGTGAGCTATTGTACCTTTCAGCCGAATGTTTTTTTTTTTTTTTTTTTTTACTTTTTAAATTATTTTTTTATGTATTTTTAATAACATTTTATTTTGCTTTATCGAAATTCATTTTTTTTTGTCAAAGATCTTGATCAGATTTAGAAATAGAAAACAGATATGTGCTTTTCTTCTATATCCACCATTCTTTATAAAAGTTTTTGAAGGCTGTAAGTTCTACTTAAAAAATAAAATGGCATTTTAGTATTTTTGGGGTGCACCTATCAATGGGCGAAAAAGGTGAAACCAAAGGTTCAAAACTTTTTTAATACTATTACTTCCATCAAACAAAACAGATATGCGCTTTTTTTCTACAGGAACCAATTTTTAAAGGGGCCCAGATGAAAGAAATTTTGCAGGCTCTAGATTCTTTTTTAATTGTCTTTTTTAGGGCCCCTATATAAGTGCGAAAATGTTGGAGCCCAAGATTCAAAACTTTTAAGCCCATTTTTTTTATTCAAATTTTTCAAAATATGCTTTTAAATCTCACTTAGGAACCCAATAAGTTTCAAAACTTCGTTATACTATTACTTCCTTCAACCAATTGTGCTTCCTTTCTATAGTCATTATTCTTTTTAAAGGTGCCCAGATGAAAGAAATTTTGCCCGCTCTTAATACTTTTTAAATTGCCTTTTTGGGGGCCCCCAATAAAAGTGAGGAAAAGTTGGAACTCAATATTCAAAACTTTTAGACCACATTTTTATTATTCAAATGTTTTAAAAATATGCTATTTAATATCATTGGGGGCCCCAACAAGGTTCAAAACTTTCTTAATACTATTACTTCTTTTGACCAAAACAGATATGCGCTTTCTTTCTATAGCCAGTATTCTCTTTAAAGGTTCCCAGATGAAAGAAATTTTGAAGGCTCTAATTTCTTTTTGAATTGTCTTTTTTAGGGCCCCCTATAAACGGGAGGAAAAGTTGGAGCCCAAGATTAAAAACTTTTAGACCTCACTTTTTTATTCAAATGTTTAAAAAACATGTTTTTCTTTTGACCAAAACAGATATGTGCTTTCTTTCTATAGCCAGTAGTCTCTTTAAAGGTGCCCAGATGAAAGAAATTTTGCAGGATCTAAATACTTTTTTAATTAACCTTTTCGGGGCCTCTATAAAAGTGAGGAAAAGTTGGAACTCAAGATTCAAAACTTTTAGGCCCAATTTTTATTATTCAAATGGTTTAAAAATGTGCTTTTTAATATCGTTGGGGGCTCCAACAAGGTTAAAAGCTTTCTTAATACTATTACTTCTTTTGACCAAAACAGACATGCCTTTTTTTTTCTATAGCTACCATTCTTTTTAAAGGTTCCCTGATGAAAGAAATTTTGGAGGCTCTAAATTCTTTTGAATTGTCTTTTTTAAGGCCCCCTATAAACGAGAGAAAAAGTTGGAGCCCAAGATTAAAAACTTTTAGACCCCATTTTTATTATTCAAATGTTTTAAAAATATGCTTTTTAATCTCGTTGGGGGCCACAATAAGTTTGAAAACTTCCTTAATACTATTACTTCCTTCAACCAAATGTGCTTTCTTTCTACAGTCACGATTCTTTTTAAAGGTGCGATGAAAGAAATTTTGCAGGCTCTAAATACTTTTTTAATTGACTTTTTTGGGGCCGCCTATAAAAGTGAGGAAAGGTTGGAACTCAAGATTCAAAACTTTTAGGCCCAATTTTTATTATTCAAATGTTTTAAAAATATGCTTTTTAATCTCGTTTGGGGCCCCAATAAAGTTTAAAACTTTCTTAATACTATTACTTCTTTTAACCAAAACAGACATGCCCTTTTTTTCTATAGCTACAATTCTTTTTAAAGGTGCCCAGATGAAAGAAGTTTTGCAGGCTCTAAGTACTTTATACATTTTCTTTTTTGGGGGCCGCTCTTAAAAGTGAGCAAAATTCGGAACTCAAGATTCAAAACTTTTAAGCTTCAGTTTTTTTTTTTTTTTTCAAATGTTCAAAAAATATATGCTTCTTAATCTCGTTGAGGACCCCAATAAGCGGGCATCTATGTGCATTGCATATGCTGCCTATCCCCTTATGTTCGACCTGTTTCGTTTTGAACATTTCATTTCTCTTGTCTCGATAAATTACTTATGTTAACTATACATAAATTACATTGTGTATTTATTTAATCTACTAGCAGAGCTTCGCTAATTGCTTTTTTAAAAAAAAGAACCTATTTTTTGGAGTTCTCCATTGGGGGCTTTCACTGCCTTCCGCAGCGTAAACCTGTTCCGGATATTCCCGCTCCGATCTTGAATCAAACAATCATTGAATTTTTCGATATTTTTCGAATTTCGATGATTTTTTCGATAAAAGTAATAGTGTCCAGATAAAAGTAAAATTTTTAGCATCGTAGTTCACGTTGCTACAGGAACAAATTTGTTATTTTTCCACTTCAGCTTAATTATGACAGCAGCAAAATCTACTGAATAATTCTTCCGTTTTAGAAAAAAAAATGTCAAAAAAAAACTGCGCAAAACGCGAAAACAAAAGTGTAAAAATCTTATAAAAAATTGGGCAAAAATTGAAAATTGCTGAGAGAAAATTGATTATATCGAGCCAAAAGATTGTAACTGGAATGTGAAAAAATCGCCGTGAAAGACAAAAATACGCTAAAAATCACATAAAACGTTCGTAAAAAATTCAGAAATTTCTATGGACATATTTTCTATATTGAGCTAAAAGATTGAAACCTGATTCCTTTTAGGGATGTCAAAAATTCGTGCCGCATATGGCAAAATTTTTACTATATTGGGATAAAAGATAGAAACTGGGTTCCTTTTACACTCTCTCTCCAAGAAAAAAAAAAAGAAAAAGAAAAGAAAGAAAGAAATCAGTAAATTGAAGGATTTTTTCCGTAACTTTTTCTTTTATTCAAACACACACACACACACACAAAAGCTTTGATTTGATTTTCTCATTTTCCGCGAAAATATAGAAAACTCACCAATCTAACATAAAAATTACCTAACATCCTTACTAAATATGAAGATGCATTTTTGTTAAATCAAATCACAGGAGTGTTCCGCCAACTTTGCTGCATTGTACTTTTCCCTATTAGAAACTGAACTTTTACGCATGACTTTTTTCCTTCATAACACGAAGAAGTCGCGAATCAAACATAAAAATTTCTAGAAATTTTCCTTTCTAAAGACGAAAGTTTCTTCAAATGTGAGATAAAATCTCCTCTAATCACAGGGGTCTTAAAAAGGAAAAAAAAAAAACGTTCGTGAAAAATTCAAAAATCGCCAAGGACGAAATTTAGTACATGGGGCTAAAAGACTGAAACCTGATTCCTTTTACTAATGTCAAAAAATACGCGATAAAAGTTAAAAATCACATAAAAAGTTAGCGAAATATTTAAAAATCGAAGAAGACTACTTTACTATATTCGGCTAAAATGGAAAGATCGATTGAAAATTGATTCCTTTTATGAATGTGTGGAAAAAAGCACGAAACTCGAAAAATACAAAAAATGTCGTAAAAAATTAAATGAAAAAAATTCGAATCAAAAAATTTCAAAAACTGTTTCGAGCAACTTCAGGCAAACAGGTAACCTTCCTGTCAAATTTTGTACGGAACAGAAAAACATCTGGTCAGACATAGAAAAACTCTGGACAGACAAACGTCTGTCTTTATTATTATCTACTAGGAAACCCGTCTTCGTTGCCCAAAGAAAGGTACCTTCTATCCGAAGGTATTTTTTTTCTTCTTAAATTTCAACTTGGGTGACAATTTTAAACGGGAGAAAACCGGAATGTATGAAAACAACATCCCAAAAGCCAAAAGTATTATTATTTTTTGTTTAATTAGTAAATCTGTACATATATATATGTATTTAATAAAAGGCACCAATCCGAGTGGGAAAAAAATTGTTATAAGTGAATATTTTCTGCTTAAAGAAAATTTGTCTGGGCCAGGCGGATGGCATTGTCAAACTGAAGAGAAAATTGAAAATACGAAAACGACTTCCATATTTTTTATTTATTTATTTTGTTTATGAGCAATACTTAGCAATTTATAACATTTGTAAAAGGAATTCAGTTTCAAACTTTTTTGCCAAATTTTGTCCTTTGCTGTTTTTAAAATTTTCGAGAATTTTTATGTAATTTTTAGCTTTTTTTTCACTTTTCTGGTAGTTTTTTTAATATTCGTAAAAAAAAAAAAAATAATAATAATAAAAAAAAAATAAATAAATAAAAAAAACGGTTTCAACCTTTTAGCCCAATATAAGTAAAGTTTGATCTCTATGAACTTTGAAAATTTTTATGCAATTTTTGGCGTTCTTTCGCGTTCTTCGGCGATTTTTTTGACATTTTTTTCCTAAATGGAAGAATTCTCAGTTAAATTTTGCAAGTCCTTTGATTAAATTCATATTGTAAGAATATCAAATCTGTTCCTGTAGCAACGTGAACGAAATGTTGAAAATTTGAATTTAATTTGGATCTAAATAAAAAAATTAAAATAATTCAAAATTCGTATGATTCGAGATCGGAGCGGACATAGCCCCTATGGGTGTACGCCGCCGAAAGCAGTACAGCCCAACTACAAATTCGTTCAATTTGAAGTTAGTTTTGGAAAATTCGACCAGCGAAACTGCGCTGATGTTGTTATAAAATGGAACTCGGGTGGAAAAATAAATATAGATATTTCTCTAAAATCTTAGAGGGGGGCCCCGAAAAATATGTTTTTGGGGGGGGGGGGGCCTCTGAAGACCTTGCTACGGCCCTGATTGTCACTAAGGCGTTACCATTACGCTCTATGGGAATGTCTGATCTTGGATGTTAATCTGGGAAACTATACAGCTAAGTCCAGATCCCTCACGAATAAGCCTAATTAATTTCAAGCTAATCAGATGCTTTTTGCGGCAGTTATCAAGGAACAGAGAGACTAACAGGCGGAAACCAAAACTTTTCGTGTCTCCACAGTA
Organism: Maratus speciosus; assembly: GCA_963932465.1. Lineage (NCBI taxonomy): Eukaryota > Metazoa > Arthropoda > Arachnida > Araneae > Salticidae > Maratus > Maratus speciosus. The sequence goes on along the minus strand of CAWVRF010000826.1, from coordinate 639,875 downwards.
AGTCTTCACTGACGTTTCGGCAATTACTGACTCCATGATTTATTTTTTCTTCTGAAAATATACGTGTTTCATTTCTTATTTGCAAAAATTCGTCCGTAATGGAACAAGTAATATAAAAATTTTGTTTTTAAAGTCAATTCCTACTTAGGCCATCAAAGAAAAATTTAACATAATCAAGCTAATATTAGTTTTTGTTGCATTAAAATATCTCAATTTGTTGATTTTCTATAAGCAAGTAGGTTTACAATGGAACTCTATGTGAATTTGGCGAAATATTACAGATATCGCCAAGTTGGCGTCACTTTTGGCGACTCATTCTGGCCGCCAAATTTGGCGATATATCGCCAAGTTGGCGACAAACTTGGCGGTATTTGGCGACAGAACAGGGCCCCCCCCTATAGTAACCCCTTCTTGAAAATAATTTCATTGAACTTCAATAACCAATGGCCGCCATTTTGTTTCCCATGCAAAACTAAAATTAATTAATTAAAATTTAATTAATTAATTAATATTTGAAAAAACTTTATTAACATCAATTGTCATCCAGTACAAGTTTAAAAAAATTTATTTCAGCCTGATAGGATGAATAATGAGTATTTTATTAACGATTGAAAATTTGTACAAGATAAATATATAAATATATAAATTAAACAAAAACATAATTTGAAGAACAAATAAAAAAAAAACAAAATTTATTTCCTGCATCGTTTAAGCCCGAGAAGGGACAGATATTAAGTTATTTCATTCAATTAGTTCTACATTTAATGTTAAAAATTTTTAACAAATTATTTAAGCCAATTGAACATTAAAAAATAAAAATTCATACAATATGATACTTAAAACACCCTAAAAAATTAGATTCCGTTCAAATGAAATCGAAATAAATCTTAGACATTTTTTTAAGTTTTGTATTTTGCATGCATCTTATTATTTTATGCACAATTGTCAATTAAAAATGGAAGAAGTCTAAGATTTATTTCGATTTCATTTGAACGGAATCTGATTTTTTAAGGTGTTTTAAGTATCATATTGTATGAATTTTATTTTTATTTTTTAATCTTCAATTGGCTTAACTAATTTGTTAAAAAATTTAACATTAAATGTAGAACTAATTGAATGAAATAACTTAATATCTGTCCCTTCTCGGGCTTAATCAATGCAGGAAATAAATTTTGTTTTTTTTATTTGTTCTTCAAATTATGTTTTTGTTTAATATGGTCTAGTTTTTCAATAACTACTGCACTCAGACGAACGCATTTCAAAATTATTAGAGAGTATTATCATCAGGCTTTGATGTATGCGGTATTGCATCACAATGTGGGATGCAGTTTACCAATGTGTAATTCAACATGTTTCACCATTGTAGTAAAGCAGGTTGCGGTAGTTTGGACAAAAACTTCCAATCTGAACATAAAAAATCTATAATCAAATCATAAAAAATTAACTACACTTAAATTTAGATACCCTATTTCCCACTCAGGAACGCTATGAATGTAAATGTAAATTGTGTTGAATCTTTACTACTAGCTGTGATATATGTGATATAATTATAGCTGTGATACAGCAAAAAATAAAAGTTTTACTTAAATTTTTAAACCTTAATCTCTCCCAAAGGGTGATATAAACACATCAGAAAATTATTACCTAAGTTTAACTTGCGGTATAAATAGTTCTCATCTCGGAAAAAAAAATGCATTTTAAAGTTTAAGTTATGTAATTCCCCACTAAGTTCGCTACCTGCATAAAAATAGCTATCCATTAAAAAAATTTTTACTAAAATATAAACTTGACCAAAGCAAAAACTTATTGTGAAAATATCCTTTTTCTGTCCACTATGACGCCATATTCACCTTTTTAATTTTTGAAAAAAAAAAAAAAAAAAACTAGCTCAGTTTAATATTTCACGTGAAAATCTTTCACCTAAAAAGAAATAAATTATTATTACGGATTTTGATATTTTTGCAACAATGAAGTAAAAATGTTACATTTTCTATGAAAAAATGTCCGTTGATTTTCAATGAAAAAAGAGAAAATTGGAATTAAGAAAAATAATTGAATAATGTAAACAAAAATTGGCCCATGTTTCTCTCTGGGTTATAATTTACCCATATGCAAATGCATTTTACCATTCGTTTTGACCCTGACGTCAGGCAAACGTTTTTACACTTTAAATTTATAATATCATTAGAATTAGCAAAGAATAAAAAAAATGAGTGGCATCAGGGACAAAAAGGTGGGAAGAAAAAATGAAAAAGTTATGATCTCCATAGGCTTTTCCATGTTAAATTAACATTGAGAAATGACACTGGAAATAAATAAGTATTGCGCTGCCGCGCAATACTTAATAAATATAGGGAGAGTGTGAGCTAATAGTAGGAATTGAAAAACATGCATAATAAATTAAAATAATAATATTTGTAAGGTTATTCTGTAAAAAAATAACATTGTGCAAATCTGCACGTGATAATTTATTTTTATGTTTAATTTCAAGTAAAAATATCGAATAGTTTTTTTTGTAAAGTATACGACAAAATGTAATTTGTGTAGCCTAGTAGAGGATTCGCTTTGCTCATCCTAATAAATGTTTGGTTCGCATTTGAGTAATTGGACTTGACCTTTCGATACAAAATTTTATTTTTCACACAGTTATTATACATTTCAGAAGAATATTTTTTCTTTTCAGAAAATTGACACCAAAAGAAAACAAAACTTGCATCTATTTTTTATACTTACAATAACTAGAAAATCTGCAGATCAGGGGCCTCATCGTCAGATCGTAACGTGATTGGCTTTTAATCTCACATTGCATAATATTCAGCATCCTACAATTCGCATTTTACTTATTTTTTAATAATATAAATATTTATCAACTTAAAAATTTCTTGGAAGATTTCGAAAATTAGAAGCATTAAATTAAACACGGTGTGACAATGATGTTCTGAAATTCTGATGAATTCCTTATTCTGGTAATATGTTAAATAAAAAAATGCATTTCTTCAGAGGGGCAGAACCCCCTCCCCCCCCCCCTGAACCCTCCGTTAGTCATATTAAATTTAAATTAATAATTTCCTATTGATTGTGTGAATGGTTATAGTGTATCTTGAATTTCGTTTTATACCTGAATTTTCTTAGGATAAGCAACAGTTTGAACAAGGTTTTCATGTTATCATAATATGCAAATAGTAATATTTCTGTAATAGATGTAATATCTAATCTAAATAAATGCTATAAAACTGCGCAGGAAAATCACTTACTGTCATTAAACCAAAGTTATAACATGCTAAAAAGGAAAAAAAGTACATTTAAAGGCATGTTAATGCCCTTTAATAAACTGATTTCTATGTTTTGCATGCAAAATCGGCGACTGTTTTAAGACGGGAAACGTGAATTCACGTTTTTAACCCCTTAACAGTGACATTTGTTTTCTTACAAAAAAAATTAAAAATGGGGCTGGACACCACTTTTTCCATACTAAAATATTTATCTTACTCAATCGAAAAATATCTGACAATCAATAAAGATAAATTTACAGTTACAAATTAGTGGTATCAAAATGCTTTTAATAACGGAGCAAGCAAAGTGTTCTTGCTCGAATCCAGTTCGGGCCACACTGTTAAGGGGTTAATCTCAAAACATCATTGAATGAGGGCGTGTCTTCTATCGTACAGAAAACGCGTTTATATTGTGTTGTCCACATTTAATTGTAAGACATTATATATTATATCCATACATTGAAAGATATTTAATCATGCATAAACTTGAGAAATGTATCTCAGAAATCAATTTAACAAAGACTTTCAGAAGAGGGAGGAGCTTTAACTGTTCTTAACCTTCCTACCCTGAATGGGTCTAACCGACCCATTTCTGTAAATCATTTCATTCGATTCGAACCAGAAATTTTTTCGTAAAGTAAAATAAATAGAACACCGAAAGCTAATGTAAATAAATACATTAAATAGTTTTTAAAGAAAGTTCTGATATGAAATGTTTTTATTAAGGTTGAGTAAAATTTGAACGGGATAGGAAGGTTAAACCAATATTTAATAAAAATGCCCGCCGCCAATGTGTAAAGATAAATATTGATAAAAAAAGAAAAAAAAACTATTTTCGTAGAATTTTATAAATTAAATTTGGTAAAAGAGAAATCACGAGATTTCAAGTATAATGTAAGCATGATCTCTGATAAAAATGGTCATTGATGAACGTGAATTATTTTATTCTGTTGTTTTAGGTAGATTTCGTAAGAAATACTACCTATTGCAGTCGTTACTATGGTGCGACTTTTGAAAAATTCCTTCATAACTTTTCATTATAGGACCCCAGGAACCCAAAACCACCCCCACCTAAAAAGTTTATATATATATATATATATATATGTATGTATGTACTAAATTTTGTCCGCACGATAAAAGTCACAATTATGCACGAATCATCTTCAAACTCGCCAACAACTTTGAGATGGCTAATATCTCGGCGGGGATTGAAAATGGGCGAAATCGGCCCAAGAGGGTGGAAATGGGGAGGGTTCAAAATTTTGAATACTGTCTTAACATGATTCTGATAAAACCAGCTCTTACACAACAATGGCAGGAAAAAAATAAAAGTTTTTCGTTATAGCAGTTGCCAACAATAAAAAAAAAAACAAATAATAAAATTCTCACCACAACAATTACATTTCTTTTGCAAAATTTTCACGTGTAAAATTAAATAGTTTGACAAATTGAAAACAAATTGAATATTACGTCATAAGTTTCCTAGAGCAAGATTTCAGCATGAAAACTCAAAATAAATAGTTTGACGAATTAAAAAAATATGTATATTGCGTCATATTGGAAATATAATGGACCTCAGCAGGTGAATATGTAACGCCATGTAAGTTTGAAGAAACGTATTAAAACATGATAAAAACCCGACTATGGAAATATTAACATATTTTAACACTTTAAGGTTCTCTGAATTTTTTGTAGCCATTTTTTAAACCTATTCCATATATATGTGTGTGTGTATTCGTGTATATTACAATTTTCACAAAAAGTTTAGCTCTCTACAGCTCGCTCTTTGTGAAGAAACTGGGTTTTATCTCTAATCTTGATTTAAGTTTTGTTGGAGAATTTAGTACTTAACATCGAAATCTACCTCCGCCTGTAGGCCCGAGCCGGCAGGGATTTTTTAATTTTGTAAAGTATCTCTTCTCATATTCTATGATCATTTTATTGAAAAAATTTTTTTATGCCATTAAATGTAGGGGAAGGTGTTGTTCCTTTGTCCACTTTGCAATATTTTAATTTTCGTAGCTTAACTATTTAGGCTAAATTCAATTTCTTTGTTTTATTATAATCTGTATCATCTGGTTTATCATATGTAATTTTTTGAAGTTTCTAGAATCACTTTTATTATGGTTAATTTCATTTTAAAAAAATAATAACATTGTGGTCAAAGGTACAACACATAGTTGTACCTTTGACCATGGGTTGTTGTACCTCTGACCAGGCAATTAGACAACGCAACGATGAAGAAACAAATCATTTTATTCAATAGCATTGTTTGTTGCGTTTAGGGTGTTGCTTTTGTTTGTATTTTCAGCTTCAATAATTAACTTTTCAAGAGTATCAGTCAGGATACGAGATTGCCCTTTATGCCGACCCCTATTTGACATTTTCCTTGCTTGCACTTTTGGATGAGGTCTCACAGTTTCAGGTGTTATGATAAGTGACATTAAATTTGAACTGCTACACTGAGGTCATATTGTCAGTTTGAGCTGCGCCAACCGCTGATGGTTTATCAAAATTAGTTTCATTTAGCATCGGTTTGTCTGTTACAGTAGCTGCAAGAAATTTGTCATAAGAGAAAAACTTTATCATTGAAAGGCACAATCCCTGTACCCTTAAAACCTTTCACAATATTGGTTGGAACTACGGCATTATAATCTGCTATGCCCGCAAGTTCAGCAATGTTGTAGATTGAAACAGGCTTTCTAACATTTCCTGGAACAACCATCCAATTATTTACAGCTTGATTATAAAAGGCTTTCAAAGGACCATAAACAGCCTTACCAAAGGGTTGCATTTTATTGCTAGAGCGTGGATGAAACGTCATTAGTCACACCATTAGCCTTGTCTAAAGCAATTATTGGTATAGGTAATATGAGATTCATGGTTATCAAATAATAACGATACTGATCTTTCAGTACTAGGTCTAACATTTTTCAGAAAATGTTGAAATAACTGTTGGAATATGGTCTCATTTGACCAGCCTGACGTATTTGGAACCCTAATTATTCCAAGAGGCGTTCTGTGAAGCATAAATGGTTTAAAGTTGACAGGGGGAAAACAAACAAAGGGGGAATGATGTTTCCGGATGCGTTAACAGCAGTAATCATAGTGATAGTTGTTCCCCTTTCGACAGACGTTATCCCTCTAACTTATTTTTTTCCTTTGAGGGCTATGAGTTTAGGAGGTACATGAACTGTGCTTATCCCAGACTACATATTTTATTATTATTATTATTTATTCAAAACTGAAGTAAAAATATATCGTAAACTAATTTCAAGACAGTTGTAGTAAGTAAGTCATCAAAGTTTAAATGTTTAGAAAAAATTTTAAGAGTGTTGTACCTTTGACCTGGTCAAAGGAACAACAACTGATCATGGTCAGAGGTACAACATCATGCTAGTATAAGTTATAACGCATGCCACAGTTTTAAGATTAGGATAATCGATTTCACAAGCCGCACCATATTTATAAAAGTCTATAGCTACCATGTCAAATTAGTTCTATCAACAAAGACATAGCACAAAATATATTATTAGGCAAAACATTAACAAATAAATACTTACATTTTTATCATGGAAATGGATTACTATTATTCACAGGAATGCCCTTTGACTTTTATAATCCACAGTAGGATGCACAAGCCCTCTAGAGAAGGAACTATGCACTAATTAAACCAAAATTAATAAAATGCTGCTAGATGGCGCTACAGCCTAGGTGGTCAAAGGAACAATATGGTCAGAGGTACAACACCTTCCCCTACATCTTTTTACTTCTAAGGGTTGCTACGCTTCTCGGATTTTTCCAGGTGAAATATCAGTATTAGTTTATAGAAAAGTAAATCTAAGTTAAACGCATTAAATTTCGAATTAGTTAAGTACAGATTTTCTTTAAGAAAATACTGGTACCGATGAATTTCCTGGTCTGGAAATTTGCTGAAGCGTGGCAACCCTGTTTTAGCATGTGAAAACTTTAGTTTAAATACACCCTAATATACTCGATAGCAAGAACATACAAAAATAACAAAGAATAGACATATTTGGAGACTTTTAAATCTACTGGATGATCATTCATCATCGTGTCCATGTACACTGCTAATTGCCCAAACCGCATCGATTTGTCGCTATAAAAAATTTCTGTGTGATAGCATTTTAATAGTATCTACATTAAATTAAAAAATGTACCGTTTAACATCATTAATTTTTGACGCAAAGCTATACTGCACACCAAATTATTAAAGATTAATTAACTTTTTATTTCCCTCAGCCAGACTTTCTTGATTTTTCGTAATCGGGATTATTTAAATGATTTTTGGGTACTTGTTAGTTATCTCGTCGACCAAATTACTGTCGCCAAATTGTAAGATTAAATGCCAATAATGATTGCCATTAATTAATTAATTGTGAGATTAAATGCCAATAATGGCCAATAAAACCATTAATTCGACGTTTTGTTTGTATTTTTATTAATGTTTTACTAATTTATTTGTTCTTTCGTTATTTAAAATAAAAATTGTGTCAATTTGTATAATTTGGCGATTTATATAATTTGGCGTAATTGGTCGACGGGATAACTAACAAGTACCGATTTTTGTTTATAGGCTAAATGCAGTTGTTATAGGTAACTGATAAAAGATAAAAAATGTTATATGTATCATGTCGAATAAGTGAAACGATACAACAAAATGTTTTATATTATTGTAAAACATGTATAAAGTTCCACCAAAATCCATACACCTAATTTAAAAAATCCGACGAATATACTGAAAAATCCTAAAATAATAGAAATAATTTAAAACCTTTATTTGGTAATTTCAGCATCCATAATTTACCATTTAAATACATTAATCAAATGCGCCATTTTTTTTTCAAGAAATGGAAATTTGAAAATCGTCTGAACTGCCATCGAAAAGCATTAAGGTGCAAAATAAAATGTTCTATATATTTCGAACAAATGAACCAAATTTAACCAAAAACTATACAGCTAAATCCGGGGACCTCACCAACACACCTCCTTAATTTCAAGCTGATCAGATGCTTTTTACAGCAGTTATCGCGGAACAGACAGACAGACTAACAAACAAACGGAAACCAAAAAACTTTCGGGTCTCCACAGTAAGCCTTCACTGACGTTTCGGTAATAATAAAAAAACAGTCTGTAACTTAGAGGAGGACGCAATTACCCTACCTTCTCTAACTGATGCCTCTGATCAACATTAATACTAGTAAATCTGCGGATCAGGAGCCTCAACGTCAGCTCTGCAAGCCATTGTTTTTAAACACACTTTGGTAATATTCAATTTAATGCAAACCGCAATTTAAAGTTTTCAAATTGCTTAATTATTTATAAGAATAAAAAAATAGTTTTCAAATATTAGAAGCGTTAAATTAAAAACGTTGTTACGTAAGGATATTTTGAAATTTTTATGAGCTACTAATTCTGGTATTTTTTTAGATAATAAAGTAGATTACTTCAGGGGGTCGGAGCCCCCCTGAATCCCCCATGGTCTCATTAAATTTACATATATAACTTTTTATTGATTGCGCTAATGGTTATTGTAAATCTTAGATTTCTTTTTACACTTACGAGCCTTATTTTTCAATACCGGTGGACAGAAAATGATTTACACTGAGACAATTATATTAAAAGTTTAGGTTTTATGAACGAAAATGTAATTTCCTTTTAAAAATAATAATTTTCATTCATATTTTCTGAAATGAGGTGGCATTGAGAAGTAACACTCGTCAAAAAATATTTTTTCAGACAATCTATTTAATGCTTGGTTTTTAAGAAAGAAAATATTTATTTTCCGATACAATGACGTCATTTTCGACAGAGATAATTTTGCGATGCATAATTTTGACATTTACTATCTATTTGCTTTTCAAAAGTTCCTTTTTTCTCATTGAAATTTTGGATTAAAAATTAAACATTTCTGTTAGCCGTGTGCAGACGATAAACCGTGGTAACATATTTTTTTTAATAATAAGAATTAATATCGTAACACAAGGTCCTTTTATTTCAACCTCAAAGCGTATTCGTTTTATTTTTGATATATGAGGTCAAATTCACCTTCTTTTCGTATTTTTGTTTTATTTCCAACTAGCAGTTACCCGTGACGCCGTTCACGTACCATTAAAAAAGATAAATACATTAATTAAGAAAAAACATTTCACTGCTGATAATGAAAAACATGTATAATCAACCAACTGTTTATCACATTTTATAAAAGATGATACGGTCTTTCTTATTTATATGGGCCTTAACATAACATATTCATAAAACTAGTTTGAAATTGCTCGTCAAACGTGGCAAATGAGAAGCGTTCGTACTATAACTAGTTTTATAAACGTTTTTTTGCACCGCATATTGTACTGAATGTATATTTTTTTGCACTTCATAAGTGCATAGTCTGTAACATCAGTAAAATGCGCTTGCAATAATTTTTTCTCATTCTCCGTAATGTAACGCAAAACTTTTGTCTGTCTCTGTAATTAAATTATACACCGATTTTCATAAAATTTGAAATGGCTCGACAAAGTTTTGCAACAATTGTATATTTAAAATTTAAGACCATTTGGAAGGCTGTAACGTCATTAAAATGCACTTGCAATAATTTTTTCCCCATTAACCGTAATATAACGGAAAACTTTGGACTGTCCCTGTAATTAAACTATATATCCGATTTTCATAAAATTTGTAGTGGCTCGACAAAATTTTGCAACGATTATATATTTAAAATTTCAGACCATTTGGAAGGCTGTAACATCATTAAAATGCACTTGCAATAATTTTCCCCATTGGCCGTAATGTAGAGCAAAACTTTTGACTGTCCCTGTAATTAAACTATACATCTGATTTTCATAAAATTTGAAATGGCTCGACAAAACGATTCAACAATCATATATTTAAAATTTCAGACTATTCGGTTGGGTAGTTTTTGCTCTGTTATATGCGGCAGACAACCGGACAGACAGACGGACTGAACGACGACTATAGGTGCTACGTATTTATATAATTAAGAAAGCACCTAAAAATGAAATTTGAGCAAAATAATACAAACAATCGCGAAAATGAAGATGCAACCACTGGAAAAAAAAGAGGGTCCGGTGAAATCGTGAAAATCGGCGGACCTCTCTTCGTAGAACGAAAAAACAATGCTGGAAGAATTCTATTATAGTACTGTATTTTAGGTGATATTTGATGTCAAATTTCTATATGTATGCACTGCAATATATAAGACTACAAAAATTTATTTTAAAAAAGCATTAAAAAAAGAAGCAATTTAACAAATTACAACGACCATTTGGAAAATGACTTTTTCGAAGACTAAAATTTAAGACAGAAAAAATCGCACGGAGTTGATCATACATTACGTACGCCATGAATTAAACATTAAGAGTGTTATTACACGTAAAAATTGCAAGAGACAAAAATCGCCTGCGACCCGTCAGATTTCTTAAAACTTGCGTATTATCCACCTGAAACTTACGTTTTATCCAAGCATTTCATTGTCTGTTCGGGAAAAGACTCTTCCATCGTAGAAATCTGACGACCCATTTTAAATGAAATTTCATTCTTAAACTTTTAAACATTCCACAGTATTATTTTTTACACAGTCGTGTAGAGGAAAAAATTTACTTTTAAATGCAATTTGTTTGAAAGCTGTATCTCAATTTGTTTCTGAGTTATTAATTTTTTTTGTAGTTTTTATTACTTTTTTGACATAGTGGCAACAGTGTCTGTAGAAAGTAAAGGGAAAATACAGATTACTGTATAGACCAATCAGAAAACGAATAAAATGCGGATTAAACCAATAAGGAGCTTCAGATATGCTTTTGATTGCCTACCCTGACGAGGACAATAACCATTTTTCCAAATGGTTAAAAGACAACATATTTTTACTTTTATAAATGTAGAAGACATGTGAAATTAAAATCATGGTGCCAAACCACGATTTACAAACGCGTCTCCAATCAGGACCATAGCCTACTATATATATATACAGCACACGCATTTCGCGGAAAACCGTCGAAAAAGTGAAGTCGAATTCAGCTTCAAACCCTGAACCAAAACATCACAACGTGCTCCTTTTTGTTTACATTTATACCCTGCCCAGATAGCGGCTTGTTTCTCATCGTCGAAGTTTCGGAATCAGAATCGTATTTTCAGAATAATAAATTAAATACTTATATTCTTAAATTTCTTTCGATTTAAAAGGATATTTTACGCAGATTGTAGTAATTTGGTGTTCACATATTTTTAAGATTAGCTAATTTACTTATTGTTTACTTAATCGTTTGGTTCATTCTGTTGTTCTTTTTTGAATGTCCCGTATTTGCATAAAAATAGCTTGTGTTTCATATACACGTTTTAAAATTAAAATTTGGTTTTTATCAAACTACAGTTCTCATAACTGGCTTGAAGCAGTTATTTTTGACGAATTTATTGTTACCCGTAAAATGTGTGTTTTTGATATCGTCCAAACTAAAAAAAAAAAAAAAATGCAATTTAACAAATTACAATGACCATTTGGAAAATGATTTTTTCAAAGACTAAAATTTAAAACATAAAAAATAGCACGGAGTTGATCATACATTTCGTACGCCATGAATTAAACATTAATAGTGTTATTACACGTAAAAAATTGCAAGCGACGGAAATCGCTTGCGACTCGTACGTATTATCCACCTGAAACTTATGTATTATTCAAGCATTTCATTGGCTGTTCGGGAAAAGGCTTTTCCATCGTCAGATTTCCAAGAAATCTGACAACCCATTTTAAATGAAATTTCATTCTTAAACTTTTAAACATCCCACAATATTACTTTTTACACCGTCGTATAGAGCGAAAAAATGTACTTTTAAATGCAATTAGTTTGAAAGCTGTATCTCAATTTGTTTCTGAGTTATTAATTTTTTTTTGTAGTTTTTATTACTTTTTTGTCATAGTGGCAACAGATCTCTGTTGAAAGTAAAGGGAAATACAGATTACTGTATAGACCAATCAGAATACGAATAAAATGCGGATTAAACCAATAAAAACCTTCAGATATGCTTTTGATTTCCCATCCTGACGAGAACAATAACCATTTTTCCAAATGGTTAAAAAAAAAAAAAGACGATTTTCCTTAAACATTAAATATTCTTATTTTTAATCAGAGAAAGAAATGGTGATTGCAGATTTAAATATCGTTGCAATATTTTATATGTTATCCAAGCAATTTTGATTAAATTATGTAAGGATATTTGTTACTTAATAAATTACATTTATTAATTATTACAAGGAATTTTATGAGTACTTTAATATATTTAAAAGAAATTACATTAGTTTTATTGTTTCAGCAGTGAAGATAGTAAATAAATTTGTGACATTGATGTTTTTAGACTATGCATGTTTTTATTTATTGGGGGTGAATCGTAGAATACTCTACTTTTCCCCAACATGGCGATAAATGCGCCAAAGTGGCAACCTTGGTATTTATATTAATTTGGTATTAAGTAGCAACCTTGGATGTTATAAAAACGTGCCGATTTGGTGATTTTTTGAAATCGCGCCAAAGAAGTAGAGTATTCTCCGGTCGCACCATTTTTTATACCGATAATTGTTAAAATGATAATGTTTTTTTTTTTATTTTAATTTTATTTGATGATTAGAGTTAATATTTTTATTAAACTCTTTTTGAATCATATCTATACGAAAAAAAAAAATGTAAACACAATGGAATTCTCTGAACGATGCCCAGAGCTGTTTGATTGGTTTTCGTCGTTGAAGTTACGGTCAGTTTCAAATTTCTGTTTTGGGCAGCCTATCAGAGTCCTCTGGCGAGCGACTTCATACATTAAACGCAAATCGGTAGCTGCGGTAGTAGTATTTAAGTATGACTTGTCAGGACATACCAGATCTATCCATCTATACTTTTTATTGCTTATGCCACTCTCCAATACACTTCCAGCTTCCGAGCCAAATTTCAATACTGATTGTTCATCTTTAGGGTTTACGAATGAAAAAGCAACTTTCTTTTAATAAAGTAATTTTTATTCTTATTAGTTTCTGCAATGAACGGCTCTAAGAATAATACTCGAAAAAAAAAAGAGGCATTCGAGTTATTTTTTTAGATTTTAATAATAAAAACATTTTTTTCCGATAATCACGGCGTCATTTTCGGCACGGATCATTTTAAGGTGCATATTATTGACATCTAAAATCCATTTTCATTTCAAATACTTTTTAACATTTTTTAAAAATTTAAATTAAAAGTTAAATCTTTATATTAGCTGAGCGCAGACGGTAAACCATCAAATATTGCTAAAAATGTTCGTTAAATAATGAGATAAAATACTATAACTCAAGACCATTTTCTTTTAACTTCAAAGCATATCCGTTTTGTTTACCATAACATCATATTTGCCTGTTTCCGTACTTACTCAAATTCATGCAGCTTATATTATTAAGAAATATTTGAACATTTCTGTTTTATTTCCAATATGACGATATATTCATCCTTTTTTTATTCTTAATTTTTTATTTCATTTTCTTTTTTGATGTGGAAATCTTTCAATAGAAAAATAATTGTAGAAGAAAAATTTTCTTCCGGGTTCTGATACTAATCACGACGTCATTTTCGACATGGATAATTTTATGATACATATTATTGACATTTACTATCGATTTTCTTTCCAAACTTTTTTTAAAGCTTTTTTTTTTTTTCATTTGAAATAAAAAATTAAATCTTTACATCATCTATTTGCAGACGATAAACCTCCAAACAAATGGTTGCTATGTTTCCTTTCTTACTTAATATAATTCGTCATAGAGTAAAGAGAAAAAAATAGAGATGAAGTGTGGTGTTTTGAGGTGACGCAAAAAATGTAACCGTAAATTTCGCTATGTTCGGCCCAAACACAATCACATGCTTTCGCAAAAAAAGAAGAAAAATTCTAGTAATACAGTTTTTAATTCATAATACAATGAAATGCTACTTTAGAATGCTTAAATATAAGCAGATCACCTTCATTTAGAGAAACAAATGCACAGGAGATGTCAGAGAATTCCATAGATTAACATCCAAGATCGGACATTCCCATAGAGCGTAATGGTAATGCGATTGCGATCGTAGCGCCTTTAGTGACAATGGGGAAGAAACTCCCCATCCTTGTAGTATGCTTATTACTGAGAATCTACCTTATTGTGATCTTTCTTTTTTAAAAGTTGATGTTGCATGTTTATGTTATCAATAGAATCTTACACCGATACGTGAACATAGAATAGATATACTATTTTATATATTTAATATCTATTCTATGTTCATGCACGGATATGTTTTTTTTTTTTTTAATACATCATGAGTGAACGATTTAACTGCAACGAAAAACAGGGTAAAAATTTTTTGAATGCTATATATGAAGTAAATATGATATAATTGGATAAAAATATACGAAGTACTGCACTCTACAAATCCCAGAAAATTACATAAATATTCCCATTCGGCAGGAAATTTTTTATAGCCGAAGTTTTATTAATTTATGAAGTTTAACGTATTAAACATTCGTTACTATAGTCTTTTAAAATTTACGCAATAAAATAAAAATATTGTTTTTAATGTAAATAACGTACAATCAATTCAATAATATTTATAATATTAACATATAAGAAATAATAATAAAATTACAAATGGGGAAAAATTCATTTCGACAAATTTTTAGAATTATATAAATCTAACAGTTAAAAATAAATAGAGGTACTGACATTACACTCAATAAAGTTTTATTTGATATGAATAAATTGACACAATATCTGAATTTGATTTTTTACAATTTAATCTCATAAACTTACATATTTACGTTATTAACAGAATTTTGAAGGGTTTTTCTTTTACATCATTACTCTAATTATCATTTTGTAAGTTAGATAGATACAAGTACGAAAAAAAAAAGAGCTAAATAAATAAAGCAAGCATGAATAGAATATCGTCTGACACCCGCTTCGTTTTAAGAAAGAATAGATATTCAAAGCATAGAGGGTAAACATATTTCTTCAACATAGGTAAATTTCGGAGGCTTGTCAATTCTTCCCCCCTTGTCGGTAGTGACGTCTTACGCTCTGCGACACCGTTTTGGCTTGGGTTAAATGGTACGGTAAGCTGATGATGAATCCCATTTTTCTATTTCGTTCTAGTACTGTTGCCATTACAGATTTTGCCGTAAATGTCCCATCTTGGTCCTTAATCTATGGAGAATTCTATAGCTGTTCCTTGTGCTTGTTTTGTTTGGGCCGAATGAGGACATTTAAATTTGAGCGATAGCGCGCATCATATTACAAACTGCTTTTACGGCATACTGCATCTCCATCTATCTCTTTCCTCCATGATAATTCGTAGAAAATGTTACCACTGCTTATAAAGAATTAGAAATCATAGCTGTGAGATAAAGCTATAAATTTTAGCTATAATATACAGATTAAATAGAAAATGCAATGTAGCAACGGGTTTTTTTGGAGTATGTTTCCAAGCAAAATGCCATGATTGACGTCATATCTATTCTTCTTCTTATTTTTTTATATTTCATTTTTTGTTCACCTGAAAATCTTTCAATTAAAAATTAATTTTTGGTGGAGAAGTTATTTTTACGGATTTCTATTTTATGGCAACGTAAAAGAAATATAATTAAATGTTAAAAGAAAAAATGGCAATTGAATTCATTATAAAAATAATGAAATATTGAAATATTAATAAAAATATTTGAATAAAATAAGTAAAAATTAGCCTATGTTCTTTTCAGGGCTATAATCTATCTATATGCAAGATACAAAGACATTCATTCATCCGTTTAGATGTTGACTTCATTCAAACTTTCGGAAACACATTGACATTTATAATATTACTAGCTGTTACCTGTGACATCGTTTACGTAACATAAAAAGAAGAAGAAATGAATTAATTAAGCAAAGCATTTCCCTTCCGATAATTAAAAACATATAGGGTAAATGCACCAGTAGTCGGACACCCCCCAGTAGTCGGCCACTTTGAGATAAAATACGTTATGAATAGCTTATTTTTGATTTCACATGAAATATTACAATCCCCCTATATGTAGCCAACCTTTATACGTCATAAACCATCAGCAAAGAATTGTGGGTATTTTTATTGCTTTAGTAATCAGCCATTTTTTATTTGGTTGCGGTCAAATAACCGTTTTTATTATTTTTTTGTTAACCGATGACAAAATTTTTAAAAGACTAGTATTAATTTATTTTTTATTATTTTCTAAAATTATAAGACTCTACTTTTAAGAAGTATTAAACTTCTTAAAAGTAGAGTCTTATAAAACATGAAAAACATGAGTTTATTAAAAACTAATGTTTTTCAGTATCAAAATTAAATAAATGTGTTTGTATTAATTAATTTTAATGTGGCCGATTATTGGGTATTATATTTACTTACATGTTCAGTAATCGGCCACCACGGTTAACTACTGAATAAAAGGCCATTTCAAATATTTTTGAGTCTATTTTTAATAATTTGATTTTTTTCGTGATTTGATTTTTGCAATTTGAGATTTATATAACCTTTTACTTGCATTTCATTTTATGTACACTATATATAATGTGTCCTGGGGTAATAACGCCACCTTAAGATTCTACCAATTTTTACGGCTTATGTATACAAGAAAGACTATTTTAGCAGATAGCAGATTCATAAAATATAGTGACGTGATTTCTTGACCAATGCTATTAGGATTATTACCCACCTGTTGGGTAATAAATTAACGTCTAAATCGCGGTCATCATAACGGCTCTTATCACAAATGCATCCAAGAAATTCCCTTGCACTTTGCGCTGGCTCATAGGATGTCATTATTATTTACTTTAGTGTTGCATTTTTAGACTTCATAGTTTTTACAAATAAAAAATGAGAAAAAGACTTAAAATATAGCTTAAGCCTTAAATAATTAAGACTTTAATAATACTTAAATAAGACTTAATAAATATCATTCATGCACAAGTTAAATGAAATTGATTTGCGCTCATACGTTTGTCAATGACGAATTTTGTTCGTTTGTGATCGCGAATTTCGCAAATTTAGTAAATTTTTGAGACTGCTGCATCCAGTGCATTTTTTTTATGAGTGCTATGCGCTTATTCGTTCCTTAGTTTTTGCGGCGTTAACGAATTTCGTTTGTTTGAGATCGCGGCTTTCGCGAATTACTGCGTTTTTGAGACAGCTGCAAGACGAGGTTGCTGCACCGAGTGATGTTTTTTTTCGGTTTTGATTAGCACTATTAGCTCCTACGTTCGTTACTGATTGCGGCATTAACGAATTTCGTTCGTTTGTGATTGCGGCTTTCGCGAATTACTGCACTTTTGAGACAGCTGCACGACGAGGTTGCTGCACCCAGTGATGTTATTTTTTTTTAGTTTTTCAAGAGCGCTATGCTCTCATACGTTTTTTACTGATTGCGGCGTTAACGAATTTCGTTCGTTTCTGATTGCGCTATGCGCTCATACATTCGTTACTGATTGCGGCGTTAACGAATGTCGTTCTTTCGTGATCGTGGCTTTCGTGAATTACTGCGTTTTAAAGACCACTGCTTAACGAAGTTGCTGCATCCAGTGGTATTTTTTTGTTGTTTTCATGAGCGCTATGCGCTCATACGTTCGTAACTGATCGCGGCATTAATGAATTTCGTTCGTTTGTGATTGCGGCTTTCGCGAACTTAGTGCCTTTTCGAGACTGCTACACGACGTGGTTGCTGCATCCAGTGATTTTTTTTTCGGTTTTGATGAGCACTGTGCGTTCATACGTTCGTTACAGATCTCGAAGTTAACGAATTTCGTTCGTTCGTGATCGTGACTTTCGCGAATTACTGCGCTTTAGAGACTGCTGCACGACGAAGTTGCTGCACCCAGTGATGGTTTTTTTTCTGTTTTCATGAGCGCTATTAGCTCATACTTTCATTAATGATTACGGCGTTAACGAATTTCGTTCGTTTGTTATAGCGGCTTTCGCAAATTACTGCGTTTTAGAGACTGCTGCACGACCAGGTTGCTGCACCCAGTGATTTTTTTTCGGTTTTCATGAACGCTATGGGTTCATAGGTTCGTTACGGATTGCGGCGTTAACGAATTTCGTTCGTTCTTGATCGTAGATTTCACGAATTACTGCGTTTTAGAGACTGCTGCACGACGAGGTTGCTGCACCCCAGTGATTTTTTTTCTGTTTTCATGAGCGCTATTAGCTCATACGTTCGTTAATGATTACGGCGTTAACGAATTTCGTTCGTTCGTTATTGCGGATTTCGCAAATTACTGCGTTTTAGAGACTGCTGCACGACGAGGTTGCTGCACCCAGTGATTTTTTTTCGGTTTTCATGAACGCTATGGGTTCATAGGTTCGTTACGGATTGCGACGTTAACGAATTTCTTTCGTTCTGATCATGGCTTTCGCAAATTACTGCGTTTTAGAGACTGCTGCGCGACGAGGTTGCTGCACCCAGTGATTTTTTTTCTTTTTCATGAGCGCTATTAGCTCATACGTTTGTTACTGATTACGGCGTTAACGAATTTTGTTCGTTTGTGATTGCGGCTTTCGCGAATTACTGCGTTTTAGAGACTGCTGCGCGACGAGATTTCTGCACCCAGTGATGTTTTTTCTGTTTTCATGAGCGCTGTGCGTTCATACGTTCATTACTGATTGCGGTGTTAACGAATTTCGTTCGTTCGTAATCGTGGCTTTCGCGAATTACTGCGCTTTAGAGATTGCTGCACGACGAGGTTGCTGCACCCAGTGATGTTTCTTTTTTGGTTTTCATAAGTGCTATTAGCTCATACGTTTTTTACTGATTGCGGCGTTAAGGAATTTCGTTCGTTCGTCATCGTGGCTTTTGTGAATTACTGCGTTTTAGAGACTGCTGCACAAATTTCCTGCATCAGTGATGTTTTTCTTCAGTCTTCATGAGTGCTATGCGTTCATACGTTCGTTACGGATTGCGGCGTTAACCCATTAACCGCCAAAACTATAAGGGGTTAAAATTTTTTTATACAAATGATATTGGTTATTCATTTGAACATATATAACATTAATTTATAATGGAAATAACAAAATTTATGTTAGCTTACGAAAAATGGAGTGTTGCGTTCACGCAACGTCAGCGGAATAAGAGTACTGATGTTTATTGAGCTCAATTGAGCATCAGCAGGATTTTCTTGCATATATGGGCACTGTAAGATTTTTTTTTACCTTTGTTACAATTTAGACAGCAAGCAATCACTCTAATGTAATTAATATATTATTAAAATTAATTTTTTTAAAATTACTGATCATATACAGAAAACAGTTTCAAGTATCAAAATATTCGCTAGACTTATGATGTAAATCGACATCACAAATGTACTGAAGCGATAAATATTCTGGCTATGGCATTGTTTACAATGCAGTCTACCGCTGTCATCGGACTTGACAATTAACCCTTCCAGGGGCAGTAGTATGTTTATGAAGCCAATTAATTTTATTTCCCAAAGGCCACAATGGCATCAGAATTGTGGTAAAGTAATTGTCCTTTATTATGTAATTGTTCGTAAATACCGGTGCCATTCATTCATTTCAACATTTTAGAAATTTAATTGCATTGCCCCGGATAGGGTTAAATTTCCGCGTTCTGTCTGTAATGGCTTTTGCATGTAGAACTTACTATGCCATCTTTTGGCTGATTTGTTTATGGTTAACTCTTTAATTTCAAAGGGTGTTTGCAAAAGGTACAATGCAACTTCATGTCTGAAATCTAAGTGACAGTATTTATTTTCGAACATAATCTTTATACCTTCTCGCATTGGTCAAGGTTTTATTTTTTCTTCATTTTTTGGCTGAGTCATAATCAATTTTTCTACCTTTATCCTCTCCAAATCTCATTTTTTTTTCTTTTTTTTGTATGTGTGATTTGCACTACTTTTAGAGGATACAAACTTCTTTTTCACGCACATTTCAATTTCGTCAGCAGTATCGAAAGGTAAAATATCATTATCACTTTTTGATATATTATTATTTCCTTCTTCATCAATAATTTCTGCTATTTCTGATTAAATAACAATAATATTTGTTTCGTTCCCGTCATAATTATATGAATCTTTATTAAAAATTATTTGAAGACCTTCGAAGAACGTAAGATATGTATTTGAAGCATTTCTGTGAGCAAAGAATACGAAAAAAATCCACAGAGTCGAACGATACGAGTGAGTACTGGAACTACCTCTTTTCCGCTGACGTTGCGTAAACGCAACACCTATTGTCTCTTCCTCCCCATTAAAACGAAAGCAACTGATTCGTTGAATGTTCTTATGTACTTTGACCTTGTCTAAAAATAGATTTACTCTAAAGCTTACGTTTGTCTAACTATATTTCTTCTGTGAAAAAGACAACGTGAAAGTTTTCGTTTAAAAATGCTTTAAGTTTCGAACTTGTTATTAAATAGAAAAAATATTTTGAAAGAAAATATTTTTCTATTGAATTAGTAACCATAATATACCCTACTCAAAAATTACTATTAATATAAAATTCATTTGATAGCTAATTTTTTATATGCATTTATTTTGACTGTTGCGTGAACGCAACACCAGCGGTTAATGGGTTAACGAATTTCGTTCGTTTATGATCGCGGATTTCGCGAATTTAGGGCGTTTTTGAGACTGCTGCACGATGAAGTTGCTGCATCCAGTGATTGGTTTTAGTTTTGATGAACGCTATGCGCCCATGCGTTCAGTACAAAAAGAAGATAACAAAAAACAAGAATTTTTTTTTACAAAATCGCATAATTATATCAAAATGACTGTTACTATAAAATCACAAATCTATAATAATAAGATAACTACTAAAATAACAATAATAACAAACGATTGCTTTGTCACATGTATTTAAAATATCGTGTAGGGGAAAACAACTGAAAAAGAAACCATGTTTTCCCTTAAATAAGAATTGGCGCCTCATTCTGCTCGTATTGTTCAAAGATACTACGAGACAGACTGTATTGTTTGTAATGTACTATTCGAGATATGCAACTTATTAAAATTACATTTCGAAATTCGATTACGAGATAGTAACGCGAAAATGAAGAATTGGCGCCGCGTTCTGCAAATATCTAACCACGAAATCCCAAGATAAAATGAAATATTTGCATTGTGCTAGTCGAGACATGCAACATATTAAAATTTCATCCCGAAACTCGACGACATGATAGTAATGCTAAAATGACGATTTGGCGCTCCCTACTGCTGATATCACATTAAGATATGCATCGACAGATCAGTCATTCACGTTCTGTTAATAATCTTCTTCTACATCATAATTTCATTTTGGAACAGGATGACGTAATAATTTTTTCTTTGCCCGCAGCCTAGTCTACGATGGTTAAACAAAAAATTTGAAAGGCCCACTACTAGATAATTTGGTACTTTTAACTTTACTTTCCATAAGAAACAAGAATGAAAAATCTTGCATGAAGAATAGATTATAAAAGCATTTCCCATGACTTGCAGAATTCTTCAACGAAATTGAGCTGCTTAATACCATAAAAAAAATAAACATTTTAGAAAAGGCATAATACTATTGAAAACCAGTTTATGGTCCCTAACCGAAAAAAATAGTTCAATTCTTTGCGCAGTCCTGTATTTAACCTATATCTTGTACTTTCTAGTAATAAGACTTGTATATCATTCTAT
The DNA here is from genome assembly GCA_963932465.1 of Maratus speciosus. NCBI lineage: Eukaryota > Metazoa > Arthropoda > Arachnida > Araneae > Salticidae > Maratus > Maratus speciosus. Next base: position 617,897 of record CAWVRF010000826.1, on the reverse strand, counting down.
ACATAATATGATAAAACTTAGTATAGTAAGAAAATGCGTAACAGGTTGAAAATTTACCTTCAGCAATTTCTACCCCTATACGGAAACATACTTGAATTATTTTGCACAGCCCTGTATATTACCAATAGATTTTTATATGCCGCACATATTAAGCTAAAATTTAATTAAGGCTAAAACGTGGTTAAAACTACTGAAATGATACTTCCACACATCATTATCCCTGGGAGATAATGTATTCAGTTCTTTACGTGGCCCAGTATATGGTTTTATTTATATTATACAAACATCTCTTAGTATACTAAATATAGTTTAGCTTGAAAGAGCATAAAAGCCTCTTTTAAGCCATTCACGCTGATACTCCACAAAGCTTACAAACTCTTTTGTGTAGCCTTGTATATGATCTATATCAGTTATTCACACCGCATTGTAAGCAAAGGTTTAATTAAACTTAAAAACGCATGTCAACGCAACAAACAAAATCACACTTACAGCAATTATCGCTAATAGAAAGATACAGTACTGCATTCGAATTTTTTGTGTTTCCCTGTAAATTAATGATAAATGCCATGCATATCATGTTATACAACGAGTATTTTGTTGTAAGCCTCAGTAATGTTGTATATCAATTTCATTCTATTTGATGTAGTATAAGAGAAGTAAAATACGCTGCAAACTGCTTATCCCCTGACACTATTATGTAAAGGAATTCTTTTGCGGGGCCCTATAAATGAATAATAAGTTCTTTGGACTCCATATTGTCTAGAATGCGTAGTTAAATGCACTTCCTAAATGCATATCAATTTCATTATATTTGAAATGGCCAACATCATTAAAATAAACTTGAAGCAATTTTTCTTATTGAGCGTAATGCATCGGGATATTGTTGACTGTCCCTGTGGATGAACTATAAATTCTACACACTTTATTTTCAATAGCGATCGTGCTACTGTTAACATCAAAACATACAAAAATTTCAAGGAGATTCGAGTATATTTGCCAGTGTTAGAACTCGGACTGAAGACAATCCAAATTCACAAACACTTTTAAACTATGTTGGAAAGTGTTAAATACTATTATAATATTTTTAATTATTACAGCAATATTATAAGAAAAGAATAAATTAACACATTTTATCATTAAAATGTTGTTCTGTTAATAAAAGTTATTCTTTAAGTTATTTAAATAACAAAGCATTTAAGTGGCCGACTACTGGTCTAGTGATGGCCGAACTCTAGAATTGAGTGGCCGACTACTAGACCTTTGCTACTTTTAAGTTTAACTTTTTATAAATAAAAACTGTAATCAGTTTTTTTAAAAACAATTGCTGAAACAGTAAAAGAAAAGTGTACATTAACATGTGTCACTGTTAAAAATGTTGTATTGCTTTTTAAAATTACGCTTTGAGCTATATGCTTAAAAAAAGCGCTTAAGTGGCCGACTGTTAGTGCTTTTAACCTATAATGAACCAATTCTTTATCACATTTTATAGTAGACAATCTATTTATATATTACGCTATCGTACATGTAATAGAAATCGCAATTATTTGTTTATTTTTTAATGGCAACGCCCAAATGAAACGCATCTCATTGGTTATTGAACGCATTGGTTATTGAAGCTTGGTTATTGGTTGATTATTATTGGTTATTTAATGCATCCCCATACCTATAAGGGATTACCTTAGGGGGGGACCCTGTTATGTAGCCAAGTTTGTCACCAAAAGTGACGCCAACTTGAAGATATCGCTAATATATCGCCAAATTCCAATAAACTTCCATTGTAAACCAATAGGGTTTACTTGAATACAGAAAATCAACAAATTAAGATATTTTAATGCAACAAAAACAAATATTGTCTTAAGTGACTACATTAATTATATTTAACCCTCTCGCCGCGTAATTTTTTAAAAATCACAATAGGTTCAAAAATTGCACATTTTTTATTACATATTACAAATCTATATATATTTTAGAGTTTAAATATATAAACATTTTTTGTAAAAGAGCTCAGGATCTCTGATGGGATAGGATATTAGAAATTAGGCGAAATCAGGGCTGTCACTGGAGACTATTTTTAAAGTCTCGCACCACTATTTTAAGAAAATCAATTTTACAGTGTGCTTCTTTTGGACATGTTGTTAAAGCCTATATGGATTTTTTTGTATTTCAAAAGTGGTCCGAGTTGATTAAAAAATAGTCGCCAGTAGAAAAAAATGAATCCCGAGGAATTCTCGGATCGCGCAAATTTTGCTACTTTTACGTTTCCGAGGAAATCTTGGGTTGCGCAGCGAGAGGGTTAAGGGAATCCAAGTAAATTAAATTATGAATAAAAGTAACATGATACAATGTTTTCACAAACACAAATTTTAAGGGAGACAAAACTGATCGCCAAGGGCGGCTAGTATGAGTAATTTAAAGTATTTTTTTATTATAGGGTCGATGACATAACTCAGATTTATACGCTGAACCAGGATGTCTGTTTATATCATAAAGTAATTAGAAAATGGCACAGATGCCATATACGCACAGGAGTACCCAATTGTCGCCAAAATGGGTTATTTTGCTTGACATGGTAACACCGGCTATTGTTGTTTATTTATTAATAAATTGTTTATTTACTTTAATTTTTTCTTAAAATTATATAAATTGCTTTGTTCTATAGTTCTTAATGAAACTTTTTTTTAATTTATTGTTATTTCCTTTTTTAAGTAATGGAACATAATTTAAAAATATACATTAACTGGTATTCGAAAGCGATGTTTTCGCCAAATTGGCGTCAAAAACAGATCGCGCCAAACCAGGTGCGTATATAGCATGTGTGCCTAGAAAATTATCGGATGATACTTTTTTAATAAAAGAGCTGGTCATATACACCGCGAAAAGTTGCATATAAATGTGAAAATAAACATCACAAGTTTACTAAACGGTGTATAAACTCTTGCAAAGTCTAAAAACTGTACAATCATTAAAATACAGTTAAGATATTCAACGTTTCGGTCCTCATCTGTGACCTTCGTCAGAAAAACGTTGTCGTAATGTCTTTTAAAAACAGAGCAAAATCGTCTTGAACCTAAAAGGTTCGTTATATATCCAGTAATTGGTTAAAGCGTTTTTTGACTGGATGTTTAACGAAACTTTTAGATTCAAGATGGTTTTGCTCTGTTTTTAGAAGACATTACGACAACGTTTTCCTGATGAAGGTCACAGATGATGACCGAAACGTTGAATATCTTAACTGTAGACTTTGCAACAATTTATACACCGTATAGTAATCTTTTGACGTTTATTTTCACGTTTATATGTGATACTTTTTTATATGTTTTACAATCATACTTGGCATCAAAGGTGGGCAAAGAAATGATCTTCTTGAATATTATTAAGTCTTTACCATACACAAAAAAAACCTGTTTACAACAATGTATTTACTTTTGTACCAAATTTCTTTCTCTAAATAAAGCAAATTGACTACGAACCCGATTACAAGGACATAACCTTTCTATTCTCAGCTATTCTCTACCCATATATGAAAAAATTTCAACTGTATGAACTGTGCATTTATGTTTATAATTTTAGAAATTTTATTATCTCTCTATTCTAAAAAAAAGTAACTACCGCTGTCACCGCCGCCGCCGGTTTTGATTTTTTTGTGACCGGAGGCCTTTCTTCGTTAATATTAACAAAAATAATGCATACAAAAATATGAAAATCAGTTGTTTTATACAGAAATGTTTGATAAACACGCTGATGCAGACAGTTTTCAAATCGAAGAATTATTTTAAGAGTTATTTAATGCTAAAGTTGGACAAAATCGTTCCACTAAAAAAGTTTCATAGCAGCAAAAACTATACATGGCAGTGTAACATTTTTAGATAATTTTATGCGTTAGAGTTTGCCGGAGTGCAGATTGCATTAATTTTTTTTATTTTGACTCATTTTTTCAGGTTTTATTTCTATTTTAAAATCAAGTTTTCAGCATTTCTAGAGATATTTTTTACAGATTTCAGAAAATTGTACTAATTTAAACTGTTGCCAACTGTATAAAAAGCGCAAGCAATAATGTTTGCTTCAAATTAAAAATTTATTTACACGTGACTATTATAAACAGGAAAAAAACTTTCAAATTAGAATTAAATAATTACGTATAAAAAGCAAGAACTTATTAAAAATTACGTCATAAAAAGTATACACGTGAATTTTAAAAGAGAAAGGATATTGTAAAATAATAAATTCATTAACATGCGTTAGAAGTCTTAGGAGAAATTAAGTCATATTTACCTCACATTATAGTTATTACATAAAATGAACACAAAATAATATTGCAAAAAAGTTCAAATTTAGAAATTGCGCTAGACATTTATTTGATATTTTGAGAATTAATTTAAAATGTCTCATTTAAAAAAACTTTCTTTTCGCTTTGTTAAAAAATACCAGGAGACAAAGACTCTCTTTACTTAATTCCTTTTATATTAGATTATTTTGAAATGTTGTTACACGTGCATACGTCATCAAATTATTTTTATTTCGACGTTTTATTTGTGTTTTTATTAATGTTGTACGAATTTTCTTTTTCCTTTCGTTATTTAAAATAAAAATTATATCGATTTGTATAATTTGGCGAGTGGTTTGGCGATTTATATAATTTGGCGAAATTGGTCGACAGGATAATCAAGTAGTACCGCAGCGGATTTGGCGTTAAAATTCCCCAATCAAAGAGAAATGAATAGAAATTCGTTTATAGGGAGATCGCCACTGTTTTTTAAATTATAATTCAATCTTTCGAAATCTTTTTAAAGCCGATCACATTAGCGTGCATTTCGAGTCTGCGGTGTCTGGACGGGGGTTGGCGAGCGTAGCTCGTAGGGGGCCGAGCCCCCTAGTTACGAAAAAAATCCCAAGAAAGGTAATTTTTTGAAATAAAATCGACAGCCATTGCCGACATCAAACCTGTGTGATAATAGCAGCAATTTGGTTTCTAACATATGAAGGTTACAATGTAGTTGGAGCATTATATCTCCTCTTATGTTCTCCCGGTGGCGTACGGTTAGCATGAATGACCAGTTTACAATTTTTTTCGGGATTACGCTCCAAAGCAGTTTTAAATGAAAGTACAAGTTGATTGTTATCATTTAGAACTTTTTCAATTTTTTTTAACTATTTCCTTTTTGATATTTTGAACAACCTGGCAATGTTTATTTATTTGTTCATCCTCGTCCCCAATAAAGTAAATATGTAGGAATTTTTGTTCTTGATTCGGTGCAGGAAGAAGAGAACCAATCCTATGATATACTTTTCCTTGTACAGTACATGTTGGTGAAAAATTAGACATTGTAATGATTTTGTCAGCTCCAAAAGATGTCATGTGGAAGTATGCGTTATGTTTTTTAATATTATCCAGGAATCGTCGTGATTCATCTATTTCACTCATAAAGAGACTTCTTAATGGCTCTATTGGTTCTTCTATCGTAGGAATAGAAACTTTGCCTCCAGGACAGAACATTCCTGGCGTCTCTTCTTTCCATTTTAAAGCTGTGCAGAATCGACATTCATTATTTATTCTTCCTACAGAAATTAGTAAATGACTTCCATAACCTACAGCCGAATCATACTCAAAAGCTCTGTTAGTAAAAGCGTTTCAGATATTTCTAGTAAATGACTGTCTTCGGTGCGCCATTCTCTGTGCATTTTCTACTCTGCGGGCATATTTTGTTTCAATAGATTAAGATGCTCTTGAGATTGCCTTGCAGTCAGTATAATAGAGATTGGAGACCGGGTTTTAATATGCACGGAAAAATTGATTAAAAAACTCCAACTATTAATTTAGTGGAACAATTATTTATTCAATAACACTCTAGAGGTGGTTCAGCTGGAAAAAAGAGAGAGAGACCCCCTATTACAAAATGGGGCGCCAAAGCGCCTTTACTTTTTAGAAACCTTCACATATCGACGGCTAGAACAGAAGTGCCAGTTTTCGTTAGAAGTCTAGAAATCTTGGCGTTGCACAGAATCGCCAATTTACAAACTTTTGGTGACCGCATGAAAGTGAACAAAGGTTTTTGGCGATAAACATTACCGCAAATAATGTGGTGTCTCAACCGGACGGGTGACGCCGAGATTGCAAGTAAGCGCTTCTAATTACGATGAGAAATGCATCAGAAAAACCGAAAATTGTTTATCATACAGATAGGCCTTTGCCCAACTAACAGTTTCATAAAATTGTACAAAGCAGACCGCCGCATGAGAAGAATGCCGAAAATCACAGGCATCTGGCTTTTAGCTCGACCACAATACACGAAAAATACCTGCTTCCCATAAGATCCGTTCATTTTTACTTTTGTTGTTAATACAATTTCAACGGTCAAATATTAGCAGAGATAAAAATTGCTTCTCACTGCGGCGGACGAACAATCCGATGAAATTAAATGAAGACAATGCTACCAGCAGCTGTGCTTTTTAATTTTTATTTATTTTTTTGCACTGGGAGCGGTAACGGACAGATAACTGATTAAATGAAAAAGGGAAAAAGGAATTGAATCTTTGAGCGCACTATAAATAAAGATGTTTTTAGAAAGAATAAAGAAAACACTTTAATAAAAATCTGGATGGTTTTGAGAAATGAATTTAATTACATATTTCAGTATAAGAAAGAGGGTGGGGGGGGAGGATAGTATGTTATAAAAGTAATAAAGTTATGTTTTAAATTAATTTTGAATTAAAAAAAAAGGATATGGGACAGGAAGTCTGTCACATAACTCACCCCGACAACAGAAGACAGCTGAAACGTGTACGTTGCAGCTTTATATCTACTTAAAATCCTTTGTCCACCTTCGCACATACAGAGTATACAATCTACATAGAAATATAAAAATTTTTGTATGCAATAACAGAAAAAAATGTTTGAACCTGTTTCTCTAAAATGTTATTAGAGCATCATTTCCAGTAATTTAAGTAATAAAATAGAAAGGTAGTATATAAACATATTTGCTTCCTTTCAAATAATTCAGAATAATTATATTTATTCATGACTGAGCGCTCATATAATATAATTTGTTTTAGATAATATAACTTCAATATTTCACAAGACAAATATGTGCCACATTTGATGAAGAGTTAGGATCCTTTGCTTTGTATGTGGCTTTATGTTTGTGGCGCTGGTACCAGCTTTCTTTTTCTTGTGTCATGATTCCAAAGAGAAGTATTCACATTAGATATTTTTATAACTTCTCACAATGTGATCTTACGATGAGATCATAATTTCATACGAAATGCAAGCAAATAAAACAAAACACACCAATAAGAACTTTTTTTTAATCTCTCTATTCTCAAAAAAAGTAAGTACCGCCGCCGCCGCCTGCGCCGGTTTTGAATTTTTTGTAACAGGAGGTCTTTCTTCGTTAATATTAAGAAAAATATTGCGTACAAAAATATGAAAATCGGTGGTATTATAGAGAAATGTTTGATAAACACGCTGATGCAGACAGTTTTCAAATCGAAGAATTACTTTAAGAGATATTTAATGCTAAAGTTGGACAAAATCGTTCCATTGAAAAAGTTTTATAGCAGCAAAAACTATACATGGGAATGTAATCATTTTAGATCATTTTATGCGTTAGAATTTGCGGGTGTGCAGATTGCATTGAATTTTTAAATTTGACTTATTTTTGGAGGTTTTATTTCTATTTTAAATTCAAATTTTCAGCATTTTGAGAGATATTTTTTTCATTATTTTAGAAAATGGTATTAATTTATACTGTTGGCAAATTTATAAACAGCGCAAACAATAATGTTTGCTTCAAATTAAAAATTTATTTACACGTGACTATTATAAACAGAAAAAATCATTTCATCAAGTTATTTTTATTTCGACGTTTTGTTTGTATTTTTATTAGTGTTGTTCTAATTTATTTGTTCTTTCGTTATTTAAAATAAAAATTATGTCAATTTGTATAATTTGGCGAGTAGTTTGGCGATTTATATAATTTGGCGAAATTGGTCGACGGGATAATCAAGAAGTACCGTAGCGGATTTGGCGTTAAAATTCCCCAATCAAAGAGAAATGAATAGAAATCCGTTTATAGGGAGATCGCCACTGTTTTTTAAATTATAATTCAATCTTTCGAAATCTTTTTAAAGCCGATCAAATTAGCGTGCATTTAGAGTCTGCGGAATCTGGACGGGGGTTGGCGAGCGTAGCTCGTAGGGGGCTGAGCCCCCTAGTGAAACAAAGAAAAGTATTGTATGTATATTTATAAAATAAAAGTTAAAATGTACTGTATTACACTAACGATGAATCGTATATGAAAAAAAATTTGTGCACTAGGCACAGGACTACCAAAAAAGGGTGCTTATAGCACGCTCACAATCAGGTGTAGCCCTAAATCTTGTGGAGACCACAAGTATTATGGCGTCAGCTTGGGCCTTCTGCCTTAGGTAATAAGGCCATATTTTTTTTAGATACCTGCACTAGAACTAAGTTCCCGCTGTAACAAGAAGTCAAAGTATAATATAATTTAGCATTTGATAAATTTACACACTGCCGTCCTATATTTCTGTGTATTAATTAAAATTTCCCATCTTGTGTTCAAGATTCTGCATGATATGAAGTAACTGTGCCATCACTGGAGTATTTTTTTTTTTTACACCTGGCAAGAATATGAAAAAAGGTAAGAAAATTGTATCTAAATGTTATATAATGTAACAAGATACCTTATTCGATCTGCCACTTTCAAGTAAGAAGTATCTAAGCAAAGTGTTAAAATGTGACAAGCTAAAAATAAACAAATTCGAGATGTATGTGTAGTTTACCATGTCATGTGACGGATAACTCCTTGTAACTTTAAAATCTTTGTACATAGACAAAGTGATGTTGTCATTGATATGTTATTACATTATGCAAACACATAAAAAAATGAAAAAGGTGATAGAATATTTTAATATTGAAATATGGTGTAACGTTTAAAAGAAAGAAAAGTAACAGAAAAAAAACAAAAAACTGTATGTGTGTGAATAAGGGGAAAAAGAAACCCCAAACTCATGAACTACCTGAAATAAAACACATGAACAGGTGTGTACGCAAGCATACACAACGTGTAAGTAAACACATGAACAAATTGCATAATTCCACATGAACTACTTGTAATAATGTCACAATGAACTAAAATTGTTATGTATTTGCCAACCAAATAACGGACAATATGTGTGTAATAACCCAAAACACTTACGTACGAGTAAGTTACAATTACATAATTAATGAGTGAATCATCAAAATGTAATGAATAAGGGTTAATAACGCCAATGAACTACGTGTAATGTGTGTGTAAACTCTGGTTAAACTCTAAACCAGCCAGTGTGTACTACTAAATGAACTACTTGTAAGAAGAAAAAAACAAAAAGGAACACTGTCGAATAAATCGTTAGCAAAGTACAATGTGTAAAAGCAAATGAACAAAATATGTAAATCAACACATGAACTAGTGTAATGTATGTATATGGATGCACAAAAATTTATTCTAAATAAGCAAATGTTGTGTAACACAAACAAATATGCAACACATGAACTACTTGTGAAAAAAAAAATTGAATAAATGGTTGCGTAAGGGTTAAAATTAAAATAAAGTTGTATCTGCCAAAGTTATTACTGTATTACGGTAACAAAAGTGTGCATAAAATGCACAAGTGCCCAGCAGATTGCATAACTCTACGCTAAAAATGTAGAAGTTATGCCAAGTAAAAAGAAATGAAAAAGGAAGAAAAAATGAATAGAAAAATAACCAGCTGTATTCTTCATGTCATATGAGTGTATGTATCCGTCACAAGACAACGTGAGACTTTAACTCACTAAATAATTTTTTTTTTTTAAATACGAGAAAATGCCAAAGATTTAGTTTAATGACTCTATGTGAATAGCGCTAAAAAAAAAAAATGTACCTAACAGCTCACATTATGCATTTGAATAAATTTTACAAAAAAGCAACAACTCCTCACACAATATCACATATCATGTCAGTTATAATAAAATTACCTTATGTTATTAATAAAATAGCAACGAGTGACCAGCCGTGCGTAAACAATGAAATTAAACAGTAAATTAACTGTATGTGTAAAATGTACAGTAAATTAATCATCTCTTGCATAAAAATTTAAGATGTATGTGCAAACAATGTACAATGTACAATTATGTCATAATTTCTGCAAAACTTTTAACACGTTCACGCCGGCGCGGTGGGTCACACTCGACTGTCTCAGAGCAGCCAAGTCTCCGGCTTTGTGGATACCAGTATTTTAATATAGAAAATGTTGGTTTATTTAATTAGAACAATTGGGCGATTTAAAGGAACAACATTTTCTCTAAAATAACAGTGGTGTCTAAAAAGCTTGAGACTTGACAACTCTGAGACAGTCGAGTGTGACCCACCGCGCCGGCGTGAACGTGTTAAACACATCAACCAAAAACATCCTTGCAAGTATATTAAAAAAAAATATTTATAAACTGTATTTTACTTCGTGTAGTGTAAAAAGAGACCTTACTTGATATGCCACCTACAAGCAAGGAGTCTATAACAAAAGTGTTAAAAAAAAAGAACTGTTACAGGTTACTTGCTGCAAAATGAATGTGTCAAGTAAAAATGTCATGTGAAGGATAATTTCATGTAATTCTAAAAAAAAAAAATCTGTGTGATTAACAAAGCGATGGTTGTCATTAGTCACATATGACATTACACAAACTGAAAAAAAAAATTAGTATTTAGAGTGTAAGGGAAAAAAAATCTGTAGTGTAAAACGAAAACCTGACATAAAATGTAGAAGTAAAAAAAAATATAACGGTACGTGTGTGCAAACACAAAGCTCCAAAATCATTCTTGTGAATGTGATCTCAATTACATAATTAATGAATTAATATTATTAGATTATGTAATGATACAGAGTTTTGCTTGACACCATGAACTAAGTGTATAAACATATGAACAAAGTGTGAAAGTTTTAGATTATCTCAAGGAACAAAATGTGACAAACTCATGAACAATGTATGCTAATATCTTAATGAACAAAGTGTATTCTCACATGAACTAAAATTGTGTAAGTATACCCATGAACTAACATAAACTCACATGAACTAATTGTAATCTCACATGAACAAAATTGTGTAATTAACCGCATGAACTAATGTGTGGTTTCACATGAACAAATTTGTGTAATTATTCTCATGAACAATGTGTGATTTCACATGAACAAAATTGTGTAAATATTCACATGAACTGATGTGTAACTAAATCACTGACCTACTTGTATTTCACATGAACCAATTGTGTATCTATCCAAAACTTAAGTGTAGCACATGAACTAATGTTGTCAAAAAGTAAAAAATATAGCACCAACTTTAAAATTAAATGATAAGTAAAGAAAAGAAATTTTATTAAATTATATTGTGAATATGTAAATTCCAAAACCAAAACTGAATGTAAAGAGTGAAATGTGATGTTTCCATAACTTGTATCTACCAAGTTACCAAAGTAGAAAAAAATATCCAAAATCGTTTAAGTATAACTGGTGCAAAAAAAAGAAGACACATCTGTACAGTGTTTGTGTGTACACCTGTACTACCAAAACCTTTACAAGTGAGAATAAAAAAAAACTGATGACCTGCATCAACGTATTTTACTCTACCATACTATCTTTTAATCATCCGACCATTCCTGCAGTAATAATCGAATGAGAAAAAGTATACCCAACAGTACACACATAATTAAAAATAATTTTAAATTTACAGCTAAGTGTAAAATGTGAAATAAATTATCACCAATGCCATGTGTGAAGCATTAAGATGTACATAAATGTCTAACACAGTAAAATAGTTTTTTTTCTTTAAATGAATTTTTTTTTTTTTTTTTTAGAATCCTTCGCAATACAAAATGCAGCAAGAAAAAAAAAATAAAATATCTTGTAAATAGGTTTTTTTTTTCAGAAAAAAAAAAATAAGTGTGTTCAATGAAATGAATTGCAGTTGTCTAAGGTTTCTCGCTGCTCTTGTATATATTTCTTTACGGTAGGACATCTATGTGAAAAGGCTGTATGGAAAACGTTAAAATTTGTGTTGTTTACCTCATTACATCTAATGCAATTAATGCATTTTGGACTGTTTGAACAATGAGGATCTTTATGTGATAAGGCACATACAGGACACCTAATTTTATCTGTGCATGATTTTGCCTGATGAAGAAGATTTTGACATATGAAACATCTTTTTACTGAAACGTACCTTTTTACAGGGTAACCCGTAGACTGAATTTTGATTTCGCCATGAATAATTAACATTTTAGCTATCTTTGGGGGCATTAAAAATATCCAATTAAATAACTCAACATATTTCATCTTATATTTTTGTTGAAATTGAATAGAAGGTGTGGATATACCAGTTAAGTCAGAAATTGCCAAAAGAATATCAGGAATATTAAAATTTTCTGGCAACTGACAAATTATAACAGAAATTGGTTTCAAATCATGTTTAAAAGGGGAAGAGAAGTTACTATTTTTAGGAGAAGTGGTAACTTCTGTAGTACCTTTATTTTGTTATGGGCATTTCAAATCAGAAACAATATTTGACTTATGCTGCAAAGATTTTTCAGTCAGACTGGTGTTTTCACAAATATCTTTTTGTGTTTCTTTATTCAGCTTAGGCAATAATATTTCGCTGTATGCCTCGAATGTGCTTTGATTTTGAAAAGAAGTCTCATTAATTTCAACTTTATGTTTATCTTTTACTGTGAGTGCGTGCAATCTTTCTAAAATTTTTGTATTAACAATTTGTGGATTTTTGTTCTTATTCTGCAACCTAACATAATCATCTTTTACCACCTGAAAAAAATTACTCAACATTTGAAATTCCCATAAAAATCTCTTATGAATAGAAGAAATATTTTCAACCAAAGTGTCATTGTTTTTATTACCAATTTGTTCCTGCAATAGAGGGAATTCTGTGTTTACCTTTTCCGTAAATCTGTTAAGTGCTTCCTCAAACGAAGAGAGCATTTTAATTCAGTCATAGGCACTTCCAACTCTGGATTGCTATCGGTCTGTGACATTTTTCAAAAATGTTGGGGAAAAAAATGTAGCCAAAGAAGAATAAAAAAAAAAATATATAAAAGATGGCACAATAATTTAAAATTTAGTTACTGTATTTGAGCAAAACAGAAAGAAAAAGAAAAAAAATTCTAACCAAATATTTTCTTTCCCTTTCTCCTTTTTTTTGTGTTTTTCTTTCACTGAATGAGCAGACAAAAGAGAAAAAAAATGGGGAGTTCTCAAAAAAAATTATTCCTGTCTATTTTAAAAGTATGTAGTATATGAAATCTTCATACAGTAAGAAAAATTTTAAACCCTCAGATATTATACAGAAACTAGCAAAAATCAGTGCAACAACTTCCACTAATATGCATGTAAAAATAATATCCAATTGGAAATACTGAGTAAAAGCAAAAAAAAAAAAAAAAAAAAAAAAAAAAAAATTAAATAACTATCAAATAATTGTCGATATAAAATTTTATAAGACTCTTTTGGAAACGGCGACAATCAATGTCAATATGCCTAGCCTATCATAAACAAATATTAACTAAGTGAAATTTTATTTTCTGTATGGAAACTAATGAATCATCTAAATATCAATATAAAGTAAATATGCCTTTAAATACTGAAATTAAAAAATTTACCTTTCAAAAGAAAGCAAGTAAAGAGAAGACAAAAAAATTATAAGTGCCAAATAAAACATTAAAATATAATGCTTAAATTTCATAAGCTTCTCTGTTCATGCTGACAAACATAATGAATAGTAAGAAGTCATCATTTCATTTTTCATTTTTTTTTTTTTTTTACCCAAACAGCATGAAAAGGGAAATTGATAAATCATAACGCATACCTACAGATAAAAATTGAAGCAAAACAATAATAACTAATTTACTGTATTTACTACAATTAAAGTTTAAAAGTAAAAATTGAATTTTCCGTGTTCATGCTTTTGCAGTGAATATTAGTCACATTTTCTTGAAGCAGAAAATTACATGTAATAAAATATAGAAAACTTTTTTTTTAGTAGACGCCGAATTTTCAGTGACGGCTTTCTGCGCCGTCATTCTTCACTGTCCTCTTTTTTTTAAAAATGTGGCACGATCACGAACTGAAAATAATATACGTAATAAAAATTTTGACACCGCTCCTTTTATATATTTTGACGGGTGAAGCAAGCAGTTTTTTAACTAACTGTGCACAAGTCCTACTATGACATGGGATATTGGGTGAAGCACACACAAGAAAAAAATGCATTGTTCAAACATATTTCAGATATTTTCTGGAAGCACAAACTCTGTCACTTTTTTTATACGACCAATTTTCTATCGGATGTTTAGACATTAGACGAAAAAAAACTGTATACTTTTTTTTTTATAAGGAGAACACCACTATTATAACTTTTGCAACCTCCTTGAATTCATGTAACGTGGGAATTTTTTTTTTCACTGAAACATGCACAACACAAGTAATGTGACACTGGCATAATCATAAACTTTTCGAACACTTCAGATACGCAAAGTTTCTATCTCACTCTGTACGTACCACCCTTTTCTTTTCTTTAAACACAGAAAAAAAAAACACTAAACACAAGGCACACTTGAGCTAACATGAGCATAATCACAACACCAGCCGCTGAAGTCAATGGCACACTCAGGTTTTGATGAATAATTATCATACTAGTTGACATCTGAGAGGAGTCGAATAATGTATAATCATCCGGGGAAGGCGATGATGCAGGTATGAAGAAACTGCTACTCCTCGGATCGGGTCGGTGGAACGGCGATGAGCGAGAATACCAGACCGACATCAGATGGGGGAAGGCACACAGGCGAAACAAGAATGGCTCGAAGATGCCCACTCGGTGAGCGAAGAAAGACTAGAATGCGTTCCATCATTGTCCGTCGGAGAAATCGCATCCATCCATCGAGCACAGGGTGTTATGAGTGCAGGTTATCACGGCACACCAGGGACGGCACACGCTCCGGCATCGTTGAAAAAATACAGTCCAAGAATTTTGAAGAAAATTGCTGAGAGATGGGGTATTTGAATGATTTTAAGGGGGGGGGGGGAGGTCTCTCTTTCCGTTTGTGCATTTTTTTAATTATACAAGTTGGAGAAAAAATATAGGCGATGCGCCAAAGTATATAATAGAGATTGGAGACCGGGTTCTAATATGCACGGAAAAATTGATTAAAAAACTCCAACTATTAATTTAGTGGAACAATTATTTATTCAAAAACACTCTAGAGGTGGTTCAGCTGGAAAAATGAGAGAGAGACCCCCAATTACAAAATGGGGCACCAAAGCGCCTTTATTTTTTAGAAACCTTCACATATCGAAGGCTAGAACAGAAGTGCCAGTTTTCGCTAGAAGTCTAGAAATCTTGGCGTTGCACAGAATCGCCAATTTACAAACATTTGGTGACCGCATGAAAGTGAACAAAGGTTTTTGGCGATAAACATTACCGCAAATAATGTGGTGTCTCTACCGGACGGGAGACGCCGAGATTGCAAGTAAGCGCTTCTAATTACGATGAGAAATGCATCAGAAAAACCGAAAATTGTTTATCATACAGATAGGCCTTTGCCCAACTAACAGTTTCATAAAATTGTACAAAGCAGACCGCCGCATGAGAAGAATGCCGAAAATCACAGGCATCTGACTTTTAGCTCGACCACAATACACGAAAAATACCTGCTTCCCATAAGATCCGTTCATTTTTAGGTGCGTTCGTAATTATATAAATACGTAGCACCTATAGTCGTCGTTCAGTCCGTCCGTCTGTCCGTCCGTCTGTCCGTCTGTCCGTCTGTCCGTCCGTCTGTCCGTCTGTCCGCATGTAACAGAGCAAAAACTACCCAACCGAATAGTCTGAAATTTCAAATATGTGATTGTTGCAAAATTTTGTCGAGCCATTTCAAATTTTCTGAAAATCGGATGTATAGTTTAATTACAGGGACAGTCAAAATTTTTTCTTTACATTACGGCCAATGGGAAAAATTATTGCAAGTGGATTTTAATGATATTAGAGCCTTCCGAATGATCTGAAATTTCAAAGATATAATTGATGCAAAATTTTGTCGAGCCATTTCAAATTTTAGGAAAATCGGACGTATAGTTTAATTACAGGGACAGTCAAAAGTTTTTCTTTACATTACGACCAATGGGAAAAACTATTGCAAGTGGATTTTAATGGTATTAGGGCCTTCCGAATGATCTGAAGTTTTAAAGATATAATTGTTGCAAAATTTTGTCGAGCCATTTCAAATTTTAGGAAAATCGGATGTATAGTTTAATTACAGGGACAGCCAAAAGTTTTTCTTTACATTACGGCCAATGGGAAAAATTATAGCAAGTGCATTTTAATGATATTACAGCCTTCCGAATGGTCTGAAATTTTAAAGATATAATTGTTGCAAAATTATGTTGAGCTATTTCAAATTTTAGGAAAATCGTATGTATAGTTTAATTACAGGGACAGTCAAAAGTGTTCCGAAAAAATTATTGGAAGCGCATTTTAATGATGTATCAGACTATGCACGTTATGAAGTGCAAAAAATTATACATTCAGTACAATATGGGGTGCAAAAAATAATTTTAAAACTAGTTATAGTACGAACGCACCTCATTTGCCACGTTTGACGAGCAATTTCCAACTTGTTACTTTTGTTGTTAATACAATTTCAACGGTCAAATATTAGCAGAGATAAAAATTGCTTCTCACTGCGGCGGACGAACAATCCGATGAAATTAAATGAAGACATTGCTACCAGCAGCTGTGCTTTTTAATTTTTATTTATTTTTTTTCACTGGGAGCGGTAACAGACAGATAACTGATTAAATGAAAAAGGGAAAAAGGAATTGAATCTTTGAGCGCACTGAAATAAAGATGTTTTTAGAAAGAAAAAAGAAAACACTTTAATAAAAATCTGGATGGTTTTGAGAAATGAATTTAATTACATATTTCAGTATAAGAAAGAGGGTGGGGAGAGGATAATATGTTATAAAAGTAATAAAGTTATGTTTTAAAGTAATTTTGAATAAAAAAAGAATATGGGACAGGAAATCTGTCACAGTCAGCATCTTCTTTTAATCTATGTTGCGACAGTTCAGGTGGTCTACATTCCCTCTTTGAAGCCAAATAAGCAACATTATAATGGTGAAGCAGTTGGGACTTTTCAGCTGTATCAGCGTCTCTAAGATTAGCATGACGATCGGCTTGTTCAGGTCTACGCAATTCTGCTTGAGGAAAAGTTTCATTAATTTTTGATTTCTTCAATGCTCTTGCATTACGCGAATTTCTAAATAAATTTGATTTTCGATTTGATGACATTCCTATCTTTAGATTTTTATAAACATTTTTAATTCAGTTAGACATTACATTAAAAGCTAAGGCATATTTATCTCAATCTATCATACAAGGTGGTTATAATTAAACTTTCCCTACAAACAGCATCCTACAGCGCAAACGGGTGAACGGAATGGAATAAAATTTGATATATAGACTATACACGAGATGCGCTCACGGAATTTCGAAAAAAATTTTTTAGATAGATTAATATTAACACAATTATTCTAATTGGTAAACAAATCATATTAGATGTAAATTTCCAACTGGGGGGAAAATGTCCGGACCAGGATTCGAACCCGGGATCTCCTGGCTGAAGCCGCCAGTGCTCTGCCATCTGAGCTTACCCGGATTTTTGGAGTTCCATTACCTGAAATTTATTCTGTTGAGCTGAACCAGGTTTCAGACCAGATGCTGTAATCATCAAGGTTAGCTGTGTGAAAAAGTTCGACCAGAATCGTTCGGGTTAGCTCAGATGGCAGAGCACTGGCGGCTTCAGCCAGGAGATCCCGGGTTCGAATCCTGGTCCGGACATTTTTCGCCCAGTTGGAAATTTACATCTAATAAAATTTTTTAGTTCCAAAATGTCCACCAGAGGGCGCTTTTTCTGGAAAAACATTAAATTTAACACAATAAACGACCAAAACAGCCGGTTTTACATTTTATTACTCATAATTCTTGTTTTGGATTAATATTGTTTCTGTATACCGTTTCGGTCGTTTATTGTGTTAAATTTAATGTTTTTTTCTGGAAAAGGAAAGAAAGGCATTTTGGAACTAAAATTTTTTTTCGAAATTCCGTGAGCGCATCTCGTGTATAGTCTATAGACTGGCAACAAATATTTTACCCGTTTAAAGTTAAAAGAAATGTAGAATTAAAATTTAGCTGCCACACACACTGCGATTTATAAACGTTTCTCCGATAAAAATATTTATACTGAATGCTACTTTGACAACGCAATCATATTAAACATTTAAGTTCTTTGAGCGAAAATGAAAATGTCTTTTAAAAATAAAGTAATTTTTATTTAAATTTCCAGAAGTGAATGGCTTTAAGAATTAACACTCGCAAAAAATTGTAATGAAAATACATATTTCCTGCTAATCATTACGTCATTTTCGACATTGATAATTTTACTGTGCATATTATTGACATTTGCTATTCATTTGCTCTTCAAAAGTTTTTTTAAATTTTAAATTAAAATTTAAATCTTTATATTAACCGTGCGCAAACGATAAACCGTAAGCATTGATAACAATTTTCTTTAAATAATAAGAATTAATACCATAACACGGTCTCATTTTATTTCAACATCAAAGCATATCCGTTTTATTTTCCATATATGACGTCACATTTGCCTTCTTTCCGCACTTACCCAAAATTCATGCACCTTGTATTATTAAAAATACTTGAAACTTTCAGTTTTAATCTTTCAATTGGAAATTAAATTATTATTCTGGGTTTTTATTTTTTGGCAACAAAAAAAGGAAGATGGTTAAATTTTATCGGAAAATGTCAATTCATTATGCATGAAAAATAACGAAATTTTGTTTTATTAAGCAAAATATTTGAATAAAACAAATTAAACATAGCCTATGTTCATTTCCGTGTTGTAATACATCTATATCCAAAAATACAAAAGCATCAATTCATCCGTTTAGACGCTGAATTCATTCAAACTTTCAGACACACATTGACATTTACATAGGCGTAACCAGGGGGGGGGGTGCCCTGGGTGCCCCCCCCCCTCGCTTCCGCAGACTCAAGCACAGTTATTTTAAAAAATCGAAATCTACAAAAGAAAAAAGAGTGAAAGCAGAGTTCAATTAGTTTAGTTCAAAAAACTAACACCCTAAGTTTTGAAATGTGATAAAAAATGAAACCTTTGTTCTTTTTTTCTTTTATTTTTAAAGAAAATTATGTTGTTTATCTTTTTTAAAACTAGAACATTTACAATAATCTGTATTAGTCTAGTAAGCAGTGGTGTAGTCGTAAAAAAAACAGAGGGTATACGTTCTAAGCAGAGGATATACGCTCAAGGCAGAGGGTATACCCTAGTGTATATATACTGTAGGTTTCTTGAGAAACAGAGGGTATACGGTGTTCTTAAAAAAAAATCCAGAGGGTATACGGCGTATACCCCCGTATACCCTCCACTACATCCCTGCTAGTAAGTCAAAAAGGTGGCTTTATAATTCCACTTTGACGTCTTTTGTTCCTTGGAAATTTTTTTAAAGCCATTCCTTCTATTGCATGTTTTTGCAATTTCATGATAAATTAACGCAAGTTCTTAACGAACTAGAAACTATTTGTCTCTTTGCTTTCGTAGTTTAAAGTCTAGAGAGAAGCAAAACAATTTGAAAGGGAATGCAGATGTGAAACAATAATTCTAAAATGCGATTAGCACGGGGAAAGGGGATGGGGGGGGGAGGGGGGGGGGTGGTACACTGAACCTGCCTCCTTTGAAAATGAAAAATAATAGCACAGAAAATTCAAATTAATGTGGAGATTGGTTGATTGGTTGAATTTCGTGTTTCGCGGCCATTTTTTGACATTCGTAAAAAGAATATGGTTGCTGTCTTTCAAGTCAATATAGTAATTTTTTTCCTCTGAAAATTTTTATACGATTTTTAGAGTCTCTTCTCGTTTCACAGCATTCTTTTGAAACTAGGAAAAGGAACCCGGTTTCAATCTTTTAGCCCTGTGCAGTAAATTTTGACCGAATTCGCGATTTTATTCTGCGATCATTTCATCATATTAACGATTTTTTCCCAAAATCGTTTGACGAAATTCACGTCTTTCTACGCGATTTTTTGTCGAAATCTGCACTTTTCACCGCTAAGCTTTGACAAAATTCGTGTTTTTTTAGCACGATCCTTCGATGAAATTCGATTTTTCTTTCCGCAATCATTTGACAAAATTCGCGCTTTCTTTCTATGATCCTTTGACGAAATTCTCGTTTTTACCGCGATCCTTTGACGAAATTTATTTTCTGTTGCGACTGATTGACGAAAGTGATTTTTTTACAGGGAGATCATTTTTCGAAATTCGCGATATTATTGCTCGACCGATCGGGAAAATTCTCGATATTTTTCCGAATCAATTAACAAAATTCTCTACTCTTTTCCGCGACATTTTGACGAAATTTGCAAAATTTTTTCATCAATCGTTTATCGAAATTCATAATTTTTTTGCGCAATCTTTTGATGAAACTGGCGATTACTTTTTGCACTCTTTTATCGAAATGCCCGATATTTTTCCAAGATCGTTTGAAGAAATTCTCAAATTTTTTCGGGACCGATTCACGAATTGATTTTAAGAAATGGCATAAAAGAAATAAAAATCACGGACTTCAAAAATTTTTTTAAATACTCACTGAAGAATCACAGGTCTGTGAAGAAGAATTTGGAGGGGGGAAATACTGCACAGCATTTTTTAATTATGCGGGACTTTCCTTTTCTGTGCACTAATCGCGCGATCCCGCACGTTATTTCAAAGCCTGTACCTCAAAGAAAACTTCATTACTAGAGGAAATTCATTAGTTGATTTTTTTAGACAAACACAGAATTAAACAAATCTAGGATTGGGGGGGGGGGGGGCTGCCTTGAGAAACGTACTTCCGAGCAAGCTACGACCTCTTATGTCTCGAAACAAGCAAATCTTGAAATATTGCGCTTTTTATTTCGAGCAAAATTCAGCTTTCTTGTAAGAACTGATTTGACATTATTCCAATTCGAATTCAATCACGGCAATTGCAAAAATTACCAGAGAATTTTTTCTGTTTCAAAAAAAGTCAAAAAATAGCCTCAAAGCACGAAAACACCCGCTAAAAATCGCATAAAAAATTCGGAAAAGATTAAAAAAATCACAGGGAACGAAATTAACTATTTGGGTAAAAGATTTAAACCGGATTCCTTTTAGGAATGTCGAAAAAAAATCATCGCGAAATGCAAAAAAAAACCCTCTAAAAATAACATTAAAAAATTCTTAAAAATGGAAAAATCGCTGTAAGAATCTCGAAAACACTTTACTGAAAAGAAGACAAAGTTTACTGGATAAAATATTGAAATAGGATTCTTTTTTACTAATTTGAAAAAATTGCCGCAAAATGCGAAATTCGCATACAAAATTAATTGAAAAATTCCAGAAATTATCTTCGATATGCATGAGTTCAGGCATAGAGATCCTGTCAAATGTCACGGCTGTGCGGGCTGCATGTTTTTTTTAGAGTTCAGCGCGCGCGCGCGTACACACACTGCAAATAGAAGCGTCTTAAATTTAGACACATATGTGACTGAAAAAGAATTTTAGACACTTAAGTGTCTTAATCTGAAAATTAAGACACTATAGATGTCTTAATTTAAGATACATAAGCGTCTTACTATGACCATGGTGTAAACGAACTGAGAATAATGTCTAAAATATCCGCAAACGTCTTATTTTAAGACACTTCATTGCTTTAAACGTGTCTTAATTTAAGACGTTTTGATTCTTCCGACGCAATAACCACCAGGGGGCACTAGCACTCCCAGTTGCGCATGCGTTTTAGATGTCTTCGTTCGAAGTGGTATACGTTGTAATTCAAACAAAGTTTGTTTTTATGTACGCGTGTATTTTAATTCGTTTTTTGCGAAATGTGAAGTACTGTGACTTTAATTCGTATTAACTTGGATTATTTATTTATTGAATACATACATCTGACGTGTGTGCTCGACATCAAATGTCTCTTAGAAGCTGTCGTCGATACAAGGGCGGGATAGACACAGAACAGAAGTAGACGACGGTTGAAGATTACACCCGGAAATTCTACAAAGCGTGTGCAATGGGCTTAGTGTTAACTCGTATCAATTTATATCAATAATATTGTGTTATTCATCTTCGTCCTGTCGAAACTGGCAAAAAAAAAAGAAACTTTTGTCTGGCGGGTCCTGTTTTTAGGATGAAACATCTCATTCTTTAAATATGGCTAGTCGGATGTATTATGGGATTACCTTTTAAACTGATGAAAGTCTTTCTCCCTCACTGTGGTTGTGGTAGTTTTTAAAATTTCAAATCGAGGAATATTTCTTACCTCTTGCAGCAACTCAAGTAAGTTTCTTTATAGTAGTAAAATTAGTGTATTTTATGATTTTATTTATTGTACTAAACAAAATCCTGCATGAAATTTAATTAGTTTTGAATCTGTTCGCAAAAAACCCCACTAATTCTAGAAGTATATATTTTTAAACTTATGACGTTCTTTTTTATTACGAATTATATATTCAATGTCAGTTCTTAGTTTCAGTGGATAATTTTTAATCTCGCAGTAAATGACGGCCACAAGGAAGTAAAGAAAAAAAAAACTTCGAAAGATGACCTAATGCTTTCTTACTTCCTGGCATAAAACCGCAGATTAAAAAAAGATAAATAAAGTAAATGAGACTGGTCTATTATATGAAGCTGCCTGTAAAAATATACATATGTATTTGATTTGCAATCAACTCTAATACTGATTTTTTTATTATTTTTAATAAAAAAGTAATTTGAAATTTATAATGGGAAAAAGTAAAAACCTCTAACTAGATTTCGTATTTAAAATTGTGGTAACTTTATTTATATGCACTTATACGAAAAATACAAAAATGACAGATGTTACTGTATATATTTAAGACGAAAGAAGTTTGGAAATCATAAGTTATTTTTTCCTCATGTTTCTAATATAGAATATGTACTTATTTGTTTTTATTGATAGTTGAATAGCTTTTGTGAGTACCCTCTGATCTACATAAAAACTTGCCCATGTGGAAATATAAATTTTTTAAAAACATAATTTTTAAATAAGTATTTTACTTCTGATTACTCCCTCTGATCTACATAAAAACTTGCCCATGTGGAAATATAAATTTTTTAAAAACATAATTTTTAAATAAGTATTTTCATTTTTTTTTTTTTGGGGGGGGGGGGGGGAGGGGGGATTTTGCATGAATTTTTGTAAAGCTGATATCTTAAATCTTGCACTGATTATAATGAAAGTTTTGAACTTTTAGAGTAGGACAAGTTTAAAAACGCAAATATATTTAACAAAATACCAAAGTCATTTTTTCCCCAATGTTATTAAAGTAGAATATTTATTTATTTATTTTCATTATTCATAGTTAAATGGCTGTTGTGATTATCAAGTGATGTATATGTAAAATTGCCTATGTGGCAATATATTTTTTTATATTTTCATTTTTTTTGGGGGGGGGGGGGATTTTTGCAATTTTTGTACATCTGATATTTTAAATCTTTTTCCACATTCAACCGAGTATAATAAATATTTTGAACTTTTAGAGTAGGACAAGATTATAAAATATATATATATATTTATCTATGTACCTTAAAAGCCCTTAATAGCGAACACTTCGGGACCGCGAAATTTGTCCGATAATTGGAGATGTCTACTTTTTTGAGGTAAAAATATACAAATATGTATGTCTGCTGATTAAAAAAGTATTCGTTAAATAGAGGTGTTCGCTATTCGAGAATGTCCATTAACCTCCACAACGGATACTCCCGAATACCGGACATCTCAATTTAGACAACTAATAATGCAGGGTTGCGTTTTTTGCAAAAGTACTTCTTGATTAAAGGAAGGGCAAACTGGGAAGTGCCCCGTCCCCCTACGACTGTAGTGCCCGCAAATTTGATGTGCAATATTTGTAAAGCTTATATTTTAAATCTGTTTCCGAAATTGTACTGATTATAATCAATATTTTGAACTTTTAAAGTAAAATAAGGTTAAAAACAAAATAAATTTAAAAAATCTAATATTTAGATAAATATTTTTTGTTTTTAATCTTGTTCTACTCCTGAAGTTCAAGATATTGATTATAATCAGTACAATGTCGTAAAAGATTTAAATTATCAACGTAACGAAAATTGTATACCAAAACTGAGAGCACCAAAAAAATCAAGCTGTATTGGGGGGGGGGAGGGCAGGACCACAGCCAAATATTTTTCCAGGATTCAACGTGGTCAAACATGGCTACGTATGATGCTTACAAAAAAAATGGATGCGATTCAGACGTTTGAAGTGTCTGAAATTCAGACGCAAAAAGTGTCTGAAAAAATTCAGACATTTTAAAATGTCTGAAAATTGAACACTCCATTTCAGACACTTAAGTGTCTGAATTTCAGACATTTTAATTTAGAGTGCACACACACAGAGACAAACAAGTACCTATCTTTATTATTATTACGAGCTGGAATCCGTCGAAATCGACGAACTAAAAATATTAGAAAAGAACTTCAGATCGAATTCATAATAAACCTACAAAAATAATTACAATAAAAAATTCATCTAACATTGGTCGTCTCACTCTTTAAAACGAATAATATTTTTAACATAAAATTACCAAAATGTTATTTCCACAACTTCAACTGCTTAAATTATTGAAATATTAAACTCAATTAGAACACGTAATCAAGATGAGTAATTATGATGAATTTATCGATTGAGGCTCTTATGTTTGTTTTTACGGGATGAAAAATCAGTAAAAAGGATTTCGCTTTGTTACATCATAAAATTTTCCCCATGAAGTCTAAACTATACGCTATTTTCACATTCTCATAATTTACATTACGCACCACTCAAATTCACAATTTGAAATTATTTTAACGTGCAATACATTATTAATGAATGCATTTCTAAACTTAAAGTCACGTTTGTCCGATACAACTTTTCATTTGAACATTCGCACAAACTTTAAGTTCTAATCTCAATACCCGCGAAAAAAAAAAAAAAAAAAAAAAAAAAAAATCAGAAATTTGCCTTTATTTGTCATAGTATTGGCCATTTAGTATTGGTCAAATATTTAGTTTTATCAATATAAATGATCCTATTGTTTTAAATATGACAATTTTACTCACTGAATTATTTTGCCTAGTGTCTCAAACTCAGTATCAGCCTAACGTAAAAAATTGAAACGTAACTGATTTATGAAGAAGAATGCATGTTCTTTTTTAATGTTTGACATCATTTTCTGCTCAAAAATTATAAAAAAAGTTACTTTTATTTGTAATGTGAAAATGGCATCAATAAGGATATAATCAATAAAAATAATAAACCCTAACTATTTTCCCTTTACTTTCAATATAAATGGAGTACTTTCAGTTGCCACAATTACAAAATTTGTATAAAAACTACAAAAAAATTAATATCTCAAAATAAATTGAGATACAGCTTTCAAACAAATTGCGTTTAAAAGAGCATTTTTTTCTTTATACGACAGTGTTAAAATTTAAACTGTGCGATGTTTAGAAGTTTAAAAATTTTCCGTAGATATAATTGCAAAACCGAAATTTTATTTCAAATTTCAAAGTGTTGCCATTCGCAAAATGGCGAATGCGTTACGCACAGATATGTTTGTCCTTTGTAATATAGATATGCGTTACGCACAGATATGTTTGTCCTTTATAATATAGATAGTCGCATCATGATAGTATAATTTGTATCATCTTGATAAAATTTAGTGTATATTATCATGACCTGTTTTACCTAATATATTCGACACATTCTGAAGTAAAAATATGAATTATCGTAATTTCCGGCCTGTAATCCGCGGATCAAACAATTATGTTCGGACTCAGAAATCTTGTTTCATAAAACGTAACTTGTTAAATCGTGATAAATATTTAACTTCAATAATGAAATAAAATTTCTGGGTCGAAACATGATTGTTTGATCCGCGGATTGTAGGCCGGAAACTACGGTATTAAGGAATATGATAATTATTTATAATATTATAATAATTATTTATATAGGCTTTCCTCCAAAATTCCTTGAGTCCCTCCGGTGATCCCTAAGAAGTGATGGAGTCACATTCTGAAAAACCTTCGTGCGTATGTACTGCTGTACCGCATGTATTATCTGAGATCATCCGGCAAAATTTCATGCAGCGTTCCCTGTGCCTATAGAAGTTTCCAGCATGGTTAAAGGCCTTTTTTAATCTTTATAAGAAGTTAGGGTGCAAAAAGGTTTTACACTTGTGACCACTCTTAGTCACTGTCTTATCTCACTGCTGCAAGAACGTTTACATATCTTTTTTTTTACCATTAGATCTAGATTTAATGTTTTGAACTCCTTCTCATCTTTCCTCACGCAAACGAAAATCGCGTTTGAGCCCTTTTGAAAAGAAATACCACACAATTATACCTTCTAAGATAAAAACCTGTCTAAGACGAAAATTCGACCCGTTTCTTGGATTTCCGTTTTAGAAGGTTTTACTATATAAGATATTGTTTGCATCCAACACGTTCAGGTTAAAAAGTCTGGGCACCCCCCCCCCCCTTGAAAAAGCTGGTTACGCCTATGCATTTATAATATAAGGATAAGGATATGAAGACGTATTCATGTCTATTAGATAAATTTCGTAAGAAATACTACCTATTGCAGTCGTTACCATGGTGCGACTTTTGAAAAATTCCTTCATAACTTTTCATTATAGGACCCCAGGAACCCAAAACCACCCCCACCTAAAAAGTTTATATATATATATATGTATGTATGTATGTACTAAATTTTGTCCGCACGATAAAAGTCGCAATTATGCACGGATATTCCTCAAACTCGCCAACAACTTTGAGATGGCTAATATCTCGGCGGGGATTGAAAATGGGCGAAATCGGCCCAAGAGTGTGGAAATGGGGAGGGTTCAAAATTTTGAATACTGTCTTAACATGAATCTGATAAAACCAGCTCTTACACAACAATGGCAGGAAAAAAATGAAAGTTTTTCGTTATACCAGTTGCCAACAATTAAAAAAAAAAACAATAAAATTTTCACCACAAGAATTACTTTTCTTTTGCAAAATTTTCACGTGTAAAATTAAATATTTTGACAAATTGAAAACAAATTGAATATTACGTCATAAGTTTTCCTGAGCAAGATTTTAGCATGAAAACTCAAAATAAAATAAATAGTTTGACGAATTAAAAAATATGTATATTGCGTCATATTGGAAATATAATGGACCTCAGCAGGTAAATATGTAACGTCATGTGAGTTTGAAGAAACGTATTAAAACATGATAAAAACCCGACTATGGAAATATTAACATATTTTAACAATTTAAGGTTCTCTGAATTTTTTGTAGACTTTTTTAAAACCTATCCCATATACATGTGTGTGTGTATTCGTGTATATTATAATTTTCACAAAAAGTTTAGCTCCCTACAGCTCACTCTTTCTAAAGAAACTGGGTTTTATCTCTAATCTTGATTTAAGTTTTGTTGGAGAATTTAGTACTTGACATCGAAATCTACCTCCGCTTGTAGGCCCGAGCCGGCAGGGATTTTTTTTTTAATTTCATTTTCCTCTTGCATATAAAAATCTTTCAAATCAAAATTAACTATTTAAGATAAATTATTATTCCGAGATCCGATTTTCTTGGCAACGGTAAAAAAAATTATTTCTAAATTTTATAGCAAAATGTCAATTTATTCCTTATGAAAAAAACGAACATTTTAATTTAAAAGAAAAATATTTGAACAAAATAAATCGAACACAGCCTTTCTTTATTTCTGGGGTAAATTCCATCTGTTATGTAAAGACGCTAAAGGACGCATTCATCCCTTTTGACGTTGATTTGACTCCAAACAATTACACATACTTTCACATTTACGATATTTTTTAGGTGTAGTTCTGTTGCTAGGTAACAGTTATTGTTTTGTTTGTTTTGTTTTATTGGACACATACATCAGACTTGTGTAGCTTGACAACAAGGCCCGTTTGTAAGTCATCGTCGATATACCAGGACGAGATAGCACAATGAAATTTACGACACAACACAGAGAATTTTTACATCCGGGAGCTCCACAAAGAGCGTGCAATGGAGCCAGCGGGAGTCGAACCCGACAAGCCTCCTACGTTCTAAAGCGGTTAGCAGCGTGGTGTCTTAACCACTCGGCCACGGAGGCCCCAGGTAACAGTTAGTAGAAAATTAAAACAATTAAGCAAAGGCGATATAAGTAAGCGTACAATGTCAATACTGGAATCTGGAGTATATTGACACATCTTCGCCACCTGGTGGACGGGGTGAGTAATGCAAATACGCTGGCTTTCAGTATGACGTCATATATAACAGAATCGGGGCTAACGAAAAAGATGGGCTACCGTGCTTCTCCGATTTAGAGTAATCACATGACGCTGGCAGTCTCAGCCGAGCTGAGCAAATCAGTTGACAGAACAGATGGCTTTAGATTACTATCATATCCAAATCATTCTTTAAATTGATAGAATTCATAACTTTACAGTACTATGAAAACATTAAAATTTCGTTTTTATAACACAAAAATAAAAAATAAACTTGCGTATTCTATGCGACTTCTTTTAGTTTTAATTCTCTTCTGTCTAAAGAAAATACTAATATGTGCTTCTTTTATACTAATCTCTAAATAATCGTAATACTAATATATGTTTTTTTTTCAGCGATAAAGATACTTTATCATCTTCAACAAATAGCAAAGGGGTTTCCTAAATATTATTAATGGGTTTTTTTTTCACATATATTTGGCTGTCAGCTATTCCGATCAAAGTACAATAATACCTCCTTATATCGCTCACTCGTACATATTAGTGATGGACGATTCTCGAGAATTCGACAATCGAGAAAAATCGTCATCGTAAAAAATCACAATCGATACAGCCATCGATTAATTCCTAGAATCTACAATCGAGAAGTTTTACAATCGATTATAACGAGAAAAGCTAAAAACAGTTATTGGAAAACTTAGCTATTATTCTGGCCGACAATTTCATAGTAGTGATAGGGCTTAGTGATGGGCGATTCTCGAAAATTTACCAATCGAAAAAAATCGTTATCGTAAAATACACAATCGATACAGTCATCGATTACTTTCGAGAATCTACAAAGGAGATGTTCTGGAATTGATTATTGAAATCATTGTTTTTACATATATATAAGGCAGATTTTATTAAATATAGGGTAACTGAAAACAGATGGAATAAAAAAACAACAAACCAAAGGGAGGCTATAAAGGAGCCATAAGACTGGAAAAGTCTTGTAAGGTTGCTTCCTGGTTGAATAAAACTGAAAAAACGCGAGTAGCAATGAAGCGGTAAGGGGAGTTTAAGTATCAAAAATTAGAATTTTTCTGCAATTAGCACCAAAATGGCCAAAGAAATAAGAATCAAAAGCACACCCTAGTGGCAAAAACATGAACTAAAGGATGATAAAAGGGATCAAAATTTTTTATTGATTTTTCTACGTCATTTGAGATTGGATGTTTAATTTCCCCATTTTAGAAAGTCTTCGACTGGAATACATTAAACGAACCCCCGCGGGGAGCAAAGTAGGGGGGGGGGGGGCAAGGAAAGTGCATAATATGAATAAGTGGTCACAGGACTTTCCAACGATATGTGACATGAGGGGTGTCGGCTAAATTTAGAAAAGTGTCCCCGCGCGGGGGCAAAGTAAGGGGAGGGCGCGGGCAATATATAAAATGAAATAGTAGTCACAGAGCTTTCCAATGATATATCACATGAGGGATGTCAGCAAATGATAGAAAAGAGTCCCAACTCCTAGGATTCCAATTATCGTGCCCCCCGAAATATACCCTGCCCATCCTTCTCTTTGCAATTTTCATATATTAAAAATTATTTATCGGAGGGCTCCGTAAAAAAATTCGATGTAAAATGTTTAAAAACGCTACGATTTCAAAAAAGTTCGAAAAGTGCCTCTCTCGGGAGGGAAGAAGAAAGGTTCATAATATGAAAGAGTAACTTTCCGATGATAACCGAAAACATTCCGATAATATATCAAATGACTGGTCCAAAAAAAGTTTGAAATCTACCCCTCCCACGTGGGTTCCCTCTTTTATCCCAGAATATACTCGGAAATCACGCAGCCCCACTTTTAAAATTTTATATTTAATAAATAATATTTATCGGAGAGCTCCATTAAAAAACCTCATTTAATGATATTTATTGTAGAAATCTCTACAATTAAAAAAAAAAAACAAATTCACCCCCGCACCGCTCCCCCCCCCCCCCCCCCCCCACGCCCCCTTCCGGAATTCAACTCTGGGAGGAGAAAGGCTCATAATATAAAAGAATGGTGAAAGGACTTTCCGATGATATGTCAAGGAGAGGTTTGGTAAAAGTTTGAAAATTACCCGCCCCCCCCCTTTGATGTACATTTCACTGGCCCCGCCCCATACTCATTTTGAAAATTCAACAGCACCATTCGTTTGTGCTACGTTTGTGCTGGTTTGTGCCGCAAAAATTTTCGTTTGTGCCACTTCCGTTCTCTCGTTATAACGAACACAATGGGGCGGGGCCAGTGAAACGACAGCCCCGCCCCATCAATGAAATCAAAATTTTATTACTGCATTCGTTTGTGCTAGGTTTGTGCTGGTTTGTGCCGCAAAAATTTTCGTTTGTGCCACTTCCGTTCTCTCGTTATAACGAATTTTTATAATTCAAGGTCAAATAAAGAAAATCACTTATAAAAATCGCAAATAACTACATGTCGCGAAATGAAATATGTAAATCTTTAGTCCCATGTAAATGTCGGTTTGTGCCGCAAAAAGTTTCGTTTGTGTCATTCTGTTTCCCTCGATATAACGAATTTTCCACTATTTCAACACAGAACGACCATTTCAGTGGCCCCGCCCCATCAACGAAATCTAAATTGTATTACGGCATTCGCTTGTTCTACGTTTGTGCTGGTTTGTGCCGCAAAAAGTTTCGTTTGTGCCACTTCCGTTCTCTCGTTATAACGAATTAGTTAATTTCAAGGTCAAATAAAGAAAATCACTTATAAAAATCGCAATTAATTACATGTCACGAAATGAAATACTTAAATCTTTAGTCCCATGTAAATGTCGGTTTGTGCCGCAAGAAGTTTCGTTTGTGCCATTCTGGTTCCCTCGATATAACGAATTTTCCACTATTTCAACACAGAACGACCATTTCGGTGGCCCCGCCCCATAAACGAAATCTAAATTGTGTTACAGAATTCGTTTGTGCTACGTTTGTGCTGGTTTGTGCCGCAAAAAGTTTCGTTTGTGCCATTTCCGTTCTCTCGTTATAACGAATTTTTTTATTTCAAGGTCAAATAAAGAAAATCACTTATAAAAATCGCAAATAATTACATGTGACGAAATGAAATACTTAAATCTTTAGTCCCATGTAAATGTCGGTTTGTGCCGAAAAAGCTTCGTTTGTGCCATTCTGGTTCCCTCGATATAACGAATTTTCCACTATTTCAACACAGAACGACCATTTCAGTACCCCCGCCCCATCAACGAAATCTAAATTGCATTACGGCATTCGTTTGTGCTAAGTTTGTGCTGGTTTGTGCCGCAAAAAGTTTCGTTTGTGCTACTTCCGTTCTCTCGTTATAACGAATTATTTTAATGCAAAGTCAAATAAAGAAAATCACTTATAAAAATCGTAAATAACTACATGTCACGAAATGAAATACGCAAATCTTTAGTCCCATGTAAATGTCGGTTAGTGCCGCAAAAAGTTTCGTTTGTGCCATTCTGTTTCCCTCGATATAACGAATTTTCCACTATTTCAACACAGAACGACCATTTCAGTGGCCCCGCCCCATAAACGAAATCTAAATTGTATTACAGAATTCATTTGTGCTACGTTTGTGCTGGTTTGTGCCGCAAAAAGTTTCGTTTGTGCCACTTTCGTTCTCTCGTTATAACGATTTTT
The DNA here is from genome assembly GCA_963932465.1 of Maratus speciosus. Taxonomy (NCBI): domain Eukaryota; kingdom Metazoa; phylum Arthropoda; class Arachnida; order Araneae; family Salticidae; genus Maratus; species Maratus speciosus. The sequence continues at coordinate 585,785 of CAWVRF010000826.1, read as the reverse complement.
TTTAATTTCAAGGTCAAATAAAAAAATCACTTATAAAAATCGTAAATAATTACATGTCGCGAAATGAAATACTTAAATCTTTAGTCCCATGTAAATGTCGTTTTGTGCCGCAAAAAGTTTCGTTTGTGCCATTCTGGTTCCCTCGATATAACGAATTTTCCACTATTTCAACACAGAACGACCATTTCAGTGGCCCCGCCCCATAAACGAAATCTAAATTGTATTACAGAATTCATTTGTGCTACGTTTGTGCTGGTTTGTGCCGCAAAAAGTTTCGTTTGTGCCACTTTCGTTCTCTCGTTATAACGATTTTTTTAATTTCAAGGTCAAATAAAGAAAATCACTTATAAAAATCGTAAATAACTACATGTCGCGAAATGAAATGTGTAAATCTTTAGTCCCATGTAAATGTCGGTTTTCTGCCGCAAAAAGTTTCGTTTGTGCCATTCTGGTTCCCTCGATATAACGAACGTTCCACTATTTCAACACAGAACGACCATTTCGGTGGCCTCGCCCCATAAACGAAATCTAAATTGTGTTACAGAATTCGTTTGTGCTACGTTTGTGCTGGTTTGTGCCGCAAAAAGTTTCGTTTGTGCCACTTCCGTTCTCTCGTTATAACGAATTTTTTAATTTCAAGGTCAAATAAAGAAAATCACTTATAAAAATCGCAAATAACTACATGTGACGAAATGAAATACTTAAATCTTTAGTCCCATGTAAATGTCGGTTTGTGCCGAAAAAGCTTCGTTTGTGCCATTCTGGTTCCCTCGATATAACGAATTTTCCACTATTTCAACACAGAACGACCATTTCAGTGGCCCGGCCCCATCAACGAAATCTAAATTGTATTACGGCATTCGTTTGTGCTACGTTTGTACTGGTTTGTGCCGCAAAAAGTTTCGTTTGTGCCACTTCCGTTCTCTCGTTATAACGAATTATTTAATTTCAAGGTCAGATAAAGAAAATCACTTATAAAAATCGCAAATAATTACATGTCACGAAATGAAATACTTAAATCTTTAGTCCCATGTAAATGTCGGTTTGTGCCGCAAAAAGTTTCGTTTGTGCCATTCTGGTTCCCTCGATATAACGAATTTGCCACTATTTCAACACAGAACGACCATTTCGGTGGCCCCGCCCCATAAACGAAATCTAAATTGTATTACAGAATTCGTTTGTGCTACGTTTGTGCTGGTTTGTGCCGCAAAAAGTTTCGTTTGTGCCACTTTCGTTCTCTCGTTATAACGATTTTTTTAATTTCAAGGTCAAATAAAGAAAATCACTTATAAAAATCGTAAATAACTACATGTCGCGAAATGAAATGTGTAAATCTTTAGTCCCATGTAAATGTCGGTTTTCTGCCGCAAAAAGTTTCGTTTGTGCCATTCTGGTTCCCTCGATATAACGAACGTTCCACTATTTCAACACAGAACGACCATTTCGGTGGCCTCGCCCCATAAACGAAATCTAAATTGTGTTACAGAATTCGTTTGTGCTACGTTTGTGCTGGTTTGTGCCGCAAAAAGTTTCGTTTGTGCCACTTCCGTTCTCTCGTTATAACGAATTTTTTAATTTCAAGGTCAAATAAAGAAAATCACTTATAAAAATCGCAAATAACTACATGTGACGAAATGAAATACTTAAATCTTTAGTCCCATGTAAATGTCGGTTTGTGCCGAAAAAGCTTCGTTTGTGCCATTCTGGTTCCCTCGATATAACGAATTTTCCACTATTTCAACACAGAACGACCATTTCAGTGGCCCGGCCCCATCAACGAAATCTAAATTGTATTACGGCATTCGTTTGTGCTACGTTTGTACTGGTTTGTGCCGCAAAAAGTTTCGTTTGTGCCACTTCCGTTCTCTCGTTATAACGAATTATTTAATTTCAAGGTCAGATAAAGAAAATCACTTATAAAAATCGCAAATAATTACATGTCACGAAATGAAATACTTAAATCTTTAGTCCCATGTAAATGTCGGTTTGTGCCGCAAAAAGTTTCGTTTGTGCCATTCTGGTTCCCTCGATATAACGAATTTGCCACTATTTCAACACAGAACGACCATTTCGGTGGCCCCGCCCCATAAACGAAATCTAAATTGTATTACAGAATTCGTTTGTGCTACGTTTGTGCTGGTTTGTGCCGCAAAAAGTTTCGTTTGTGCTACTTCCGTTCTCTCGTTATAACGAATTTTTATAATGCAAAGTCAAATAAAGAAAATCACTTATAAAAATCGTAAATAACTACATGTCACGAAATGAAATACGTAAATCTTTAGTTCCATGTAAATGTCGGTTAGTGCCGCAAAAAGTTTCGTTTGTGCCATTCTGGTTCCCTCGATATAATGAATTTTCTACTATTTCAACACAGAACGACCATTTCAGTGGCCCCGGCCCATCAACGAAATCTAAATTGCATTACTGCATTCGTTTGTGCTGGTTTGTGCCGCAGAAAGTTTCGTTTGTGCTACTTCCGTTCTCTCGTTATAACGAATTTTTATAATGCAAAGTCAAATAAAGAAAATCACTTATCAAAATCGTAAATAAATTTGTGTCACGAAGTAAAATACGTAATTCTTTAGCGCTATGTAAATGTGCATGAACTTTTTTAAAACACGGCAACTGTAAATATTCGAAAAAAAATCGAAGAAGTAATCAAATTAAAAAAATGATTGAACTCTGCACTTTAAAATCTAACCAAGTATATGTGCATGCAAAAGCTGCTTAAATTGCTCTTTTTGTTTAAATTACACTTGTTGATCATATAAAGCTTGTAGACTTATGAGAACATATTTATGAAGAATATGACTTCTTGATAGTTCTTGAGAACTAATGCTTCATTATGACACTTTTAAAACGTAACCTACAATGGCTGGATGCACACAAAAATTGCATCACATCAAAACAGAAATGTTACCATTGAAAAAAATGTGAGAGTGTTGAAAAATATTTTAAATAATTATGTGAAAAGATTTTTTAATGAGTTAATGAATTTTAATAATTAAACACCTTAATGAATTTTAATAATTAAACAAATAACAAAGGAAAATATTGATTTTTTAATGAAACAAGAAAGAAAAATCATGCGTTAAGCATAAATTATGAAACACTTTCCAACACTTCCTGAAGGCTTTAACAAAACTTCGTTATTCAGGGAAATAATGTATATAAAATAACTAAGTAAACATTTTAGAAAACGTATAAAACATTTTAAAAACTGATTTCAGAAGTTACTGTCTATAGTCAAATATGTATTTCAATTCTTCTGAACAGCCCTGTATTTGATCTGTAGGTTGATATATATTCTACACTGGTGAAAACAATTAAAGGGACAAATGGTTTTTTTTGCAATTAAGATAAAACTAACAAAGCAAATAAAACCAAATTTGGCCAAAATATCATTTGATATAAGACTAATGTATGGCAAAACAAAAATGGGCACAACCTGCACCCTAAATAAGGAAACTGGTCACGTGTTCAGCACAGCAGCTAACTGACACCCTGTCAGTCAGAGAAAAACATGTCTAATAGCGTGTATGATCGTCTGTAACAGCTACACAACTCTCGCATCGGCGTTTCATAGTGTTTACCATGGACCTTATCAATCTCTGTGGCAACTGCACAAACTCTTGCACCAAGGCACCCTTGAACTTATCGATGGTCGTTGGAGCTGGTCTTTGAGCTGCAATTGATCGTCCAAGGACGGCCAATACGTGTTCGATGGGATTAAGGTCAGGGGACATCGCAGGCCACTCCATTCATTGAAAATCCTACTATTCGAGGTATTCGCCCGCCAACTGAGCCCTATGTGGACGAGCGTTATCGTCCATAGAGACGAAATTTTGTGCATATGCCCCGCGGAAAAGTCTCACATAGGGTGCAAGGTTCTCGTCCCTGTATCGCTGGCATTCAGAGTACCTCTATCAAACACAGGAAGGTCGCTACGCCCGTCTGCCATGATGCCTGCCAGACCATCCGACCATTTCCAGCACAGTGATCATTTTCGACAATGTTGGAGGGCCGATATCGACTCTCGGGTTCTCTCGAGATAAGAACACGTCTCGAGTCGCTGTCCAGACTGAATCGCGACTCATCACTGTAGAGAACCCGCCCAAACTATCCTCTGTCCAAGACAGGTGTTATAGGCACAAAGCTAGACGGAACTTTTTGTGGTTCGGAGTCAAAGGGATGCAGACTACAGGACGCCTGGCATACAGGCCACCTGCATTAGTAAAACTTCCCAGGTCGTTTTTGAATAAGAGTCTAAGAACATTTTTATTAGATATGTGGCAGTAGAGCTGGGATAACTCAGAGGGAGGCAGATTCACATATGCAATTGTACCAAAGGTTCAACTTTCTTTATTATGCAAGGTCAGAGTCTCGATTTACTTCTTGACAGGCTGCGGCAGTTTTCTGACCTTTTTACACAGTATAAATAAAAAAGAAGACGATCTCTGTCAATGTGGTCGGCGTGGAGATCCAGTACACTATCTTTTCGAAAAATGTAAGTTTATGAAATACAAATTTACTAGAAAACATCCACAACTGCTAGACGATATATTAGAAATTTTAAATAACAAACAGTCCCTCAGTCAACTTTACCAAAATTATAATATTCTTAATGAAAAATACTCGTTCATTAAGTATAAATCCATGCTAGTATGATTTGTACCTGTGGCCGGACAATGGTGTGAGATGCAGAAATGGAATTATAGTGGAAAGGAGTGATTCATGATTGGTGTAGTTCATTTAGGTGTCGTATTGCATTCTACTAGAAATATTATAAATAGTAAAATATTGAAAAAATTAATTGAATTGCAAAAGTATTATACATAATGAAAATAATCAATTGAATTGCAAAAGTATCGTAAATAATGTAAATAATCTGGTTACTGCTGAATATACTAACTAACGTTCCCCGGATTGCGATGGCGCAAAGGTGATAGGAACCAGACTTCGAGTCGATTACGAAGGACTGTAATCGATTACGATTACGATTAATTTCAATTTCTGAAAACAGATTACGATTATGTCTCTATTTATGCGAATTAGATTACGATTACATTTTTGATTATCTATTTTTTAAATTCTAGATTATGATTACGTTTAGATTACGATTAATATTTTTTATTGGATTACGATTACCGAACTAGTCGATTACGATTACAGTTCGATTACACTGATTTCTTAATCTGTGTGTTATAAACTAGAGTTATAACATCGTGTCGGTTAACCTGATTATTACCCAAACCGGACCCGACACCAAGTTCAGGTAGAGTTGGAAGTTGGAGCTAATTTCGTTCGCTGCAGATTGAGATGGGTTGATTTTTTTGTGTCTGCAGGTCATGTTAACATTAAATGTTTCGAATTGTGTTTTCGCATTTGCGAGTCGTTTTCGGATTTATCCAAATTTTTATAAAAAAAAAAAAAAAAAGAAAAAAAGCCCTAAATATTTTGTCAGGCTAGAAAATTGCATACTTGAATATTAATGAGCATTATATATATGTGTGTGTGCATGTTTTTCTTTCTTACAAAAAATAATTATAATATATATTAGAGATATAATTATAGGCCAATATTCTATAATTGCATTACATTAATTAAGGATTATTTTTGATACATTTCTGTTTCGAATTTGTTTCGGGGTGAGCTGGTTTCGGGTTGACTAAAATAAAATTTTCGGGTTCGGATTAGGTATATAACCCGAGTTGTGCAAGATTCTATTACGAACTCCTCTTGCTTCAAATTCATTGCTTAACTATCTATATGTAATATTCACATTTTATATTTTTTTAGGAATGAAGAACTGCATTAGTATTTATATGTAAGTGTGCTCACAGTTCTTAAGCAATTAAGCTTGTTTGAAAAAATCTCCCCAATTGAAATCTCCCTTGTTTTATTGAGTTTTGATCATTTACCTTTATAAATTGTTATGAACCATGAAAAAGCCAACAAAAAACACATTTTTTCATATGCATGTTAATATTCGATATTGAGAAAATGCCTCAGTAAAGAGTTCTGAGGTTTTATTTTTTCCTTCTCATTCACAATTATGAAAGATTAAATTTTCTTCTGTTTGCCAATTATCATAGTAGAACGTAATTCCTTGTCTCATCTGTGTGTATGTCTATAAATATGCAGTGCTTAGCATTAATGATTATATTGTGTTCAAATTATGCTGATTTTTTTAATCTTAAATGTAATAAATTTTAAAGTAAATTTGATACACATGAACGTTAAAAGGGAGATAAAAACTGTCTTCTGGTAGGAGAGAATTTAGCGGATGTATAAGTCCTTTTCCATAATAAAACAATAAATACAGTATTTTTCTTTCTTTCCTTTTATTTTATCCATCATCACTGTAACTCAATGATCCATGACCACTGGGTTGACCACATGCCGAGTTTGTTTTCCCAATTCTCATATCTTTAACAAAGTCAAATCAAATAGTACTATCTCTATGTTCTATCGTACACGGCATACACTCTGTTCTCAAAAAGATACAATATATGCACCAAGGCTTCCTTATCATAATAACAGGCCTCGCAATCGCAAGTTTCGCAAGTTTCCTCGCAAGTTTCCTTTGTCCGCTGTACACGTGGTTAGAAACCACATGGTTTCCTGTGACTAGCGCCATCTACCGTGAGAAACAGAAATATTTTTTAATTTGTTTTCCATTTATCTTTTACCATTTTCTTTACGATGTGCTTTGTAGTTTGCAAATGATAGTTGTTAATCTAAAAATTTTCGTATGTTCTAGACATTTTATTTAAAAAATGAACTTACTTTACTGTTAAACAAAAAATACTGCTGTATTCACTTATATAAATAAATGATGATGATAATAATAATAATAATCAGGAAAGAAAAATATATTAACATGAATTTCTCAGTGATATTAGTTATTGAAATAAATGGATAGCATCTAGGTCCGGAAAATGTAAAATATTTTATTTTCTCTTTTATATTTTCAAATATGTGATTAATTTTATTTCTGGTATTTGTTTTCTTTTCACAGTTAATTCCATGTTACAGTATTAATTTAACATCGCTCCTTCAATTTTTTCAATGCACATTTTCATTTATTTATTTATTGGCCTATCATTTGTTTTATTTTTGAAGATATGGGGGATCATTTCAGTTTAACATACTTTAGATGAAAGTTTCACTGTTTTATCATATAAAGTTTGTATGTATTAATCTTTGGAAAGTTTCATAATTGGCTCCACAGCCAATTGGCATATCTCGCGAGCATAGTTTGGTGCGTAATTAATTTCCTTGTTTTAGCTCACACATGTTATGTAAGTTTTACTAAAATGTATCAAATTATTTTAGGAAAAGTTAAAACACGTATAGATACACAAAAAAACAGACTGTCATAAACACTTAAAAAATTGGAAAAATAAAAAAAGTTTAAGAATCACTTAAATTTATGCATGTCCTTCAGCTTTCCCCACATATTCTTGTATTCCCAACCGTATCCTTGTCATGCTACGATTTTGGTGCTTGTAAATCTTGGTTTGGGTATTCTTCCTTAATCAGACCTAGAGTCAGTTGGCTTAATACAGTAAGTGTAGTTTAGCGCAAAATTAATTTTATTTTTAAACCGTATACTTGATATCACATTATTCCAGCATCGCGTTTTTTGTAGTCAACTTTGACTGTGGAACAGATTACAGAAAATTAGCTAATACTACATTATATAATAATAAATCGGTACTTTTCAAGTATAGGGGGCTTGACGAGAGAAGAAAATATAGCAACGTAATTTCTGGAAGCATATTCACTGTTTCACATAAAGAAGCAATATTTTCCAATATTTGTACAATTTAAATAATATAAAAAAGCAATTTATCTATTTTTATAATCTATTAAGTAAATTGTATCTAAAAAACAATAATAATATCTATAAATTAAATTTATACATGTAAATTCTTATAAAACAAGTTAACAGATCATAAATTTTTGTTTTCGTAACTGTTTGTATCATTTAGCAACAAATCTCACTTTTTGAAGCCCGAATTGCGCCAAGATTTAAAAAAACGAGAAAAAAAATCGCAAAAGCCTCTTTACTGAAAAAGTACCAATAAATCTTCTATTTAAATCTTCATTTTTAACATTTTTAAAAGCCAGAAAATAATTGTGCGAAATAATTTGACTTTACGCATTTATTTTAGTGGAATTAAAAAAATATTTTTAATGTCAATAAGACACTATTTTCCATTTTCACTATACATTTGTTTACGTAGTATTACCAGTAGTATGCACCAGGTGACGTAACTTGCGGGACAAAGTCAGTTAATAAGTTAGCAATTATCGGGTCAATTTCACCCATAGACTTTCACCGGATTGTCAAGCCTGATAATATGATAAGGGAGTCTTGATATGCACTATAAGATTCTGTTTCTCTTTTACCCCATTAAAGGCTATCTACTGTCCCTCTTGATCTCTGACCTTTCACACTCCCACTTTAGGGGCAATTTAATGAGTTGAAAACAGGAACAGATCTCTTTCTTTCCTCCTACAACAATTTTTAGCAAACCGACCAAGTATATTTTGGTTTGGAAACGAAAGGAAGAAAAAAAAAAAGGTGTAATCAAAGAACGTAATCGTATATTTATGCGAGATTACGATTACAGAGCTTTTCGATATAGATTACATTGTGATTACATTACATTGCGATTACGATTAGATTATGATTATAATGGGAGTAAAACCTTTTGATTATGATTATATTGCGATTATTTCGAAAATGAAATTAATGATTACGATTACTCTGCGATTACACAGTTTTTGTAATCGATTATAATCGACTACGATTACACGATTACGATTACTCGAAGTCTGATAGGAACATCCCGCCCTGGGTTAGGGGCTTGACCCAACCATTAGCCACAAGCAGGTTCTTAGGGAGGGCGATTATATTAGATTAGATTAGTCTCTGGGTGACTGTTATCCGTGAAATTAATGCTCCTGTAACATTATACAGGTGACGAAACTGTTGTGTCGCTGTCGCGGACCTATCCCTTTTGGCTATAGATGTCAAATAACGGTCTTTAGCCGGTGTTGTTGCCCTTTTACGGCCTTGACCAAGTCGGGGTACCACTGTTCCTGTCTCTGTAAACTGTTTCCACAGAGTGGACACCACATTTCACGGAACCCCGAGGTCCTTACAACAGGTAGCCTGTGATTGGCTGGCCTCGAGTCTTCCAACAATCCACCATCTTGTGGCATCATCTAGACATATTTCGACTAGCCATACTAACGATGGGTAAACAAATAAATTCAAAAAACAAGGATTAGGTTATGCTACGATGCTTCAAAACGTCCTCACGCTACAAGCTACGGCCGACAAATGAGGCACCTCCGCACAAACGCGATTAGAGCGCCACTGCCTTATGACGACACAGACCACTGCGTGGCAAGTGTGTCCGCGACGACTTAACTATCAACCGATACCTTATTTGCGTATAGGATAACTTATTTTTTTTTTTTTTTTTTTTAAACCGTTTGTCCCTTTAATTGTTTTCGCCAGTGTATATATTGGGAAAATTTAGTTTAGCAAGAAAACGCATAACAGGTTGAAATTTCTCTTTCAGCAATTTGTACTAATAGATGGAAACATACTTGAATACTTTTGTACAACCCTGTAGTTAACGTAGTATCTTTATTACACGCCACAATTTAGTTAAAATTTAATTAAAACTAGAATACTCGTAAGTACTAATAGATGGAAACATACTTGAATAGTTTTGTACAACCCTGTAGTTAGCGTAGTACCTTTAGTGCACGCCACTTAGTTAAAATTTAATTAAATCTAGAATACTCGTAAAATTATTGAAACACATTTCCAGAAATTATCATTTTTAGAGGGTCATGTATCCATTTCTTTCCGTGACCCTGTATATCATTTTATCTATATTCTACAAACATTTCTTAGTAAACTAAATGCATTTCATCGTAAAAATGCATAACTCATATAAAAACCATCTTTAAGCAATTTGTGCTCATAGCCAGTAACCATTACGATTTTTTTTGTGTGAACCTGTATATGAATTATAGCACTTATATGCATCATATAGTATGTATAAACATAGTGAAACATAAAAGCACATATCATAATTAAAAATGCATTTCTAGCAATCATCGCTAATGTACAGTACTTCGGATACAATATAGTATCAGAAATCTTTTGTGTGTCCCTGTATATGCTATGCACTCCGTATTATACATGAAATAACTTATAGTAAACCTCAGCGACATATAACAATTTCATTATACATGAAATAATTTAACATAATTAAAATACGCCGCAAACAATTCCTCCACTCCTATATCATTATGTAACGGCATTCTTTTGTATGTCCATGTAAATGAATAATAACTATTCTTTACACCGCATATTCTGCAGAATGCATACTTTAGTGCACTTCATTAATGCATATGAATTTTATTATGTTTGAAAGACTGTAACACCATTAAAAATAATTTTTAACGATTTTTCCCAATAGGCCGTTGTAAATGAACTAAACATGCAACAAACTTCATTTAAAATAGGGAACGTGCTATGGTAAACGTCAATAACATTCATAAATTTCAGGGCAATCCGAGTATATTTAGGGGAGTTAGAGCGCGGATAGACGGACAGACGGCCAGACAAACCGAAGTCATAAACACTTTTCAACTTTGTTGGAAAGTGTTAAAAAGTCTAATTCAAACGAATTTGATTAATTTGTATGCTAGTTTGACATTATTTCATACTTTTAGATGCTAGCTATCTAGAATTTTAACCCTTGAATGAGGTACACTTCAAGAAATACACATTACTAAACAAAATAAATTAATTTTTAATCTAATCAATAACTGAAAATTCACATTTACAAACTAATTTTCTTAATTTTATCACATTGGAAAAGAATTTTCCACATTTGAACTCAATTTTTTATACATAAAGCATTACTTAATCAAATTCTATACTTTCTGATTCAACGCAATTCAGTAATTTCTTCAGTTTTTAAACCAATTCTTACATTTTTTAATTCTTAAAATTTCCCAACCTCTATTACAAAACGTTTGAAGAACAACGGATCACTTCATTAATGAGTATTTCTTGAAGAGTACTTCATTCAAGGGTTAAAATTCTACATAGCTAGCATCTAAAAGTAGGATAAAATCTCAAACTAGTGTAAAAGTTAATCAAATTCGTTTAAATTAGTCTTTTTTCATTAAAAAATCAATATTTTCCTTTGTTACTTGTTTAATTATTTAAATTCATTAAGGTAATGTTTTTTCAAAAACTAAAATATATGTTTCAGTTTCCCTTTTAAGTTGAAATCCTCATAACTTTCCTCTTTTAAGTTGATATTTTGATATTATAGTTGAAAAAATCTAAATGAATCAGTCTTTTGCCTTAAAAAATGATATTTTCCATTGTTTTGCTTAATTATTGATGTTCGTTAAGGTGTTGTCTATTAAAAATTCAAATATATGTTTAGTTTTCATCATTTAAGTGGATATCTTTATCTTATAGTTGAAAAAATCTAAAGAAATCAACTTTTTCCCTTAAAAACTGATATTGATATTTTCCATTTTTTTCCTTAATCAATAATACTCATTAAGGTAATGATTGTTCAAAAACTAAAATTTTCCTTTTTGGTTATATTATTATCACTATTTAAATATATAATTAAAAATTCAAGGAAATGTACCTTAAATATATGTTTACTGAACAGTTCAAAATCTGCATTCTTGAGACACGAAAATACTTCGATAAACCTGATATAACGTTCTTTCATTCACATCTCTGCTTGAGAAAGCAAGATTCGGGGTTAGCGAAGGTGTCATTTTTCGAATATTTCACTCAAATGTTAAATGAAGTGATGCGTTTTTCTTCAAACGTTTTGTAAGAGAGGTTGGGAAATTTTAATAATAATTAAAAAATATATACGAATTGGTTTATGAACTTAAAAAATCACTGAATTTCGTTAAATCAGAAAGTATAGAATTTGATTAAGTAATGCTTTATGTATAAAAAATCAAATTCGAATGTGGAAAATTCTTTTACAATGGGATAAAATTAAGAAAAGTAGTTTTTAAACTCGTATTTTTATATGTACATTCGGGAAAATATTTTTAAAATGTGAAATTTTCAGTTATCCGCTAGATTAAAAATTAATTTATTTTTTTAGTAATGAGTATTTCTTGAAGTGTACCTTGTTCAAGTGTTAAAATTCTACATAGCTACTAGCATCTGAAAGTGTGATAAAATCTCAAACTAGTGTAAAATTCAAATTCGTTTAAATTACTCTATTTTTATTAAAAATTGAATATTTTCCTTTGTTATTTGTTTAATTATTAAAATTTATTAAGGTAATGGTTGTTCAAAAACTGAAATATATGTTTAAATTTCCCTTTTAAGTTGAAATCCTCGTCTTATGGTTGAAAAAAAATTTAAAGAAATCATCTTTTTTCCTTTAAAATCGATATTTTTCATTGTTTTGCTTAAGTAATAATACTCATTATGGTTACAGCTGTTCAAAAACTAAAATGGATGTCAAACTTTACTCATTTAAGTGGATATCCTTATCGTATAGTTGAAAAAAATTCTAAAAAAATCAGCTTTTTTCCTTAAAAATGTTATTTTCCATTGTTTTGCATAATTAATAAAAACATTAATGTAAATGTTGTTCAAAACTCAAATGTAAATTTAATCTTTATCTTACAGTATGATAATCTAGTCGATCTAACATTCACCCCTCATGTTATAGTCAGGGTTGTAGTGGGTAGCTGCCCGGGTACCCGCCCAGCTGCCCGCCCGGGCTGGGTTTTTTATAAAAAGCCCAGGTAAAAAACCCGGGTTTTTTAAAATATATTTCTGGAAAAGAACAGATGATGTAATTGTTAACAGTTTATGGTTATTTTGTTTTATTTATTCACTTCTTTGAATCTTGGAAAATATATTTGTATTAATTTACTTGCACTTTTAGATTGGAAACAATTGGAAAACACACAATTGATAGCTTTACAATTTAAAATTTGTTTGGGTACTTCTTAGTTATCCCGTTGACCAAATTACTGTCCCCAAATTGTAAGATTAAATGCCAATAATGGTTGCCATTAATTAATTAATTGTAAGATTAAATGCCAATAAAACCATTAATTCGACGTTTTATTTGTATTTTTATTAATGTTTTACTAATTTATTTGATCTTTTGTTATTTAAAATAAAAAGTATGTCAATGAGTTAAATTTGGCGAAAGTGGTCGACAGGATAACTAAGAAGTACCTTTGTTTGTTATTTAAATTAAAGTGATCATATCTATATATGTATTTTAAGAACAGAGAAAAATGGTGAGATCATTATTAAGACTATGAAGTCTTTCCCATCTATTAGACTATGAAGTGTTCACAAAGATTGTATTTGAGATCAGGATTGCCACTTATTTCGGCAATCAAATTTCTTGTGCTTTACTGAGCAAAATATTAAATTTTCCCAGAGTAATTCCTCTGAGAATTTTCAAAATTTCAACGGATAAATTTTGCAAAGTACCAGAGTTTAGTAAAATTCCTTGTTTTTAATACTCATTTTTAAATTCCCTCAGATTTTCTAGTTTTCCCTATACAGTGGCAACTCTGAAGATTATTATTTGTGAGGAAGGTGGAATCATCGTCCACATTTTGGCAATTTAATTTACCCGGGGAAAATTGCCCATTTAACCCGGGTTTTTTAATAAAACCCGCCCGGGCTGGGTTTTTTCTAAAAAACCCGGGTTTTTTACAACCCTGGTTATAGTAGAACAAACTCTTAAAACGTCATTTTTCCCTCTAGGGGGCGTTCGAATCGGCTGGCGGTGGGACCGGAGGGGATGCGGTGCGAGTGTGGTACGGTGGCGGGGCGATGCGGTTCGGCACCGCAGCACCGCCTCCTAACCCTGAAGCCCCGTTTTCCTACTACTAATGATAAATAAAAAAATCTTTTTGAAAAAATTCTAACTACTAGTAAATAAAAAAATATATGTTCTCAAAATTTAAAGCATTTCTCCTGTAAAGAACAAGCAAAATTTAAAATTCCAATCTTCTGAAAAAAAAGTTTTTAATACGAAAAAAAAAATTCAAAATAAAAATTTGTAAAAGAAAAAAAATTCTAAAGAATTTTTCTATCATCTGAAAAAAAATATTAAGTTCACAAAAGAAAAAAAAAAGAAAATTTTTTTTTTCTATAATTTGGGAAAAAAATCTAAAAATAAAAATTTTCTATTTCCCGCTAAATAAATAACATCCTACTATAAGACGCTTATCTATCCAATTCCGCTAAAATATTGTTATCTAACAACACTTCCGCTGTTATCTTTACGCATTTCCCCTCCAAAACGCTCTTATCAGCTTAGAACTGTGAGATAAACAAGACTTCCGGTTGACCTTCCTTTGACCTTGAGTGAACGTCGGGGACATAGAAATGTCATTCTCACACTACATACTGTAATTTCGATTTGCGGGCGTTCAGGAAAGGTATTGAGGAGCTCTGGAGGACCTATCGTCACAGATGTATAAAAGGATTGATGATAATGGTTTTCGAAGAACAATGTCGGTAATTAGCCGAGATATTAACCCTTAAAGACACGGACACTTTGGACGTACATAAAGACACGGGCGGCGTACTCTATGCGCTATCGACTTTATAGCCTAGATAACAACTTTTAATGATATGTTTATGTAATTTCAATGCCCAGTAGTCGTGTGAAAGAAATAAACGTCGAACTGTTAAAAACAGATTAGTTTAATAAGAGTTAACCACATAATTACTATGAGATTCGCCACTAGTTTGCATTGAATGGCTCTCTCAATACGCCACCCGAGTCTTTAAAGGTTAATTAAAAACCTATCTGGAAAACCGCGCCACGGGCCAGGGCGGTGTTGCATCTTTGCGACCTCCTTCCGAAGCGCGTTTAGCAAAACGCCATGTCTAAAGTTTGAACAAGGGTTTTATTTTAGGTACACTGTAAAAATAAAAGATTACTATTACGCTGAATTAGTGAAAATTAAGTAGAATTAGAAATTATTTTTGTGAAATACCAGATGGGAGCCATTGATATTTCCAGACCATTTGCCTACATTTTAAACTTGAGTCATTTACTACTATTCATTAGTTTTCTATACGAATTAAAGAAGTCTTTGTTTCCATGGAAACTGTACCTTTCACTATTGCTTGTTTGTTTGTTTGTTTGTTTTATTGAACACATATTTCAGATCACATGCGGATCACGGCGGGATTCGAATCTGCTTCCACCTACGCTCTCAAGCGATTAGCGGCATGGTGTCTTATCCACTCAGCCATGGTGGGCCACTATTGCTTTCTCTAATACCCAGATACTCAAATTTAACCAACTGCACTTAGAATCATGGTCATAACAGAGAACATTTATATGTTAGTGTGGTGACATATGCGCAAGTCGTGTACTCATATTCAAGTTTTTGTCCAAAATACAGTAACTCAGTTTTCAGTAATAGCCGAGGAAGATTTCAATTAATCTAACCAGAAAAGTTAACAAACATTGGCTTCCTGATTTGATTTTATTCAAAATTGTCTTAACCAACCAAAGTTAATGTCCGGGATCCAGATAAAGTTTTCTCTGTTAGTAAAATTAGATTGACCAATCAGTAGTCTCCATCCTTGCAGACTTTTCGGTGTTTACTGCAAACATCAAAAAGTTTTGGAAAATGCAGGCGTCTTATTGATCAATCTCCATCCCGCTAATAGCGAAAAATCTATCTTGATCCCTGCCTATTCAGCGCCCTTTAAATATTGGAGAAAGCCTTGACACATATCAGGAAAACGTCCCACAAAGCAGGCAAAACAAAGAAGAAAAATCATTCATAGGCTCGTTCATATTCACGAGCCAATGAATGATTTTGTGTCTTTGCTTTGCCAGCTTTGTATGATGTTTTCGTGACGTGTGTCAAGATTTTCTCAAATATTTAGGGGGCTTTGTCTTATTTCACCACCATGAAGTTATGAAAGGAGAGGAACAGACATGTCAATCTTCCCGTGTGAAAAACTAGATACCAAAAAAACGGGTTCTTTCTCTCTCTTCTGCCCTTTTCTCTCTTGATTTTGACCGATAACAGCCCAGTTTAGCAGTCTCCAGTACAAGATGCCACTATACAGGGTGATTCATAAAAGATGGGCAGAACTTTAAGGGGTTATAGTACACTTAGAGACAAATAATATTAAATAGGAGACTAAGGGTCCCAGACGTATTCCCAAGGAGATAGGGGGCATTAAAGATTAGGGTCCGAAATTTCAAATGATTATAAAACATGGAAAAATTGGTCGATTCGTTTGCGGTTTTTGCTAAAAATTTTCTTTATGCCAGTATTTTCTTGAAATAAAATTTTAAAGTTCAATTTCAAAAAATGCCGATAGGGGGCGCTTTAGACTTTGGAGTAACAAACAACTATTTTTTAACGTTATTTTTTGTATTTCTTTAAATGATTTCGAAAGCTTAGACTTAAACTTAAATTTTGATCTAAAAATCTGAGTCCTAACGAGTAGTTAAGTAGCGTAAACTGAAATTTGAAATTTGAAACCCTTCTCCCCCCAGAACAAAAATCAGTTATTCCCGATCTTTGTGTCGTAGATTAGGCTCTAACTACTGCCGCGTTTTGCTAAAATTATTCTTTATGTCAGTATTTTCTTGAAAATAAATTTTAAAGAAAATTTTCAAAAAATTCCGATAGAGGGCGCTTTAGACTTTGGAGTAACGAACAACTATTTTATACCGTTATTTTTTGTGTCTCATTAAATGCTTTCTAAAGCTTAGACTTAAATTTTCAGCGCAAAATCTGAATCGTTAGACGTGGTTAAGTTTCTGGGGAGAGGGGTTTGAAATTTCTACTCCTGAGCACAGTTCAGTTTACCATGTCCACACATTGTGTGCTGTGATACGAGGTAAAAAGACACAAATTAGGATTATGTTACCAAAGCATATTTATTAACATGTAATTACAATAAATGTTCAAAATTGTGACCACCAGAGGTTATGCACGCAGAACAACGGCGAAGAATGGAACGGCGAACATTCGCGAAAACATCAGGCTTTTCGAGCACTTCCCCTACAGCGGCGGAAAGTCTGGCGACCAGTTCCTCGGGGGATTCAATGGGTGTTTCATACATAAGAGCCTTCAATCGTCCCCAAAAAAAGAAATCGAGGGGTGAAAGATCTGGCGAGCGAGCAGGCCAAGCAACAGGACCACCTCGACCAATCCATCTGTTCGGAAATGTGATGTCCAGATAGTTGCGGACGTCTCGTACGTAATGGGCTGGCGCTCCATCGTGCTGGAACCACATGACCCGCCGGATGCGTGGAGGAACAACGTTTAACAGGTCTGGCAGCACATGTTGCAGAAATATGAGGTATGTTTTACCGTTGAGGCGTTCAGGAAGAAGGTACGGTCCGATTAGGTGGTCTCCGAGGATTCCTGCCCAAACATTGATGGAAAAGCGTCTCTGATGAGCATGTGGATACGTAGCATGTGGATTGACATCCGCCCATACATGTGCATTGTGTGTGTTAAATGTACCTTCACGTGTGAAGGTACATTCATCGGTGAAAAGCACAGTTCGTCCAAAATGGGGATTTAGCGCGTTCTGCTGCAGAAACCAGCGGGCGAATTCAATACGATTTGGATAATCCCCTGGAGACAGTTTCTGGACTCGTTGCACATGAAACGGGAGCAAATGTTCATCCTTCAGTACCCTCCAAGTCATGGACTGTGAGGTATCCACCTGCCTAGCCACTGTTCGTGTACTTGTACTTGGCTGCGGCGCTACTACATCCAGAATGGCTTCTGCAACAACTACTGATTCGTCCTTTTTTGCACGACCTGCATTCGACCGGGAAGCGAGAAATGATCCCGTCTCACACAACTGTCTGTGCAAGCGCTCGAAAGTTTTGCGGTTAGGCAACCGCCTGTTGGGAAATCGCTCTCCGTACATTCGTTGTGCCTCTGCACCATTTCCATCTGCCGCTCCGTAAATTAAATGCATCTCAGCCTTTTCCTTATTCGTGAAGGGCACCATCTTCCGATTCATTACTACAGCGACTTACACTTGACTCACCGTTCAGTGGTTTTTATGCCTGAATCGTGTCGAAATTTTGCATACGTGTTCTTCTTCTTCCCCATTTGACATTTGCATATTTTCTGTTTCCTTCTTCACCCGGTGACTAGCGTCAGGAATGGAGCTTTAACGTTTGCATGAGCGACGTTTCCAACTGTGCCAGTGCCTTTATGAGTGAATTCCGTATATGCAGTCCTTGACGAAAGTTGTATTTTTGCCTCGTATCACAGCACAGAATCGTTGGGCATGGTTAAGTAGTGCAAACTGAACTATGTTTAGAAGTTGAAATTTGAACCCCCTCCCCTCGCTACTGAACCACGCTCAGCGATTCAGATTTTGAGCTGAAAATTTAAGTTTAAGTCTAAGCTTTAGAAAGCATTTAATGAGACACAAAAAATAACGGTATAAAATAGTTGTTCGTTACTCCAAAGTCTAAAGCGCCCTCTATCGGAATTTTTTGAAAATTTTCTTTAAAATTTATTTTCAAGAAAATACTGACATAAAGAATAATTTTAGCAAAACGCGGCAGTAGTTAGAGCCTAATCTACGACACAAAGATCGGGAATAACTGATTTTTGTTCTGGGGGGAGAAGGGTTTCAAATTTCAAATTTCAGTTTATGCTACTTAACTACTCGTTAGGACTCAGATTTTTAGATCAAAATTTAAGTTTAAGTCTAAGCTTTCGAAATCATTTAAAGAAATACAAAAAATAACGTTAAAAAATAGTTGTTTGTTACTCCAAAGTCTAAAGCGCCCCCTATCAGCATTTTTTGAAATTGAACTTTAAAATTTTATTTCAAGAAAATACTGGCATAAAGAAAATGTTTTGCAAATACCGCAAACGAATCGACCAATTTTTCCATGTTTTATAATCATTTGAAATTTCGGACCCTAAACTTTAATGCCCCCTATCTCCTTGGGAATACGTCTGGGACCCTTAGTCTCCTATTTAATATTATTTGTCTTTAAGTGTACTATAACCCCTTAAAGTTCTGCCCATCTTTTATGAATCACCCTGTATATGGTGGACGCAGGAGGGAAGATGTTAGCGCGACCAATGACATAATAGGCCAGTTCATGACGTTTAAAATTCACACGGAGTTGGATCGAGGCTAACGAAAAAGACAGCCTACCGTGGTGGGTCCGATTCTTCTTTTTTTACAACCCGCCGGAGTCACGTGATGCTCTTTTCGTGCAACTTCATTGGTGCATTAGAGCATCACGTGACTCCAGCGGTCTGTAAAAAAAGAAGAATCGGACCCACCGCGGTAGCTTGTCTTTTTCGTTAGCCTCGGAGTTGGATCATCTTTACACGATGATTAGTACAAAGCTGCGCGCCGATTTTTTATTTGTGTCCATTGCCGTGCACAGATAATCAGCTCCGTGTGACATTATGAACTGGCCTTATATGTTGTTGGTCACAGTTTAGGAACAGCTTCAAATGACTTCATCTATATCTACTCTGTGGCAAACTAAAAAGACAGGCTACCGCGGTGCTACAGCGCCTAGAATATAGAGTGTGGAAATCGGCTATTCCAGCAATACTTAAAAAAGTGCTAAAATATTGGATCTCTTAAATTTCAAATTATGCTGAAATGTAATGAGTCGATCACAGCGATATCTGCAGGATATTTCCTAAAACTTCATGACGATTTGGTTACAGCGTCTAGAATACCTACTGTGGAAATATGCTATTAAACAACGCTAAAAATTTGTATCCCATAAATGATCGACGGTACTGCTAAAATCCCAAGTGTCGATCGCAGCGAAATCTACGCGATTTTCGTATTACATTGTTTAGACTAGCAATATCTTGCAGTTATAGAAAATGTTCTGCAGATGTCGCTGCGATCTGTATATTTCAGCAGCATCGTTGCACATTTAAGTGATACAATATTTTAGCACTTTTTTAAGTATAGAGCTGTGCAAGGTGACGTCACGAACAGGTTTTTGCTGCTGCTGTAGGACAGGCATCGTTACCTTTATCAATGCTTTTTCTACTTGTGTGTCCTACAGCTTTGTTCATTGTTCTCCGGTAAAAGTCACGTGATGTGAACTGCTCTATTACAGGGATAGCCAATTTCCACACTATATATTCTAGGCGCTATAATTTGGTCTAGACGCTGTAGCATTTTTTTTTTTTTTTTACATTTTATTAACATACATCTGATCTGTGTGTTAATCTGATCTGTGTGTCTGATCAATGTGCGCTGTAATAATACGATGTTTACTTTGAAATTTGTAAGTATATCACAGATGTCGCTGCGATCAGCTCCCTGGATTTCAGCGTCAGTTCACATTTAAGAGATACAACTTTTTAGCGTTGCATGGATAGAAAATTTCCACATTATGTATTCTAGACGTTATAGCGATGCATTACACGTGTCTCTTTCTTCTTTAAAAAATATCCTGCAGATGTCGCTGCAAATGACTGTTTGGAATTCAACATCGTTGTACATTTAAGGGATTCAATATTTCCGCGCTTTTTTAAGTATTGCCGAGATGGTCGATTTCTACAACATATAATCTAGGCCTATAACGGATCTATAGTGTCTAGAAGATATAGTTTAAAAATCGGCATATTAAAAAGATGCTAAAAAATTGTATCCCATAAATGTTGAACGAGGCTAAACGATGAATGTCGATCACAGCGACATATGGTAATTCCAGCGTAACTTTTTCAAAAGACATCAATTGAGAAAACGTTTCGCTCAGGAAGATCTAGAAAATGTTGCTGCTATCGACATTTGTCATTCGGTATTTTTCAATATTTATGGGATTCAATTTTTAGCAATTTTTAAAGTATTACTGGAATAGCCGGTTTCCACACCATGACCGTGATCTAGGTAGATTTTTCTCTGTTATCGCAACGAGATTGACCAATCAGAAGCGAGAATTTTTACTAACGTTTCACTGTTTGCAAAAATGTACCTGGATCCCGACCTATATTTCTAGACGCTATAACTGAACTCAAGAATAGTACAGAAAGCAAACTCCGTATTTTGATAAATTAACGCCGGGATCCAATTAGGAACAAGTGTGTCGCTATAACGAAGTAGCGACATATGGCCAATAAAGGTTTATTGGTAGAAGTGATAAAAACAAATCGTTAAAGGTCTTTGAGAGCGTGTCATTATCGCCAGACTAATGCATATTGAATTATTTCCCTAGTCTAATAAAGCTCGTCCATGCGCGTATCGTCTAATGGAGGATATTCCAAATATGGGTTCAAGGCTGAAAAAGTCACGTGGTACCGGCAATTTACCTAAAGAACTTCTAACTGATAAGAAGGGAAAGAGGAAACTACTACTGCTTTCTCCCGTGAACTGTTTCATTGGCTAGCGGGGATTTATATTATGTCGACGGAGCCTTCCCCTCTTTACGTTAGACGTTTTTGCCTTGACCACGTGATCATAACGTAGATAGAATATCCTCTATTCAAGAAAGTGGATTGCCGTACTATAGCGCCTAGAATATATAGTGTGGAAATTGGCTATTCCTGTAATACTTAAAAAAGTGCTAAAGTATTGTATCCCTTAAATGTGCAACGATGCTGCTGAAATATACAGATCGCAGCGATATCTGCAGAATATTTTCTCAAACTGCAAGATATTGCTAGTCTATACAATGTAATACTAAATCCCGCAGATGTCGCTGTGATCAATACTTGGGATTTTAACAGTATCGTCGCACATTTAAGGGATACAAATTTTCAGCGTTGTTTGGATAGCATATTTCCACACAAGGTATTCCAGACACTGTAGCCGTACTTTCGGCAAAAACTTGAAATGAGCATGCCTCCTGTCCATATATCACCACTCTTATTTAAACATATTTTTATACATTTATACATACTTATTTATACATTATTCATACAGGCTCTCTGTTATGGTGTTGATTCTGAGCGCTCTTTGTTAAATTTCGATATTTGTGCTTTAGAGAAAGCAATACAGAAAAGTACTGTTACTATTGAAACAACAACTTCTTTAATTTGAAATGTATAGCAAAGGAATTTAGAATCAGTGCCTTAAATACTTTCGAATATGTATTGTTGTTATGACAATCAATACCCTTCCTGGATGTGGAAATGCAAAATTGTGTTCAACATAATGGAGGATATTCCATCTAAATTTTAATCACATGGTCAAGGTAAAAATTTCTATCGTAAAGAAGAGAAGGCTCCGTAGACGTGTGACGTAAATCCCCGCTAGCCAATGAAACGGTTCATGAGGTAAAGTAGCAGTATCTTCCCTTCTTATCACTTAGAAGTTCCTTGGGTAAATTACCGGTATCACGTGACGTTTTTCAGCTTCGAACCCATATTTGGAATATCTTCCATCGGGCGCAATCTAGATAGTTTTTGGCTGTTAGAGAAACGAGATTCATCAATCAGAAGCCTGCATTTTTGCAAACTTTTCGCTGTTTGCAGAAATGCAGGCTATTGATTGGTGAATCTCGTCTCGCTAACAGCGAAAAATCTATTTGGATCCTAGCCTAGATTTCTACAAACATTGCACTTCATCCATGACACTAAAAAAATGACTCAAAACTTTCAAGGGGCCTCCGCGGCCGAGTGGTTAAGACACCACGCTGCTAATCGCTTTAGAGCGTAGGACGCTTGTCGGGTTCGACTCCCGCTGGCTCCATTGCACACTCTTTGTGGAGCTCCCGGATGTAAAAATTCTCTGTGTTGTAAATTTCATTGTGCTATCTCGTCCCTGTATATCGACGATGACTTATAAGCGGGCATTGTTGTCAAGCACACAAGTCTGATGTATGTGCCCAATAAAACAAACAAACAAAAAAAACTTTCATGACATAGGCCGGGATCCAGAAACAGCAAATATTCTCAAACATGCATTCTTCTAATTGGTCAAACTCATTTCGCTAACAGCGAAAAATCTATCTGAATCTCAGCCATAGTTTTCTTCGATAAAATTAATGCAAAAGGATAATATAAAGTAAAAGTATAAGGTTTCTAAAATGTTTTGGCGTGTTTATCGTTATTTGGCATAATTTGTAAACTTTAGACTTAATTAAGAGTTTTTCGCTAATTAAGAATAGAAAATTTATGTTTTTAAAGCAGAATTTTATAAAAGCACGTAGATTGAGTAAATATCTCTCCAAAAATTCAATCCTTTTTTTTTCTGTCCATTATTTAAGTCTCTACTGCGATTGAAACATAAGGTGTGACAAAGAAAATAAATCTATCATTTTCAATATCTCGACGTTACTTAAAAAAATCTATATCTCTGTTTATAATTAATTTATGAGGATGCATTTGATCTCAAATTGAAGATCTTCTTGACTAGGTCCTTCTGGTTTTGGTTTTATTTTTCTGCGATGATTGGTTTTTTGATATGGGAAATTTTACGCTGCCATGTTTGGTCGATTTAACATGGAGAAGTTGTCTTTAGTATAATAAGCAGTTATAATGTCTTGCCGTTATTCTTGGCGTTTGTTTGTTTGTTTGTTTGGTTAGCATTTTTTTTTAGCTTGGCTTGGCAGAACGACCGTCCTGCTTGATACTACGTTAACAACAGGGTTGTACAAAAGTATTCAAGTATGTTTCCATCTATTAGTGCAAATTGCTGAAAGAGAAATTTCAACCTGTTCTGCGTTTTCTTGCTAAACTATATTTCCCCATTATATAGAATATATATCAACCTACAGATCAAATACAGGGCTGATCAAAAGAATTGAAATACATATTTGACTATGGACGGTAACTGCTGAAATCAGTTTTTAAAATGTTTTATACGTTTTCTAAAATGTTTACTTAGTAATTTTATATACCTTATTTCCCTAAATAACGAAGTTTCGTTAAAGCCTTCAGGAAGTGTTGGAAAGTGTTTCATAATCTATGCTTAACGCATGATTTTTCTTTCTTGTTTCATTAAAAAATGAATATTTCCTTTGTTATTTGTTTAATTATTAAAATTCATTAAGGTTGTTTAATTATTAAAATTCATTAACTCATTAAAAAATCTTTTCACATAATTAATTAAAATATTTTTCAACACTCTCACATCTTCTTCAATGGTAACATTTCTGTTTTGATGTGATGCAATTTCTGTGTGCATCCAGCCATTTTAGGTTACGTTTTAAAAGTGTCATAATGAAGCTTTAGTTCTCAAGAACTATCAAGAAGTCATATTCTTCATAAATATGTTCTCATAAGTCTATAAGCTTTATATGATCAACAAGTGTAATTTAATCAAAAAGAGCAATTTAAGCAGCTTTTGCATGCACATATACTTGGTTAGATTGTAGTGCAGTGTTCAATCATTTCTTTAATTTGATTACTTTTTCGATTTTTTTTTTCGAATTATGTCCTTTACAAAGAAGAAATATCCATTTTTATTTACAGTTGCGTGTTTTAAAAAAGTTCATGCACATTTACATAGCGCTAAAAAATTACGTATTTTATTTCATGACACAAATTTATTTACGATTTTGACAAGTGATTTTCTTTACGTGACCTTGAATAATAAAAATTCGTTATAACAAGAGAAAGGAAGTGGCAGAAACGGAACTTTGCGGTACAAACCAGCACAAACATAGCACAAACGAATGCCGTAATATAATTTAGACATCGTTGATGTGGCGGGGCCACTGAAATGGTGCCCCAGTGTTGAAATAGTAGAAAATTCGTTATATCGAGGGAACGAGAATGGCCCAAACGAAACTTTTTGCGGCGCAAACCGACATTTACATGGGACTAAAGATTTACGTATTTCATTTCGTGACATGTAGTTATTTACGATTTTTATAAGTGATTTTCTTTATTTGACTTTTCATTATAAAAATTCGTTATAACGAGAGAACGGAAGTAGCACAAACGAAACTTTTTGCGGCACAAACCAGCACAAACGTAGCACAAACGAATTCTGTAATACAATTTAGATTTCGTTTATGGGGCGGGGCCACCGAAATGGTCGTTCTGTGTTGAAATAGTGAAAAATTCGTTATATCGAGGGAACCAGAATGGCACAAACGAAACTTTTTGCGGCACAAACCGACATTTACATGGGACTAAAGATTTACATATTTCATTTCGCGAGATGTAGTTATTTACGATTTTTATAAGTGATTTTCTTTATTTGACCTTGAAATTAAAAAAAATCCTTATAATGAGAGAACGGAAGTGGCACAAACGAAACTTTTTGCGGCACAAACCAGCGCAAACGTAGCACAAACGAATGCCGTAATACAATTTAGATTTCGTTGATGGGGCGGGGCCACTGAAATGGTCGTTCTGTGTTGAAAAAGTGGAAAATTCGTTATATCGAGGGAACCAGAATGGCACAAACGAAACTTTTTGCGGCACAAACCGACATTTACATGGGACTAAAGATTTACATATTTCATTTCGCGACATGTAGTTATTTACGATTTTTATAAGTGATTTTCTTTATTTGACCTTGAAATTAAAAAAATTCCTTATAACGAAAGAACGGAAGTGGCACAAACGAAACTTTTTGCGGCACAAACCAGCACAAACGTAGCACAAACGAATGCCGTAATACAATTTAGATTTCGTTGATGGGGCGGGGCCACTGAAATGGTCGTTCTGTGTTGAAAAAGTGGAAAATTCGTTATATCGAGGGAACCAGAATGGCACAAACGAAACTTTTTGCGGCACAAACTGACATTTACATGGGACTAAAGATTTACATATTTCATTTCGCGACATGTAGTTATTTACGATTTTTATAAGTGATTTTCTTTATTTGACCTTGAAATTAAAAAATTCGTTATAACGAGAGAAAGGAAGTGGTACAAACGAAACTTTTTGCGGCACAAACCAGCACAAACGTAGCACAAACGAATGCCGTAATACAATTTAGATTTCGTTGATGGGGCGGGGCCACTGAAATGGTCGTTCTGTGTTGAAATAGTGGAAAATTCGTTATATCGAGGGAACCAGAATGGCACAAACGAAACTTTTTGCGGCGCAAACCGACATTTACATGGGACTAAAGATTTACGTATTTCATTTCGTGACATGTAGTTATTTACGATTTTTATAAGTGATTTTCTTTATTTGACTTTTCATTATAAAAATTCGTTATAACGAGAGAACGGAAGTAGCACAAACAAAACTTTTTGTGGCACAAACCAGCACAAACGTAGCACAAACGAATTCTGTAATACAATTTAGATTTCGTTTATGGGGCGGGGCCACCGAAATGGTCGTTCTGTGTTGAAATAGTGGAAAATTCGTTATATCGAGGGAACCAGAATGGCACAAACGAAACTTTTTGCGGCACAAACCGACATTTACATGGGACTAAAGATTTACATATTTCATTTCGCGAGATGTAGTTATTTACGATTTTTATAAGTGATTTTCTTTATTTGACCTTGAAATTAAAAAAAATCCTTATAACGAGAGAACGGAAGTGGCACAAACGAAACTTTTTGCGGCACAAACCAGCACAAACGTAGCACAAACGAATGCCGTAATACAATTTAGATTTCGTTGATGGGGCGGGGCCACTGAAATGGTCGTTCTGTGTTGAAAAAGTGGAAAATTCGTTATATCGAGGTAACCAGAATGGCACAAACGAAACTTTTTGCGGCACAAACCGACATTTACATGGGACTAAAGATTTAAGTATTTCATTTCGTGACATGTAATTATTTGCGATTTTTATAAGTGATTTTCTTTATTTGACCTTGAAATTAAAAAATTCGTTATAACGAGAGAACGGAAGTGGCACAAACGAAACTTTTTGCGGCGCAAACCAGCACAAACATAGCACAAAGGAATGCCGTAATACAATTTAGATTTCGTTGATGGGGCGGGGCCACTGAAATGGTCGTTCTGTGTTGAAATAATGGAAAATTCGTTATATCGAGGGAACCAGAATGGCACAAACGAAACTTTTTGCGGCACAAACCGACATTTACATGGGACTAAAGATTTACATATTTCATTTCGCGACATGTAGTTATTTACGATTTTTATAAGTGATTTTCTTTATTTGACTTTTCATTATAAAAATTCGTTATAACGAGAGAACGGAAGTAGCACAAACAAAACTTTTTGTGGCACAAACCAGCACAAACGTAGCACAAACGAATTCTGTAATACAATTTAGATTTCGTTTATGGGGCGGGGCCACCGAAATGGTCGTTCTGTGTTGAAATAGTGGAAAATTCGTTATATCGAGGGAACCAGAATGGCACAAACGAAACTTTTTGCGGCACAAACCGACATTTACATGGGACTAAAGATTTAAGTATTTCATTTCGTGACATGTAATTATTTGCGATTTTTATAAGTGATTTTCTTTATTTGACCTTGAAATTAAAAATTCGTTATAACGAGAGAACGGAAGTGGCACAAACGAAACTTTTTGCGGCACAAACCAGCACAAACGTAGCACAAACGAATGCCGTAATACAATTTAGATTTCGTTGATGGGGCGGGGCCACTGAAATGGTCGTTCTGTGTTGAAATAATGGAAAATTCGTTATATCGAGGGAACCAGAATGGCACAAACGAAACTTTTTGCGGCACAAACCGACATTTACATGGGACTAAAGATTTACATATTTCATTTCGCGACATGTAGTTATTTGCGATTTTTATAAGTGATTTTCTTTATTTGACCTTGAATTATAAAAATTCGTTATAACGAGAGAACGGAAGTGGCACAAACGAAACTTTTTGCGGCACAAACCAGCACAAACGTAGCACAAACAAATGCAGTAATAAAATTTTGATTTCATTGATGGGGCGGGGCTGTCGTTTCACTGGCCCCGCCCCATTGTGTTTGTTATAACGAGAGAACGGAAGTGGCACAAACGAAAATTTTTGCGGCACAAACCAGCACAAACCTAGCACAAACGAATGCAGTAATAAAATTTTGATTTCATTGATGGGGCGGGGCTGTCGTTTCACTGGCCCCGCCCCATTGTGTTCGTTATAACGAGAGAACGGAAGTGGCACAAACGAAAATTTTTGCGGCACAAACCAGCACAAACGTAGCACAAACGAATGGTGCTGTTCAATTTTCAAAATGAGTATGGGGCGGGGCCAGTGAAATGTACGTCCCCCTTTGTCCACTCTCGCACCCCCCAGAATTCACTCACCTTCCTCTTTGAACTTTTTGTATTTAATAAATAGTATTTATCTGAGTCTCCAGAAATGGAGCAGCTTGGCAGAGCTAAAATAAGAGAAACATTGAAAATTCGGGGCAAAATAACACTAAATTTAACAGTAAAGTTTGAAACTAGGACTATACAGAACTGAATACATAAACCACTATGCTTCATAACCCACATCGGTTAATAGCAATAAAAAGATAAGTGCCAGTTAAACTGATGGCATTGAGCTCACAGGTTATTCAAACTAATTGCATATTACCAATGAACCTCCAAATCTAATCAGGGAAACTCCTTAACTATAATAAATGAGTATATCAAATTTTAAGCAAATCAGATAATTCTCCATGAAAAAAAGAAACATATCGCTAAAGTAAGGGAGGTCTAACCAATTTAACCCTTTTATACTTAACTAATGGACCTCCAAATCTAAACAGGAAAGCTCCTTATCAGAACGAACATAGAAAAAAAAAATCAAAGTAAATTGAATAATTCTCCATGAAAATCCATTTATCTAAATTAAGGGGAGGGGACTTGCCCCCTTTTCGCCCTTGTATACTTTACCAATGAACCTCCAAATCTAATGAAGGAAGGGCCATATCGGAATAAATCGGTATATTAAATTTGAAGCAAATCGAATAATTCTGCATGAAAAACCCTTTTATCTAAATTAAGGGGGAGACTAGCCCCTCCCCTTTATACTTAACCCATAAACCTCCAAATCTAATCAAGGCAGCTTCTTAACATAATAAACCGGTATCACAAATTTGGAGCTAATCGAATAATTCTTCATGAAAAACCCATTTATCTAAATTAAGGAGGGGGTCTACCCCCCTTTCCCCCCCTTTATACTTAACTAATGAACTTCCAAGTTTAATTGGGGAAGCTCCTTAACATAATAAACCGGTATACCAAATTTGGAACAAATCGAATAATTCTGCATGAAAAACCCATTTATCTAAATTAAGGGGGGGGGGCGGACCAGCCCCCCTTCTCCCCCTTTATCCTTAACCACTGAACTTCCAAGTTTAATCAGGGAAGCTCCTTAACATAATAAACCGGTATACCAAATTTGGAGCAAATCGAATAATTCTGCATGAAAAGCCCATTTATCTAAATTAAGGGGGGGATCCAGCCCCCTTCTCCCCCTTTATACTTAACCCGTAAACCTCCAAATCTAATCAAGGCAACTTCTTAACATAATGAACCGGTATACCAAATTTGGAGCAAATCGAATAATTCTGCATGAAAAACCCATTTATCTAAATTAAGGAGGGGGTCTACGCTCCTTCCCCCCTTCATACTTAACTAATGAACCTCCAAGTTTAACCAGGGAAGCTCTTTAACATAATAAACCGGTATACAAAATTTGGAGCAAATCGAATAATTCTGCATGAAAAGCCCATTTATCTAAATTAAGGGGGGGGGGGTCCAGCCCCCTTTTCCCCCTTTATAGTTAACCCGTAAACCTCCAAATCTAATCAAGGCAACTTCTTAACATAATGAACCGGTATACCAAATTTGGAGCAAATCGAATAATTCTGCATGAAAAACCATTTATCTAAATTAAGGAGGGGGTCTAAACCCCTTTCCCCCCTTCATACTTAACTAATGAACCTCCAAGTTTAATCACGGAAGCTCGTTAACATAATAAACCGGTATACGAAATTTGGAGCAAATCGAATAATTCTCCATGAAAAACCTATTTATCTGAATTAAGGAGGGGGGGGCAGCCCCCCTTCTCTCCCTTTATCCTTAACCAATGAACCGTCAAAACTAATCAGCGGAACGCCTTATCAGATTGAACATTAAAAAAATTGAAGCAAATGGTACATTTTAATCAAGAGTTATCGCGTTACGTACATACATACGTACGTACGTACATGCATACACACAGAACCGACGGGTACATTAGCTCTCAGGCTTAGATAGCCTGTGAGCTAAAAAGAGATTGAATAAGCAGATGGACTCCTTTGAGAAATTATGACGTAAACCAAAAATGCGGTAAGTTTGACTCTGAAAGCTTCATTTCCATCTCGCATTTCGGCAAATCTCATCTCGGTGATTTTTCCAGCATTTCGACGCTTCCAGATGGGAAGCTGCTCGATGGTTGGTTCTCTCGCGGTTTTAAACCTTTCGGGATGGGAAGTCTCCCGAGAGTTTCTCTCGCCGTTTTCAACCTTTCCCGATGGGAAGCCTCACGCTGGTTTCTCTCGTCCATTTCGAAATCTCCCAAAGAAAAGCCTTTCGAGGATTTTTCTCGCGCCTTTTAACATTTCGCTATGAGAAACTTTTCGAGGATTTCTCTCGTCCTCGGCAGAGAAGAAAAGTGAGAAAATTTATCGAGAGTACCAAGGGACGAGATAGAGAAAGAGGCATGACAATGAGCTGTGAAATGAAGCCCTAATTTTCAAAGTTTCTCTTATTTTAGCCCTACCAAGATGTCACATACCTGGATCCCTCCGATAAAAATTATTTATTAAATATAAAAATTTCAAAGAGGAAGGTGGGTCGGGTGATTTCGAGGGAGGAGGACGTGAGAGTGGAGTTATGCGGGGTGCAATTTTAAAAATTTTACCGAACCCTTCCTGTGGCATATAATCGAAAAGCCCTTTGACCACTCTTTCATACTATGAACCTTTCTTTGCCCAAAGGGGGATGGGGAAGGGGCGAACAAATTTTTAAAACCGTAGCCGATTTCTATAATAAATTTAAATATCACTTTAGATGTGGGTTTTTTATGCAGTCTTCCGGTAAATATTATTTATTGAACATAAAAATTTTAAAGTGGCTTCTGTGTGAATTCCGGGGCGAAAGAGTGGGCCCACGGGGGGAGGGAGGGGGAGCAATTTTCAAACTTCTTTTGGACCAGTCATGTGATACGTCATCGGTAAGCTCTCGGATGACTCTTTCATATTATGAGACTTTCTTCCTCCCCTCCCCAATTTGGCCCCCACTGCGAGGGTAGTTTTTTCCGTTTTTATCATTTTAGATAGGATTTTTTTATGGAGCCCTCCGCTAAATATTATTTATAATATATGAAATTTCGGGACACTTTTCCAAATTTAGCCAAGACCCCTCATGTGACATATCGTTGGAAAGGTTTGTGACTACTTATTGATGCTATGCACTTCCGGTGGCCGCCCCCTCCCACTTTGCCCCCCCCGGAGGTCACTTTTCCAAATTTAGTCAATACCCCTCTTGTGAGATATCGTTGAAAAGGTCTGTGACTACTTATTGATGTTATGCACTTCCGGTGTTAGTCCCCCCACTCTTTGCCCCCCCCCCCCGGGGACACTTTTTCAAATTTAGTCAAGACCACTCGTGTGAGATATCGTTGGAAATGTCTGTGACTACTTATTGATGTTATGTACCTACGGTGTCCCCACCACCACTTTCCCCCCGGGGGCACTTTTCCAAATTTAGCCAAGACCCCTCATGTGAGATATCGTTGGAAAGGTCTGTGACTATTTATTGATGTTATGCACCTCCAGTGACAGTCTCCCCCAATTTGCCCCTCCCGGGGGGCACTT
This sequence comes from Maratus speciosus, assembly GCA_963932465.1. NCBI lineage: Eukaryota > Metazoa > Arthropoda > Arachnida > Araneae > Salticidae > Maratus > Maratus speciosus. Next base: position 554,014 of record CAWVRF010000826.1, on the reverse strand, counting down.
TCTCAAATTTAGCCAAGACCCCTCATGTGTGATATCGTTGGAAAGGTCTGTGACTACTTATTGATGTTATGCTCCTCCGGTGTCCATCCCCCCATTTTGCACCCCCCTTGGGACACTTTTCCAAATTTAGCCAAGACCCCACATGTGAGATATCGTTGGGAAGGTCTGTGACTACTTATTGATGTAATGCACCTCCGGTGACCGCCCCCCCCCACTTTTCCCCCACGGGGGTGTTTTTCTAAATTTAGCCGAGACCCCTCATGTGACATATTGTTGGAAAGGCTTATGACCACTTACTCATGTTATCCACCTCCCGCACTCCTCCCCCTTTGCCCCCACAGGGAGGGCATTTTTATAAATTCAGATCCAAACTTCTCATGTGACATATGGTTGGAAAGGCCTAATGACCTGTGACGACTTAATCATGTTATGCAGCTGCTGTGCTCATCCGCTCGCTTTGACTCCCCCCCCCCCCCCCAAAGTGATCTGGTCCGAGGTTCATTCGTTTCGATATTATATTTTTTACAAGATTTTGTAGTGCGTGCACACCACACCCGCCTGCTATCATATATCAGTGCCGTATATAGCGGGTAACCTGTTCGTGATTACATATTACAAGATTACGTATAAATTAGGGGCCCCGATTAAAGGAGAGGCCCGCTAGCGATCGATGTCACCTAGTCTTTATTAACATCGACTCATTCCAGTTCACCCGCAGACGATTCTTGATAAATGTATGACGTATATAATACATAATATATGATTTATAAAAGAAATTTGCAAACTGTAGTCATCGAGAAAAAATTTACACAATCGAAAAATATCGAGATGTCCATACAATCGAGAAAATCGAGTAAAACATCTCGTTATCGCCCATCACTAGTATATATTCTTTTTTTTTCTTTTTTTCTTTTGCCATTCCTCGTCATTCCACCAATAAATATCTCCGCATTAACACACTCTTTTATTTAACTCAAGTTGATTTTTGTATGTAAAGATGGAATTTAGCAACAGATTTTTAATCCACTTCCAGATATGCTAGAATTAAAAAAAGTACCTATAAAATATTATGACATATTATGTAAAATTATGTACAATTAGCCCGCCACAAGTGATAGCCAAATATTCTTTGTAACTCATACAACTGCATGGTAATTGAAACAACAACAGATTATGCGTCAATAAATGCTCATCAAAATATGCCAAAGTATTGTGAAACTGCAACAACACCACATTTTAAAGACTTAAACGTAAAAAATAAATTGTAAATAAGAAAATGGAGACTGCAATATTACAAAAACATGCTTTTGTCAAATAATAGTTTAATATTAATTAATCTACGATTATACGTTGATATATCAATTTAGAAATCCTAAAAAAGATACGTTAAATAATGCTTTATTTTTTTTTCTTTTCTGTTCCTTTTTTTTAAACAAAGAAAGAGAGCAAAAATTTTATATTTTTGAATAAATTCACTTGCTTAAGCTTTCAACAAAGCGTTAAAAAAAAAAAAAATCAATGAATTTTTCATAATTAAGTTCGTTTACTACACCAAATTAATGTATTGCAACAGGCATTTTTAAAGAGAAAACATGAATTGCAGTAAAAAAAAAAAAAAAAAAAAAAATTTAAGATGGCCTTTGGATGCTTGGGATCTCAGAGATACATTGAAATTAATAATCGTATAAATGAGATAAAAAGCAATCATTCATAAATGAAAATTATTGCTTTCTGACATATTATTTACAAATGCATTTTCATTCGTAAATGCATAACATTTGCTAATCTAATGAAGATACAAGAAAAGAAGCAGTTAGTCTGAATTTCTAACAAACGCATGCGATATTTCAGAAAATATTGCCATGTATAACATTTTAAATAATTTTTAACGATATGCTAATCACTGAAAGGTAATCATCAGGGAATAGACAATTATACTTCAAGAATGTATTACGACTAAATGAAAATTAAAAATTCTCAATTCTTTGTAAATTAAAAGTTGAAATTTTCATGTTTCGCAGCCTGTAAGTTCCAACTCCTTCAGATAAAAATGATTTCAGAAATTTTTGAGAAAGAAGTGCATTATTGAACTAGAAAATTTAAAATCTGTGAACACTCTTAATTTAAAAATTATGGAATATGCAAAATTGTTAAATTATTAAAATTACTATTTATAAAATTTATACGCATTTATTTTTTTAAAATAAATTACATTAAAATATTGTATTATAAATTATAATATATTAAAATATTATATTACATTATACAAAATATTTTTTGGGCCTTTGTCGGTTTCTTGAACCTGACACCTGGCGTCTCATCCATAGCTTCATTGTGCAAGGGTTTAGATTTTCCAGGTGCCGGCCCCTTCCCTGCACTTGGCTAAGAATTCCTCGACAGTTTTAAACAAAACAATTTATTTCTTATAAACAAATCCATTTATGAAGTAGATTATCGAGTTATAATTTTATAAGTAAAAAAAAAAGTATAAAGACTAAAATTAGAATGAGGGACCTTTGGCTTAAGCTGCCAATGCTCTGCTAACTCAGCTATCCTGGACAAACCTATAGGCCACAATTCCCTCTGGTAACCTTTTGATAAGAGCAAAAACAATTGAACTCCAAGTTAATCAAATGTAATTATGTATCCAGCATTTATTTAGAGTTCCATCACCTGGAATTAAGGTTGAGCTGTTTCAGATAAGAAACAAGATGCTCTCATGATAAAGTTAAACGAGTGAATTGTGGACGGCAGCTTTGTCCAGGATAGCTCAGAACAGAGCACAAGCAGCTTAAGTCAAAGGTCTCTAGTTCAAAACCTGGCCTAGGCACTTTTTCACTCAATTGGAAAATTACAATGCATATGATTTATTTACCAATTAAAGTAATTGTGTTAAAATTAAAATTAATCAAAATACATTATTGTCTCGCTTTAGATTACGATAACATCCAACTCAACTTTTAATTTTATAAAATTCGCTGATTTTAAGCAGCGGAATTATCATCGTCGAATCTTATAGAAACTTTTCAAAGCACTGGCATATTTTAAGTATATTAAATAAAATAAATTGTAAAGAAGTATAATATTTTCAAAAGCGAAAAAAAAAATCAATTGAGTTACTTAAATATATCATTGAAATAATCATTATAAATACATCGATATTTAACATAGTACGCAAGAATTATTTATTTAACATATAAAAATTTGAAAGCTACGGCACAATTTTAAATTATCGGGTTAGAGAATAAAAGATTGTCGAAAGAAAGGAAAAAAATGGGAGATTTTTTTTTTCGAACAGGATCTTTATACCTTAAGTATCTATCAATATTTATGCACGAAAATTATACACAGTCATCAAATATCTATTTTATTTAAAATATAAAACTTTTAAAAGCTTTAGTCCTAAAATAAGTATTCTATTAATAAATGTGCAAAACATTGATTAAAAATGTTAAACGTGCTCAGTATTTACATCTGAGCAGAATAGTTAAAAACGAAACTAAAACAGCTTTAGCACACAGAATATATACAAATTGATATTTATTCACCAAAAATTTTCCCTGGCAGTAGGATTACGATTGTAAAATCTTATAAAATGTTAAAAACACTGACATCATTTTAAGTATAGTAATTAAAATAATTTTTAACTAACTATAATGTTATCGAAAGTAAAAAAATAAATAAATAAATAAAAATCAAACGAGCTCTTTGTACTCTAGAAATCATGGTAAATACAAAATTTTACACAGACTTCTTAATAATGATTATTTTAATATATAATATTAAAATCCGTCCGTATTAATTCATTGGTATACTAATCTACTTATTGAATACTTAAAAATAATACGAGCTTGAGAAAAACTTTGTTCTTATATTGCTTATATTAATAAATGAACAACTTTTACAATAAATAGTGCAGGAAAGGACAAATTCATTTAAAATAAATAGTGTAGGAAAGGATAAATTCATTCAAAATAAACGCTATTTACGGATATTTAAAGCATACAAAACTTACACAATCATATGAATGCATAGTAGGGTGGGTCGAAAAAACCGAAATTTTTATATTCGAAATGTAATAGCGCGGAAAAGTTGCCTTTTGTAATACAGAATAAATTTCTAAAATATTACATCGATCGGTTAATATCTTTTACCGCCGCAAGGGAGTCAAAGTTTCAAAAAATCGCAAAAAACATGTTTTTTATTATAATTTTTTTTAAATTATCCAAACATACCAATACAATTTTTAATAGAACGCAATAGCTACATGAAGATATGAGAAATGTCCCGGTAAATGTTCATTGATGAAATCATATCTTTATTTGCCACAAAAAGACCATACTTTTTGTAAAAATTTCAAAAATTACAATTTTTCATTTTTTCCCCTAAATTTTTACAATTTCTATAATATATCTAGAAATAAATAATTTTACTTTATATCTATTAATATATCATAATTTTTTATAACTATTTATAATAGACTTGAAAATAAAGTTAATCATTCATTTTTCTTGACGATCGCTTCATCTACTGATGTTTTACTTCATAACAGCCAATTATATAAAATGAGCGAAATGTTTTAGTATTTTATTAATTAAAATGTAGAGATGTTTAACCGAAACGGGTTAAATAAACTTAAAATGAAGAAGAATTTAATGTAAATGAATTTTATAATATAACTTGCTTTCAGATGAAGCCATTATTTCTCGAGAGGCCAAAACTGATCATATGTGATCCTCCCTCTGTTCTAGTAAACAAACTTTATCAGTGCTTCAATGAATAATTTCCCGCATCTTTCTAGTGATTGAGTGGGACAAGGAAAGTTATAATAGCTGGTATCTTTAATCGAACATTTTAAACTCACCAGCGTTTTTAGTCGATTAAGAAACCATAGCAGGCGGTTCCGTTAGTTTTCAGTTTTGTCAGTAGACTAAAGCCATACAATTTTAAGCTTCAGTGTTGAAGTCTGCTATGATAAAGTGACGGATGGCACTATTCTAGTCTACAGAACTTCGTGCTTTTGCAATTTTCTTCAAAGCTGGGGCCCTGATGTTCTCCTCTTCATATGCTATCTTTCCAAAGAGGCTATTTGTATGATTTGCGAAATAGTCATTTCGTGAAAATACAGGAACTATAATCTTTCGTAGATTATCTGTCAAGTAACGTAAGTATAACGTCAAGTAACTATAGTTCACAGATTCTGGAAAACATGAGTGATTCATTTTAATTGTGAACCAACTGATGCAGTACATTTTCAGGATGTACTCAAAGAGTATGACAAGTTAAGAAGAGGGTTTCTTTGTTCCAACGTAGAGTCTCAAAATTCGAATAGCAGTAATGATCCACCTTGCGTGAAATATTTGTCCAGGGACTCAGCAAAAAAGGTCAATTGTATACACGCGTGTTGAAAGAGCTTGCAATATTTCAGAGATATACTTCTGGTCAGTTGACAAATCATCTTTATCAACAGCTAGGTGATCAGATTAAATTGGCTTAAATTTTGCAATTGGTAATAATTCGTAAATCGCAAGAGATCAACCAATTGGGCCACAATAGGATAGAGAACCTGTTTTTTGTCATCAAGATGTTTGAAAAGATGTCTCAGTGGAAGCTCATTGAAGTGAGGTCAAGGAAGCCAATAAAGTGGTTTTTTAAAAGTTGTTCTCAACTAATCCTACTATAACACCACCTTTGCATCCGTTTTTGAAGACAGTTTCGCGAAATTCAACTGCAATTATTATTCCAGTCGGGATTTCATTTTTCTTCAAAAAACCTATAATGTCATTGCATATAGAAGTCGCCTTGCCAGACGATGGGGTCAAATGACGAAAATAATTCAGACCTGGTTCTAGTACAAAGAGATATGTTCCTCCTTGACTTCGCAAAGATGAAACTTTGCCACCTCCTTAACCTGGCAGATATTTCTATCTTTAGGGCCATCAAAGTATAGAGTAAAAGGAGTACATTACAAAAAAAACGAACAAAGTGAAACGTGGCCCTCTAGCAGCGAGAAATTAATTTTACGTGCAGGCAACTGCAGGTGTTTCTATCATTGAGATATTTTTTTTTTTATAGAATTACAGTGATCATGGTTAACAATGTGCATGAAATTAACAACATAAAATGCCTTTCCCAGCCTATTAGAAATGTAAGAAATCTGAAAACATTACAAAAGTTATGAAAATTGAAAAAATGAAAAACTTTAATTTTTAACATTTTTTTAGAAATTTTGGCCCTGTTCTGGCGGTAAAAGCAACGATGTCACAAAAATGAAATGTTAATGTTACATTACTAATATCTTGGCGTGGCTATTGCGTTCTATTAGAAATTGTATGTTTGGATAATTAAAGTAAAAAATTGCTAAAAGTATGTTTTTTGCGATTTTTTCGAAATTTGGAATTTTGCGGCGGTAAAAGATATTAACCAATCGGTGTAATATTTTACGTATTTTATCTTTTTTACAAAAGGCAACTTTTCCGCGTTATTACGTTTCGATTATAAATATTTCTGTTTTTTCGACCCACTTTAATGCATAGGTCTAAAATGGAAAAATGGTTAATACTTACATTCAACTGATGTACTTAATACCATAGGCGTAACCAGCCTTCTGAACGGAAAGGGGGTGGGGGTGGGGGTGGGGGGTGCCAGACTTCTTAACCTGAACATGTTGGATACAAACATTATCTTATATGGTAAAACCTGCTAAAACGGTACCTCATAAAACCGGCCAAATTTCCGTTTTGGACAGGTTTTCATTTTAGAAGGTATAGTTGTCTGGTATTTCTTATAAAAAGGGTTCAAACGCAATTTTATTTGCGTGAGGAGGGATGAGAAGGGATTCAAAGCATCAAAACTAGATCTAATGGTAAAAAAGAAAAAAAAAGAATATGTAAATCTCCTTGCATCAGTGACATAAGACAGTGACTAAGAGTGGTCACAAGTGTAAAATCTTTTGGCACCCTAACATCTTATAAAGATTAAAAAATGGCTTCAATCATGCTAGAAACTTCTATAGGCACAGGGGAACACTGCATGAGATCTAAAATTATTTCAGTCAAAATCTTGTAGATGAAATTTTGCGGGATGATAAATCTCAGATAATACTTGCGGTACACCAGTGCATACGCACGAAAGTTTTTCAAAATGTGACTCCATGACTTCTTAGGGATCACCGGAGGGACCCAAGAAATTTTGGAGGAAAGTCTATACAAATAATTATTTTATTATTATAAATAATTATAATATTCATTAATATCGTAATTTCCTGCCTATAACCCGTGGATCAAACAATCATGTTTCAAACCAGAAATTTTATTTCATTATTGAAGTTAAATATTTATTACGATTTAAAAAGTTACGTTTTATGGAACAAGATTTCTGGGGGTTCGAACGTAATTGTTTGATCCGCGGATTATAGACCGGAAATTACGGTAATTCATGTTTTTACCACAAAATGTGTCGAATATATTAAGTAGGTCATGATAATATACAGTAAATTTTATCAAGATAAAAAGTATACTATCATGATGCGACTGCAATAATAAAGATAGTTGCTTGTCTGTCTATGTGTGTGTGTATGCGCGAGTATAAAAACAATTCAGCCCGCACAGCCGTAAGATTTGACAGGAGCTGTATGCCTGAAGTCATGCATATCGAAGACAATTTCTGGAAGTTTTCAATTAATGTTTTATGCGAGTTTTTTCGCATTTTGCGGCATTTTTTTTTCAAATTAGTAAAAAAGAATCCGATTTCAATATTTTATCCAGTATAAACTTTGTCTTCTTTTCAATAAAGTGTTTTCGAGATTCTTACAGCGATTTTTCAATTTTTAACAATTTTTTAATGTTATTTTTAGAGGTTTTTTTTTTGTGAATATTTTTTTTTTACATTCCTAAAAGGAATCCGGTTTAAATCTTTTACCCAATTAGTTAATTTCGTTCCCTGTAATTTTTTAATCTTTTCCGAATTTTTAATGCGATTTTTAGTAATGGTTTTCGTGCTTTGAGGCAATTTTTTTACTTTTCTTGAAACAGAAAAAACTCTCCGGTAATTTTTGCAATTGCCGTGATTAAATTCGAATTGGGAGAATATCAAATTATTTTTTATAATTAAGCTGAAAATTTAATTTGGCTCGAAATAAAAAAGGCAATAATTCAAGATTCGCTTCTTTCGAGACAGAGGTCGTAGCTTGCTCCGGAGTACGTTGCCGAAGGCTGTCCACACCTCAATCCTAGAACTGTTTAATTCTACGTTCGTTAAACAAAACAAAACAAAAAACTCCAACCAACGAAACTTCAGTAGTCATGAACTTATCTTTGAGGCATAGGGTTTGAAATAACGAGCGGTATCGCGCGATGTGCGCACAGAAAAGGAAAGTCCCGCATAATAAAAAATGCTGTACAGTATTCCCCCCCCCCCCCAAATTCTTTCACAGGCCAGTGATTCTTCAGTGAGTATTTTAAAATTTTTTTGAAATCCGCGATTTTTATTTATTTTATGGAATTCTTCTAAGCCAATTCGTGAATCGGCCCCGGAAAAATTTGAGAATTTCTTCAAACGATCGTGGAAAAATATCGGGAATTTCGACAGAAGAATGCAGGAAATAATCGCGAATTTCCTCAAAAGATTGCGCAAAAAATTTACGAATTTCGATAAACGATTGACGAAAAATTTTTGCAAATTTCGTCAAAATGGCGCGGAAAAGAGTACAGAATTTTGTTAATTGGTACGGAAAGATATCGAGAATTTTTCCGATCGTTCGCGCAAAATTATCGCGAATTTCGACAAATGACCCCTGTAAAAAAATCAGTTTCGTCAGTCGGCCGCAACAGAAAATAAATTTCATCAAAGGATTGCGGTCAAAGCAAGAATTTCGTCAAAGGATCGCAGAAAGAAAAAACGAATTTCATCAAAAGATCGTATAAAGAGAACGCGAATTTCATCAAAGGATCGTGCTAAAAAAATGCCAATTTCGTCAAAATATCGCGGTAAAAAATGCGAATTTCGTCAAAGGATCGCGGTAAAAAATACGAATTTTGTTAAGAGTTAGTGGTAAAAAGTGCAGATTTTGACAAAAAATCGCGTAGGAAGACGTGAATTTCGTCAAACGATTTTTGGAAAAAATTGTAAATGTCATGAAATGATCGTAGAATAAAATCGCGAATTGGTCAAAATTTACTGTACTGGACTAAAAGACTGAAACCTGGTTCCCTTTTCTTACTTTTAAAAGAACGCCGCGAAACGAGAAGAAACTTTAACACGAAATTGAACCAACCTCAAGATTAATTTGAATTTTCTGTGCTATTATTTTTCATTTTCAAAGAAGGCAGGGTCTGTATACTCCCTCCTATTTCCCCCAGCTAATCGCATTTTAGAATATCGTTTCACATCTGCATTTCTTTTCAAATTTTTTTGCTTCTTTCTAGATTTTCAACTACGAAAGCAAAGAGACAAATAGTTTCTATCCTCGTCAAGAACTTGCTGCAGAAACATGAAATAGAAAGAACGGTGTTACCAAAAAATCTACCCCAAACAAACGACGTCAAAAAGGAATTGGCCACCTTTATATATTGGCCACCATATAAGGCCACCTTTTTGACTTACTATAATTAATACATATTCTTGTAAATATTCTAGTTTTAAAAAATATATCAACATAATTGTCTTAAGAAAGAAGGAAAAAAAGAGCGTGGGTTTCTTTTTTTTATCACATTTCAAAACTTAGACTGTTAGTTTTCTGAACTAAGATAATTTGCTAAACTAATTAAACTCTGCTTTCACTTCTTCTTTTTTTCTTTTGTAGATTTGGATTTTTTAAAATAATTGTGCTTGAGTCTGCGAAAGAGGGGGGGGGGGTGCCCGGGCACCCAGGGCACCCCCCTTGGTTACGCCTATGAATACAGCCGGGATCACATCATAATTTATCCATGGAACGTTACTAAATAATATCAGTTTCACAAAAAAACAATAAATTATGAGAATCGGAATGAAAATTGCATTTATTTCTATCATTTGATAAGAGGGTAATGAACACACGACAGTTAAAAAACAAAGTAATCGAATTGCTTTGTTTTATAGCTGCACGTCAGTGCGTATTGAGTAAGATCGCGACTGTCACATGACTTCCAACCACGGTAGCCCAGTACGTCAGCCCCGTGACAGAATATCTACGATATGCACATCTCTTGTGCATATTTTCCGAATCTTTACTCACTTATTTTCCATAAGTTCCATGAATCTTGTTTCCCAGTTTTACTGCAAAATATTTTTATTACAGTTTGTTTTGATAAAATTATGTACATTTAAAAAAAAATAGTCGCAATATCATTTGAATTTCGGGAGAAAAGCACTAATGCTACGAAAGCTTTACTGCCTTAAGCCCTTAAACTAAAATGACATTGCGACTTTTTTTTTAAAAATACACATATTTTTATCAAAACAAGCTGTAACAAAAATATTTTGCAATATATCTGGCATACAAGATTCATCTTCTGTGAGTAAGTAACAATCTGAAATTCGTAATAGAATTTTTAACAGGGATTCTCTAAATGGCTTTGTCTGCTTCAAGGAAAAAAAAAAATCTAATCTGGCGATTTTAGGAAAATTTTTGCAGTTATTGTCTGGACTCGCAAAATATTTAAACAAATACTAAATTAACAATACTTGCTCGTTTAATAGTACAACATTTAATGTATGCATTTTAAATTAAAGTGATTCTGAATATAAAATGAAATGAGTTTTAAATTAAATAAATGAACTATTTGTAACTTAAATAACATGAATACAATACGATCAAAATAATATTGGAATAAGTTTTCGATGTATCGTCTGCGCTTGATAAACGAAGAAAAGGACTTAAAATTGAGTATTTTATTTATTATTAAATTCTATACATTTTCTAAACCTTGATAAACATTTTATTTTCATCTGGAATAGAACCGTGTATATCATTTTTTATAACTTTAGCACATCAAGAATTGAGTAAAAAATAAGACTACAAAATTCAATCTTTACACATTAACTACTCACTAATTTTTTAGCGTCATTTTTCATTTCATTAAAAGAAAATAATTAAAATAGAGCGTATTTAAATCAACAACATTTGATGATATATATTAAATAATATTTTATTTTTTTAATAAATTAAAGTTAAAATACGTTACTAACTTGTTTTGCTCTTTGGAAAAGACAGATATAAATTCTATACGAAAAAGAATTTTCTTACTATTTATGACTTTTCTTATTATTTATGTTTAAATATTCACATTTAATTGTAATTAACGTTAAAATATCACAAGCAGACTAATGTCATATCTTTGGGAGGATTACTTTCAAATTTCTCATTTACATTTCAATATTTTTATAAACCTTTTCTACATATAATAGCTGGAGAGGTTCTGTAATTAGTCCCCTTTTCAATTTGTTTACTTTTTTAAATAAAAAACTTTTGAAACTTGTTTTTAAATATATTATGACCCTCTAAAAAGAATAACCTGCAACTAAAATCGATAAAAGAAAAGAGAAAAACTTAGCTATTCCATGCCACAAAAAAATTAAAGATATTCAAATAAAAACAAAAAAATTGAAAAGAACGCTCCCACTGGTTTAACATAAGCTTATGAGTCCACTATAAACTAGTTGGATGTGCGAATCCCAAATCATTATTTCATACAGGTTAATACTTTAATATTCTCTATCACAGTGCCGAAATTAAATGGCAATCTATGCTCATCATGAAGATTCAAAAATGTTCTTCCGGCCAGTGCCGGGAGGAAGAGGTAACTTTCATATTCCTTATTTTTAATGAACCAGCTTATACTATTCAAAACACATGAAGCTCAAACTAATGGAGCCCGATTATAGAAGATTCAATACTAATTTGTGTCAATATTGAATGTGAATGAGAATTTATCGAAATTAGTCAGCTGTATCTAAACTGGTTTTATTTAAAGTGACTTATATTTGGTCACCAAATTCGACGATATCTTGAAGTGCCAGTCATCTTAAAACAACAAGCTAACCAATGAGTGAAGCTAACCAATGAACTTAATCGATACCTTAGTAACTCCTGTGCACAAGCTCACTTTGAAATCGGTTGATATATACAATTGATGTCGCAGGCAAAAAATCCGATTTTTCAAAATGTCATCCACATTAAAAATTCAAAGTGTTATATTTCAATCATTTTTAAAGATAAAGAAAAAACAAAAAATGCTCCGGAATCCTTGTATCAAGCTCAGAAACTTAAAAAAGGAGTCTTTTTCAGTTTCTAATTGTTTTGTAGCTCATTTTAAATTTAAATAAAAAAAAATATTTAATGGCCGTCATTTTTAAACAAGATGGCGGATGAAGCTAGCTAGCTAACTTGGTCGAGACATTGGTATATACCACTCACATGCCTTCTCACATCCAAATCGGTTAATAAATGCGCATGTTATCGCGTGACAAAAATCAGATCGTTTCAAAATGTCAGCAACGCTAGAAATTCAAAGTGCTGTAACCCAGTCATTTTTAAGAAATAGACGAAACAAAAGAAAATGCTTCGGAATCTTTGTATCAAGGTCAAACACATAAGAAAAAATCTTTTTCAGTTTTTAATTTTTTTTTTTTTTTTTTGTATCTCATTTAAAATTTTATATTAAAAAAAGAAGTTGGCCAACGAACTCGGTAGAGACATTGGTATGTACTATGTACACACCAAGTTACATCTAAATCGGTTCATAAATACGCCTGTTATCACATGACAAAATTCAAATCGTTTCAAAATGTCAGCAACACTAAAAATTCAAAGTGCTATAAATCAGCCATTTTTTAAGATATAGATGAAACAAAAAATGCTCCGGAATTTTTGTTTCAAGGTCAAACACATAAGAAAATAACCTTTTTGAATTTCTAAATTTTTTGTACCTCATTTTAAATTTTAATTTTTTTTAAAATTTTAAATCGCCGCCATTTTGAAACAAGATGCCGGATGAAGCTGGCCAACGAACTCGGTCGATACATTGGTACGTACTATGTACACACCGAGTTACATACAAATCGATTCATAAATACCAGGGTTACTGTGTGACAAAAATCATATATATATATAAAGATATATATATATATATATATATATATATACACTGGCGGGAAAAAAAATCCCAACACCAAGAAAGACTTGTGTTAGATAAAAGAAATTTGGTAGGCGTGCTTATACATCTGAAAGATGACATCGATTGAAATTTCGCGCTTCGCGCATAAGTGTGGCGCTAGTAGCGCCACTCAGAACTTGCAGATCAGGTTTACTTTAAATGCGTTCTGTAAAGTTCGTGGGCGTTATTTAGCTTCGAAATGTGACGTATTGAGTTGATGTTAGCCAAGAATGTCTTTAACAAGACGAAGAAGCCACTGTCACCAGCTCACTGAGTTGGAACGAGGTCGCATATTCGGGCTACGAGAAGGTGGATTTTCTTTCCACGATATTGCAGAAGGACTTGCCTGGAATGTATCCACTGTGCATGATTGTTGGAAGCAGTGGTCAAGGTATGGTACTGCCTCAAGAAGACCGGGTTCCAGGCGGCCACGTGGCGCCCCTGAGCGGGGAGATCGCCGTATTCGGCGTACGACTGTGGCGCATCGTACTGTGTCTGCGGCAGAAATTCGAGCTGCAGTTGATACCACATGTGAGATGAAATCTCACAGTGTTTAAATTATGTTACTTTTTTATTTCTTTTGGCCTTATACATCGATGTTCTTTAAACTTAAATCCATATTTATTTTTGCGTGGGCGATTTCGTTTCGGCCGCAGATCGGCAAGTTCTCCGATGTTTCGCAGCGCCTGGCATGGGGTGCTTCTCCTTTGAGTTTTGTACGATTGTGATGACGTCATCGGAGCAAGTCTCTCACGGCATATGCATTGAATGTGTGTCTATCTTTTGGAGGTGTGTGTAATCGCCGAGTGTGGAACAAATAAAAATAAAGCTTTTTAAATGTTTTCTTTCGGATTTGTTTATTAAGACATTAGCTAATATTTTAAATTCTCTAAAAGATTTAAATCTATTAGAGAATTTAAAATATCCGGGCAAATCCGTGCTTTAGTTTTGAGTTAGAATTATTGCGAAAATCGCTAAAAAACCAGCATAGCAGTGCCAGCTACTGCGCGATTGACACCAAAACCTAATTAGCATCAAATTGCGTCAACGTCTAACGGAATCTGAAGTTAGATGAAAATTCGTGCATTAGTTCTTGAGATAGAACTATTGCGGAAGTCATGACAAATGCAGCTTAGCAGAGCCACCTGTTAAGCGATTTACACCAAAACATAATCAGCAGCAATATTAATCAAAGTATACTTGATTCTGAAGTTTGATGAAAATTCGTGCGTTAGTTTTTGAGATAGAGCTATTGAGAAAATCGTGCAAAATGCAGCACCGTAGCACCACCTATTAGGCGATTTACACTAATAGGTAATCAGCATCATTTCATATCAAGTGCTAACTGAATCTCAAGTTTGATGAAAATGCGTGCATTATTTCTTGAGATAGAGCTATTGTGGAAATCGTGTAAATCCTGCAAAATGCAGCATAGCAGCGATATCTGTTGGGCGATTTACATCAAAACATAAACAGCACCAAATCATATCAAGGACTAACCGAATCTGAGGTTTTATGAACTTTCGCGCATTAGTTTTTGAGATAGAGCGATTGCGGAAATCGTGAAAAATGCAGCATAGCAGCGCCACCTATTGGGCGATTTACACCAAAAACTAATCTGCACAAATCTATATCAGGGACTACCTGAATATAAATTTTTATAAAATTCCGTGCATTAGTTCTTGAGATAGAGCGCCCACAAAATTTGTGTCACATACAGACAGACAGACTCACAGACAGACATTTTGTAAAAACATGTTTTTCGGGTTCTCTGACCCCTAAAACGTGAAATCCGCCGAAAACCGGAAGTCGAAAATTTTCACAAATCCAATACATTCTCTTGCAAAGATAGAAGAAAGTAAAAAGTTACGTATCGTTAGTATTGGATAAAATTGGCGGCAACATGCTGCTTCCAGTTTTATGGAGTAATATTTTTCACTTATATAATGTGGTAACTTGAACTGATATTGGTGTAATATTACACATTTGTGTAACGTAACACCGATTGCATCGGTTAAAATACTCCATAAACTGGAGGTAGCAAGATTGCCATCAATATCATGGAATAACGTTACATAATTGTTTTTACAGTGTGTTTTTAAGTGATGAGTGCAGACACTTAACAGTACTTTTCCGTTAACCTGGCTCTAGTGTTATATCTACATATATATCTACATACATATATGTATATATACACACATGTATATATATGTATATTTATATGTATAAATACATGCATGTATATATACATATACACTGGTGTCCAATATACACTGGTCTGTGAGATACCCGGATTTAGATGTATAGTTTTTATTATATTTGGTTCATCTATTCAGTATGTCTTTGTTATATTTTCGCAATCGAGGGGGCATGATAATGGATTTAACAAGAAAGAAAAATCCTGCATCAAGTGTAGGATATGAAACACTTCCAGAATTCTTTAACGTAATTTTGATGTTTAATAATATTAAAAAAAATCTAACAAGGAAGGTCTCCATACTGGGCATACTCAGAATATGTTGAAAAAAATGCTAGTGAAAGTACTCATGTATGTAATAAAGGATCAGTTAAAATTAGCGGCGGAATTACAGTAGAAAATCTGTAAAAAAATAAAATACTTTCGAATAATTGGCGTGAAAAGACGAAAGCGGCACGCAATTTGGCGAGCAGCACTTTTCCTCGCCAAAAGCAAACGATTTGAATGAATCTGAAAATTGTTTGTTAATTGATTTTGAGAATATGCGGTTTTTTATGAATTTAAACGTAAACCATGAAAGAAATTATTATTATTATTACATCTTGTATTATACATGTTGCTTGTTGCCGATTTGAATGAAATTTTGGCATTGTTTTATTCTCCAATCCACAATTTTTTAAATTTAAACCGCATTATCGGTTATAAAAATAACTTTAACGTTAGATGAATAATGCTGCCGTAATACATTTCCATACCGAAGAAGTTGTTTCCATAGCAACAGAGTTGAATTCACAGTGCTCAATGGGGCATATATTTGAGTTTGGAACAATTTTATTCGATTTAGATTTTGTTTTAAATCGTAAAATATGATAGTTAAAAATCGTTATAAGTACATATAAATATATATGACAAAACTATAGTTAAAACAAACTAAAAATGACAAAGCTAAAGTTATTTAAATTAAACTTATTTAAACAAATTCAACATAAAAAGTTTTTTCCTTAAAGAGTATTCGACAAGCGTATTTTTTGAAATTTTATTTTTTCGCCAATCGGTGATAAGTCGCCAAATAAACAAAATTTTCATTATTTTTTTACGGACGTTCTACCGAGGTTCCGCCGAAAATTTTTTTATAAACATATATACCCATGGGAGAAGAACATTCTGTATTTTTTTCAGATTTTTCTGAGTATGTCCGTATGGAGACCTTCCTTGTAAGTAAACATTTCAGAAAAGATATGACATGACACATTTGAAAACCAAATTTCAGCTGTTGCCGTCCACAGCCGAAAAAAGTAGTTCAATTCTATTGTGCATTTAAACATCCGCCTACCAAACGTGTCCAATGAACCCGACAGGAAAATCTGAATTAATTTTAATACTGTAAAATCCAGCTGAATGTTATAAAATTAAGAAATTGGTTTGTAAACTGTTATTTTTTGATCTAAATTCGTAAAAACTTAGAAACATAAAAAAAAAAAAAATGGAATAAAAACTAATGAATTTTACCTGCGCGTGTATACATTATGTAATTTTTGTATTTTTTTTTCTGCCCGAGGGTTAAATTACAATAAGCAATTACTTTGCGCAGTACAATATAAGCATATAAAAATAAAAACAGCGTTTATAACACGAACTAGTATGTTGTGGCCATAAAAAAACTTTCTTCTATATAAAATCACGTCAATTAAATCATTTAAATAGTACAAGAAATAACATCAATTTCGCACCAATTCATGTCAAAGTATATCTGAATTTGAAGTTTGATGAAAATTCGTGCATTAGTTCTTGAGATAGAGCTATAGCTTAAATTCTGAAGAATGTAGCATAGCAGCGTCACCTGTTGAGCGATTTACACCAAAACATAAACAGCACTAATTGATATCAAGATATCCCGGAATCTGAAGTTTGTTGAAAATCCAAGCATTAGTTCTTGAGATAAAGCTATTGCGAAAATCGCAAAAAATGCAGTATAGCAGCGCCACCTGTTGAGCGATTTTTACCAAAATGTATCAAACGTCAACTTATGTCAAGGACTAACTAAATTTGAAGTTTGTTGAAAATCTATGCATTAGTTCTTGAGATACAGCTCTTGTGGAAATCGTTTAAAATGCAGCACAGCAGCGTCACCTGTTGGGCGATTTACACCAAAAATTAAACAGCACTAAGGATCAGGGCCTAACTAAATCTAAAGTTCGATGAAAATTCCTGCATTTTTTCTTGAGTTAGAGCTATTGTGATAATCATGAATAAAGCAGCATAACAGCGCCACCTGTTGGGCGATTTTCATAAAAAATTAATCAGCACCAAACTATATCTTGGACTAACTGAATCTGAAGTTTTATGAAAATCCGTGAAGTAGTTCTTGAGATATAACTATTGCAGAAATCGTGAAAAATGCCGCATAGCAGCGCCACCTGTTGAGCGATTTTCATCAAAAACTAACAGGTCCAGTTTATATTAAGGTCTAACTAAATCTAAAGGTTTGTGAAATTTCGTGCATTAGTTCTTGAGATAGAGTGCCCACAAAATTTTTGTCACATAGTACAGACTCACAGAGTGACAGAGTGACAGAATGACTGACAGAGTGACAGGCACAGTGACGGACAGACATTTTCTAAAAACCATCAAATCGTGTTCAGAATATTCTAAAACGTATAAATCCGTCGAAAACCGAAAGTCGAAAATTTTCACGAATCCAGTACTTTCTTCTTGTAAAGATAGAAGAAAGTAAAAAGCTTTCACTTGTTTCAAACTAGTTTCAGTAGTCACAACGCACCATCGTTAGTGCAAAGAATTATTCTTTGTCATCAGTGCAAAGAATTATTCTTTTCACTGATGACGGTATGCTACGCCTATCGAAATTAGTTTGAAACGAGTGAAAGTGTTTTGAAGCTATAAACGATGTTTTTTTTTTATCTTCTTATATAGTCCGATTGTTAATTTCTCGATTTTAATTCTATATTGTATGCTAAAACTTAGTTTAGTAAGAAAGCCCCTAATAGGAATTCACCTGTGAAAATTTCTACCAATATGTGGAAAATACTCGAATTTTTTGTATTGCCCTGTATATTAACAGCGATTTTCCAGAAATATCTATCAACTTGTGGGAAATACTTGAATTTTCTGTACAGTCCTGTATATTACCAACAGATTTTTATAAGCGCCACATACTAAGCTAAAATTTAATTCAGGCTATTGTTAAGACATTGTTAAAACTGCTCAAAATAGACTTTCAGATAATATTATCCTTAGAAAACTAAGTATCAAGTTTTTTGCGTGCCGTGTATATAATTTTATTTATATTGTGAAAATATCTCTTAGTATACTAAATATAGCTCAACTAGAAAAGGCCATAACAAACCTCCCTGCCATTCACGCTGATACTTCTCCATGTTTACTATTTTTTTTTTTTGTCTTGCTCTGTATGTGATTTAATGCATTTAAACACATCACATATCAAGTAAAAATCTAGCTAAGCTTAAACATGCATACCATAAATAATATAGCACTTCCAGCAATTATCAATAATATAAAGTACTTTAGACACAGTACTGTATCCGAATCTTTTGTGTGCCCTTGTAAATGAACGATAGATGATATGCACATAATATTTCACAGCAAGTACATTGTAGTAAATCAAAGTAATTTATGTCTATTTCATTATATTTCAGTAACATAATTTCGCTGTAAACAATCTCTCTCTCTCCCCCCCCACCATATATCATTATAAAACATAATTCTTTTGTGTGGCCCTGTAAATGAATAATAAAAGTTTTGCAAACCCCATATTCTACAAAATGCATTCTTTACTGCCTTTATAAATACATATCAATTTCTTCACATCATTAAAATGAATTTAAAATGATTTTTCCGATTGACCGTATTCTAACAGAATACCGTCTATGCAAATAAACTGTATGTGCTACACATTTTTTTTTTTCAATAGCGATCACGCTATAGTAAACATCAATAATCTATAAAAAATTGCAGGGTGATCCGAGTATATTTACAAGAGTTAGAGTTCGGCCAGAAGGCCAGACAAACTGAAGACAAAAACATTTTTCATCTAAGTTGGAAAGTCTTAAAAATTACTGTAAAGAACAAAACTTTTAATAATACAATTTTTAGTTCATATCAAATGTTTTCAACATTTTATTTAATTTTATTAACCATTTGGAAAAATGGTTACTGTCCTCTGTCAGGGTAAGAAATCAAAAACATATCTGAAGCTTTTTATTGGTTGAATCCGCATTTTATTCTTTTTCTGATTGGTCTATACAGTAATCTGTATTTTCTCTTTACTTTCAACAGAGATGGATACTTCTGTTGCCACTATGACAAAAAAGTAATAAAAACTACAAAAAAATAATAACTCAGAAACAAATTGAGATACAGCTTTCAAACAAATTGCATTTAAAAGTACTTTTTTTTCTCGATACGACGATATAAAAGTAATATTGTGGGATATTTAGAAGTTTAAAAATAAAATTTCATTTAAAATTGGTCCAGGAATATTAATGTTTAATCCATGGCGTACGTAATGTATGACCAGCTCCGTAGAAGTTTAAAAATTTACAGTACCGAAAATTGTAAAACTGAAATTTCTTTTAAAATTTGTTCATGATAGGCCCAGGAATGTTAATGTTTAATCCATGGCGTACGTAATTTACGATCAACTCCATGCGATTTTTTATATCTTAAATTTTAGTCTTCGAAAAAATCATTTTCCAAATGGTCGTTGTAATTTATTAAATTGCTTTGTCTTATTATTTTTTTTATATTTAATTATTGCTAATTTTCCAATTCCAATTATTTTAAAAGCAAACATTTATTTTAATAAATAACAACATAACAAAGGCCGTTTAAAAAAGTACCATTTTTTCTTAAAATATACTTCAGCTATAATTGATCTCTTTGAATTCGTCTTATTAATACAAAATCCCTTCCACGTTCTTGTTTTGTTTGGGCCTACTGCGGACGTTTAAATTTGAGCGATAAATGGTTTCGTATTGCAAACCTTTTTTTACGGCATACTGCAACTCCATCTATCTCTTTCTTCTATGAGGAAAATCAGTAGATTATTGAATTTTTTTTCTGCAATTTTCTAATACAAATAGACAAAAAATTGAAATTAAAATACATGCTATGTCAAGATATCGTCTGTTATAAAATTCGGTGAACATTTGTTTTATTTCGTTTTTATTCATAATTTAAATGTTTTTTAGCTCCCGGTACGGTATGTTGTTTCTTTCTCCCAGCTTATTTTATATCGCCTCCAAAAAATAACAGAAGCCAGCCGTAAAACAAAGCAGTACGATTAAATACTCTATAGCAATTTTTTAAACTTCTAACCATCGCCCAAGTAATATGATAATAATTCGGTAGCTACATCGCCCCGGGGCCAACCCTTCTCGCTTTTCGGTGTCTTTAATTTGAGTAATTTCCCTTTTAAATTTGTCCGGTTTCAATTTTTGATTTTTTTTTCAACGTTGCTTTCGCTAGAGAGTCTTTCACTCGGGACGTGGCCGGGGACCTAGGGATCTTGCTTCCGCAGAAGAGTCGGACTAGAGTAGAAGAATAAAGGGCTGCGGACGAAGATGGGCCGCTCGCCGCGGCGGTTATATAGCTTTAATTATTTATAATTATTCTATAGAGGTAATAATAAGATAGAAGCAGGTAGGAGTCGTTCGGAAGCTTCCTTTTAAATTTGTCCTGTTTCAATTTTTGATTTTTTTTTTTTTTTTTTTTTTTTTTTTTTTTTTTTTTTTTTTTTAAATCTGGCTTTCGCTAGAGAGTCTTTTACTTGGGACGTGGCTGGGGACCTAGGAATCTTGCTTCCGCAAAAGAGTAGGACTACAGTAGAAGAATAAAGGGCTGCGGACGAAGATGGGCCGCTCGCCGCGGCGGGATCGCCCGCGGCGAGCGGCCCATCTTCGTCCGCAGCCCTTTATTCTTCTACTCTAGTCCGACTCTTTTGCGGAAGCAAGATTCCTAGGTCCTCGGCCACGTCCCAAGTAAAAGACTCTCTAGCGAAAGCAACGTTGGAAAAAAAATCAAAAATTGAAACCGGACAAATTTAAAAGGGAAATTACTCAAATTAAAGACACCGAAAATCGGGAAGGGTTGGGCTCGGGGCGATGAAGCTAAAATTATACTACTACTAATAATAATATATTGCCAGAACTTAGCTTAGAACCATCTTCGTCCGCAGCCCTTTCTTCTTCTATTCCAGTCCGACTCTTTTGCGGAAGCAAGATTCCTAGGCCCCCGGCCACGTCCCGAGTGAAAGACTCTCTAGCGAAAGCAACGTTGAAAAAAAAAATGAAAAATTGAAACCGGACAAATTTAAATGGGAAATTACACAAATTAAAGACACCGAAAAGCGGGAAGGGCGATGAAGCTACCAAAAGACTCCTGCTACTTCTAGCTTATTATTAGTATTAGTGTTCTTCAATATTTATACCGTCGTATTGGAAAAAGAGAGTACTTTTAAATGCAATTTGTTTGAAAACTGCATCTCCATTTATTTTTGAAATACTAATTGTTTTGTAGTTTTTGAAGCCATTTGCTTAATATTGGCAGCGGAAGTACTCCATTTCTGTAGAAAGTAAAGGAAAAATAGCTGTAAAATATTAATTATATCTTTTTGTTGCCATTTTTTCATAACAACCGAAAGAAAATGTAATTAAAATACGTGCTATTTTGAAAAAATATATATAAATGAATGATTTCTGTTAAAAGATGGAGCTGTTATGAACTATATTTAATTTTAAGTATCTACTATCTTTAACGACGTCATCTTTTTGCTGCATTTGTGTATTATTTCGCGATAATGATGTCCTATGCATACTTAACTGTAAATGTTCAAGAGTGGATCGTAAATGTGGAATTCTTAAGCGGATACGAATGACGTCATTTTACATAAAATAAAAGCAAGTCTTAAAATTGAAATATGTTTTGTACTATTTATATCTACATTTTTTTTTCATCGGAGGCGACTCTAAATTCTGAAAAAGCAGAATTCCTGTTTTCTTGTTAGTTTATTTCAAACTTACTTTACAAACGATACAACACTTTCTCTTTACAAAAATGTATTTAAAGAATATTTATGAAACTTATTTTCTCCGCATTTACTTAATTCTTATCAAAAAGCCGAAATAATGCAATTTTATTAATCCATGCTTAATAATATTTTCCGAATTTTGGAAAAAATATAAATGAATGATTTCTGATGAAGACATGGAGCTATTATAAGCAAAAAAATAAAGACATATGAGTTTGTCAAGCTGTTGGAATGACGACATTGCTTTTTTGCTGTGTGCTTGTATTATTCTGCGATAACGACGTCATATGCATATGTTTCAATAGATGTTGTTTAACCCATTTATGCGTAGCGTTCCATTTTTGGGACATCTTGAATTTTAATATTTTTGTATAATTTTTTTCTTTTTTACAACATGAAAATTGTATGAAGTAATTGTCTACAAATGTCTTTGTCTATTACCGAGAGATGACAGCTTAAGAGTGATATTTATTTGCTTAAATGAAGGCATTTTTTTTCGGAGTTTATAGATTTTTCAAGGTAGCGAAATGAGAAAAGTCAGTTTATTTAATTTTTTTCTATCAAAGATCCAAATAAATAAGTAATAATCTTTGCTTGTAGACAGACTTCTTTGAAATACTTATTTTTTTTAATTGCGAAATTATATGTTCAAGCCTATTTTATGCATTTTTTTAACGTTCAAAATATAGGACGCTAGGCGCAAATGGGTACATATTTCTATTAGCCATTTAGGGGACAGTTATTGATGTAAATTCCTTTTCAAGATGATTTTGAAATAAATTGTTTTTTAGCTTCAAATACGATTATTCTTAGTTTATTATTAATAACACTTATAACGTTATTAGTCTCTGTAAAGAAATACATATATTTTTTAATAGTCCATAAAAGTACTAATTATAGTATATAATATACAATTTAAATGCTTAAGTTACATAAATTTAGACAAAAAATATAATTATGCATTTTTCCACATATGGATATTTCCATATTTAGCGCGTTTACATTTCATCAAAAAATACCAAAATATTTTAGCGTAATTTATTTTAGTATTTTTCCAGTTCATTTTGTAACATTTTAAAGTGATTTTACCAAAAAATTTGAGAAAACAAAAATTCAGGCATAAATGTGTTAAGACTGGATTGTAAATGTGGAATGCTTTAGCGTATGCAAATGACGTCACTTTATAAAAAAAGGCGTGTATTTTAATTCTTAAGACTGAAAAATGTTTTGTAAAAGTGCGCCATTTTCACTCCAGCTTCTTTGAAATTCTTCACTGGTGAAAATGCATCACTTTTGGTAATATCGTAATCGAAATCACACACTGATAAAGCGCAATGTTTTACAAAAATTTAGAGTATCTTTATAGAAGATCAGTGACATGCATTGTGCATGCTCAGATTGGAAGTCTTTGTTCAAAAATAGTGATATATATTAAAGAACTTGATGATTCTGGCCTGGATGAATTCGCTTCGTCGAGTTAGACATTTTTACATAACCTATACATTAAAACACAAGGCTGTTCTTTAGTCATGTGCCTTGAGCTTTTTACTCAAACAATTTTACTAATATTTTTTAAAAATGGAAGCTGTTTATTTGTAGATGTGCCCGCACTATAGCTGTTTTTTTTTTTTAAATTTCCCCATTTTTATATTTTAATTAAAAAAATATTTTATGAAATGTCTTCAAAATAGTGGTAATTACAGCTTTCATAATTGCAGAAAAGAGAGAATATTGAGGTTTATTTATCCTTATTCATGCCATTTTCAGATAAAAATTAAAAAAAAAAACTTTTTTTAAATTTCTGTTATTAACCATTTGGAAATGGTTGTTGTTTTCGGTCGAGGATGGGGCCAAATGATGCTCGCATTTTATTTTTTTAACGAAATTCAACGATGTTCTTCACTTTTAGAAGAATTTTTATTTGAATAGGTAATGGAAAGGCATAAAATCGTTAAAAATTGAAAAAGTTGAAAAATGGGTAGGCGAAAATTATCAGATATGGAAAAATCCAAAGCCAAAGAGCGACGCCGAAATGAAAATCGTCTTGCAAAGCAAAAATCGAGATCTTCAACTGATTATGTAGGCCATGAAAATCGAGGTCTTCAACTGATTATGTAGCCCATGAAAATCGATTACAGAATAAAAGACGAACTTGAAAAAGGAAACAATCTAGTGTTTAATCGATTAATAGTAAAAGGCCATGTCTCGAGGGGCTCCAATCCACTTGCCACTGCGTTTTACAATAGGTCGATTCTAACCGGGAAAAATTGAGCTCGACGTAGGTAATTTGTCACAATCTGTGGATGATTCGGTGGAACTGCTTTCGATTTGTAAACTGTTTTTCTTCTGGAAACTGGACTTGGAGAGTTTATCGATGAAGGGTTTGGTCGTCTGAAGTTTGATCTTTGCGATCTGTTGTTGAAGAGGATGCAACGTAATTTGGTGGACGAAATATAGATTTTTTTCGGTTAAATTTTGTTACGAAACTGATTTGTCGCGATCTGTGGATGATTCGGTGGAACTGCTTTCGATTTTTAACCTCTTATCTGTCTCGTCTTCTCTTGTTGAAATGGCCCAAAATTAAAACTAAGTAAATATTAAGTAAAAAAAAAAAAAATCCAAATGGTCGTTGTAATTTATTAAATTACATGTATTTTAATTTGTTTAAATTTTGTTTTATTAATAGCGCAAAAACCCGTTACGGACATACTGCGCCAAAATATTTTGAATGAAAAATGACGTACAGCTTTTCAAAACACGCTTTTTTCCTTATGAAGGTTGCATATTTTTTTTCCTTCTTAATGTGTACTGACACTAATTTTAAGACACTAGGCGAAATGCTTAAGCAGCTGATAATGATGTCTAAAAGAAAAAGATCATTTTCTTAGATAATACTAAACATTTTAACACAAATGAGTCTAAAAAACACAAATTACGGCAATTTTTACTCTTCGGTACTGAGATTAGTATCTGAATTTAAGATTGTCTCTGTTCACATGCAAATATGTTGTTGACAATCGTGACTTCAAGTTTCGAATTAAAATGACTTTAAAATGATCAAATTAAAGTACCATTTTTAGGTGCGTTCGTAATTATATAAATACGTAGCACCTATAGTCGTCGTTCAGTCCGTCTGTCTGTCCGTCCGTCCGCATATAATAGAGCAAAAACTACCCAACCGAATGGTCTGAAATTTTAAATATATGATTGTTGTAAAATTTTGTCGAGCCATTTCAAATTTTATGAAAATCGGATGTATAGTTAAATTACAGGGACAGTCAAAAGTTTTTCTTTACATTACGGCCAATGGGAAAAATTATTGCACGTGCATTTTAATGATGTTAAAGCTTTCCGAATGGTCTCAAATTTTAAAAATATAATTATTGCGACATTTTGTCGAGCCATTTCAAATTTTATGAAAATCGGATGTATAGTTTAATTACAGGGACAGTCAAAAGTTTTCTTTACATTAAAGCCAATGGGAAAAATTATTGCAAGTGCATTTTAATGATGTTACAGCTTTCCGAATGGGCTGAAATTTTAAATATATAATTGCTGCAAAATTTTGTCGAGCCATTTCAAATTTCATGAAAATCGGATGTATAGCTTAATTACAGGGACAGTCAAAAGTTTTCCGTTACATTAAGGGGAATGGGAAAAAATTATTGCAAGTGCATTTTAATGATGTTACAGACTATGCACTTATGAATTGCAAATAAATACACATTCAGTACAATATGGGGTGCAAAAAATGATTATAAAACTAGTTATAGTACGAACGCACCTCATTTGCCACGTTTGACGAGCAATTTCCAACTTGTTTTTTAAAGCGTGGTGAATACGGATATGAGAAATGCGTATGTAAATTTTGCGAATGTAAAAATGATGTCGGGTTTAGATTTCTCTGGAAAAAATTCTATGATCATGTCGAAGTGGTATAAATTTTGTTTTTTTTATTCGGGAATACCAATCATAAGAGCATCAATTGACAAATTCATCATAATAACTGATCTTTATTATATTTTACGGATTACATATGCGATTAAAGTTTACTTTTAATAATTTAGAGAACTGAGTTTTATAGAAATTAGTATTTTGTTAATTTTAGGTTAAAATAATATTTGTTTGAGAATTGAGAGTTAGACTAACCAATATAAGATGCATGCTTTTATATTAACTAATTTTGTAGGTTTAATATAAATCAGCGAATCTTCCTACCTAAACATTTTCTTTCCTCCTATATTTAAAAGACCAGGCCGTTTTTTAGTTATGAGCCTTTGGCTTTCTACTGAACCAATTTTTATGATTATTTTTTTAAATGAAAGCAGTCCATTTGTAGATGTGTCCGTACTGTCTATTTTTTTTAAATTTTCATTTTTATTTTTTAACTAGCTGTAATACACGGCGTTGCCCGAGTCACAATATATTGCACGCTTTACGACATGAGGACCAGTCTCCTTAAGCGATGTGTTTAAAAAATTTCAGCAGTGTTGCAATTCATTGCTTCGGCGTTGAATAAAGATATCATGATGGCTATATTTGTTATCCAGAATTATCAGTGCAACTTCATTGACTTGAGGTGCATTAAACCTTCGTTAATGCTTACCGGCTGGTCTTTTGCCGGCCAGAATGACGATCTTATAGTTGTCTGCAACCATTCGTTCTCGTCTTGAACACATTGATCACTTGATTATGGTTATGGAACAGACGTTGTAAACCCTGAATAGTTTCTCGCTGTAGTCGCAGAATGTGAGTGCAACGATAGTCTATTTTGAGTTTTTCTCACTAACAAAATATATTTGTAGGAATTTCGGTGTTTCATTTGGTATGTGCATTAGCGAGCCTACTTGATGATAAATTTGCCCTGGACTTTAAAAACTGGGATGAAATTTTCTGCGTTGCATATTGATGTAGTCCCGAACGAACTCATTTGAAAACAAGAATTGTATCGACGTATATTTTGTATTTCCTAATATGACTTTAAAAACGTAATTTAGAAAGTTTTTAAAGGGATTTTTTAAACGTTGTTGTTCCTCTCAAAACCGAAGTGGCTATGGCACCCGCTTAAAATGTACCCTGTGTAGTATCAGAAATTGTCACCATTGATTCGCAATCATTGCTTTCGGAATAGGTTCATTA
The DNA here is from genome assembly GCA_963932465.1 of Maratus speciosus. Taxonomy (NCBI): domain Eukaryota; kingdom Metazoa; phylum Arthropoda; class Arachnida; order Araneae; family Salticidae; genus Maratus; species Maratus speciosus. The sequence goes on along the minus strand of CAWVRF010000826.1, from coordinate 526,479 downwards.
TTTTTTGAGATTGTATAGAAATCGTATTTTAGGACATTTTAGGACATTCCAATTTAGAATGTTTTTTTACTCCAGCAACCTCCAGCTGACAGTAACACCGACATAAATAGATCCTATGTTAGACTAAGAGCTGTCAAAATCAATTTCCAAAGTTTCCAACCATTACTTTTGAAATCGATTTGATATTTCCGGAGATTGCGTAGAAATTGCAATTAAGAACGTTTTTAGAACGCGTTTCTCCCATTTTTACCCTTTTTAAAATTCAAGTTTTTCAGGGAATATTCTTAAAGATCATTTATATCTTATAAATAACTACCATGCCTAATTTCAAGTTGCTAGCCCCTGCGGTATCACAAAAAACGCAATTTAGAAAGTTTTTGGCTCCTGCAATACCCAACTGGTAGTGATACCGATATAAAATAGAGACTATGTTGGAGCCAGAGCTGCCACCATCAATTTTCAACCATTACTTTTGAAATTGGTTTGCTGCTTCCTGAGAATTTCAATTTAGAACGTTTTTAGTACGCTTTTCGCGCATTTTCACCCCTTTTAAATTTCGATTTTTTAGGAAATGTTCTTAGAGATCATTTATATCTTATAAGTAACTACTATGTCAAATTTCATATTTATAGGCCCTTCAGTAACACAAAAATTCCATTTTTAGAACATTTTTGCTCCTGCACCCCCTTTGGAGGTAGTGCCATCGATATAAAATATAGCTTATTTTGGAGCGAGGTCTGTTACTATCATTTTGGCACCATTATTTTTTAAATCGGTTCGGAACTTCCTGAGATTGTGATGCCAATTTAGATGTAATCGCAATTTAGAAAGTTTCGGAATTCTTTTGTGTGGCCCTGTAAATGAATAATAAATATTCCCTGCACCGCATATGCTAGAGAATGTATATTTAAATGCATTTCATAAAAGCATTTCAATTTCATTATGTTCGAAAGGCTGTAACATTATTAAAAACTATCTCAAAAGATTTTTCTCCATAGGCCGTAATGTAATGGAATTCTTTTGAGTGTCCCTATAATCTCCCAGTTACTCACACCGCGACCAAACTGCCTTATTAACAGCACAAGACCAATGGTACGACACACGTAACAGCACGAGACCTATCTAACCACACCAATCGCGTGTGGGTGGCAGTACGTGCTCATGGAGAAAAGTCTGGCTCTATCCCCACACACTAGAATAATATATGTATACTAGAAAGGTAGCCCGTCAAAAATGACGGAAATTTAGATATAAAGATATATACAACTCATGTGCAAGAATATGAGTTTTCTCGTTTGTTCCGCAGTGATAGATGAAAATAACACATTTTAAGAACGAAACACATTTATGAAAATCTGTGTACAGTAGAAGACCACTAATCTGCACAGTTTAATTCCAAGTGTTATGCAAATTTGAGGCTCTTTGCGGTCATGTCTATTCAATCTTTGTTTACATTTTTTTAAAATTCATATATTGGACAATTTAGATTGTTAAGCCTTAAAAATAAATAAATTGCACACTTGTAGTAAGGTAAAAACTATTAAACTATCGTATACGATTTCATGAAATGGTATTATATGGTATTATATGTGTGTGCTTCACGATCTTGGTTACGACTTTGGCAAAATTGGCTACAACTTGTCATAATTGTAATAGTGTGGGCCTCTATAACAAAAAAGTAACCAGTTTTTAGTAAAATTTCTGGTATAAAGCAGTTTTCAAAAACTTGTGTAAAATTGCAGGCCGTTCTCATGTTATGCCAGTCCTGGGAATAATATTTCTAACACTGAAGAGTTTCCATGTATATGTGGAATTTAGAAAAGCTTCTCTAAAAGAAAGGTCCTGAAATGACATTCTAATTCCTCTAACTTCAAAGTTTAATTGGGCCCTGATATTGTTTACTGAAATCTAATAAATACAGTTATTTTGAATATTACAACAGAATTAAACAACTAAACCTATTTAACTTAAACTCACTGTAACTTCCCGATGTTATTTTTTAGTATTAAGAAAGAAAATTATTAAATTTTTCAAATCATGCACATTTATAATTTTTTTCCATCTTTAATAACTAAATAATGAAAAATATGCTTTTGTTCTGATCTCATAAATATGACTATAAAATAATGTAACTAAGAGACATTGCGAAATTAAATCTTTGTGATTTCAAACCATAAACAAATGATACCGCCACCATTTTACCTACTATGACGTCATTAGAATATTGTCCATTGATTGTTGGAGAACTTACTTTGTGAATGATTACCCCAATGATTTAATATTTTTTACGGTTCACGATGAATGAATCACTTGTGTTTGTTTAGGTTTATGGAATGAGATATTAAGTCGTGAAACTAATTTCAACTAAAGTTATCCAAGGATATATGTATTTTTAATTGAAATTAAAAACAAAGCTTTGATCTCGAAATAAAAAGTTTTAGTTTGTATAATTGGTTATTTCTGTTAATTATTTATTTAGGTACTTTTCCATTATAGCGCATTTTTAAAAAAAGCTTGGCGTAATTCGGGCAACAGAAAGTGAGATATGTTGCCAAAATATACAGCTATGAAAACAAATCTAATGAACTTTTATTTTTGTTTATATATGCACTTATATACATAAAAAAATCGTTTCTAAATATATATAATATTTTTTATATAGAAATTACGACACAGATTTCAGATATGAACCGGGATACCTATGGCGCTAAAATGATGTTATTTTGCCGGCTATTGTTTTTTATTTATTAATAAATTGTTTATTTACTTTTATTTTCTGTTTTTAAATTATGTAAACTGTTTTGTTCTATAGTTATTATTCAAACTTTTATTTATTTATAGTTATTTCCTTTTCAAAATGATAGCAAATAATTAAAAAATATATAAGTAACTGGTATTCGAAAGCGAGATTTCTGCCGAATTGGCGTCAGAGAAAAATCACGCCAACTCCGATGCGTATATGACATCTGTGCAAAAATTACTTCTGTTTCTTTATAAAAATGGGTAAATAGCTTTTTTTTACATTAAATAAATTGTATACATGTGCAAAAAATTGCTTGTGAGTATGAAGCAGTAAATAGGTTGTCAGAAAATACGTTGGCAAACTTCTTTCTCGTCAAGAAACTTTTCTCCGAAGTATTGTACGTACATAAGCAATGATTGCTAGAAATGCATTTTTAATTATGATATGCGCTTTTATGTTTCACTACATTTATGCATACTATACCGTGTGTATAAATGCTACAGTTCATATGCAGGGCTACACAAAAGAATTCGTAAGGGTTACTGAGTATGAGAATAAATTGCTTAAAGGTAGTTTTTAAAGGAGTCATGCAGTTTTATGCTGAACTGCATTTAGATTACTAAGAAATGTTTGTAGAATATAGATAAAATGATATACAGGGTCACGCAAAGAATTGGATACATAACCGTCTATGGATGATAATATCTGGAAATATGATTTCAGTAGCTTTAAATGTAGTTTAAATTAAATTTTAGCTAAATAGTGGCATGTAATAACGGTACTATGGGCTATGGACGGTAACTGCTGAAATCAATTTTTTAAAAAAATTATGCGTTTTCTAAAATGTTTACTTATTTACCTTATTTCCCTAAATAACGAAGTTTTGTTAAATCATTCAGGATGTGTTGGAAAGTGTTTTATATTCTATGCTTAACGCATGATTTTTCTTTCTTCTTTAGTCTTATTTTGCATTTATTTTATTCTTAATTTTTAGTCTTATACTGCTTTATAGAAACTTTGGCACAGTTGTCATATATACCCCATATTGGAGCGATTGGCACAAATGTCATATTCGCCCCATATTGACGCGATTTTTTTTCGGTTGCCAATTTGGCGAAAACATCAACAGCATAAACAACATAATCCGGATTACGACATCAAGCAAAATAGCGACATTTTCGCGCCAGTTAAGTGCCCATTGCGTATATGACATTGGCGTCAGAAAAAAATCGCGCCAATATGGGGCGAATGTGACATCTGTGCCGAGCGATTTTTTCCGCCGCCAATTTGGCGAAAACATCAACAGCATAAACAACAACATCCGGGTAACCATATCAAGCAAAATAACGACACTTTGGCGACAGTTAAGTACCCGTCGTGTATATGACATCTGTGCCGAAACTGTAATATTTAATGTTTAAACTCTTCACTCCACTCACCTTGCATATAGTATAAACTATAACACAAATAGCGCAAAATAATAGACAGTTTGATAATTTTCCGCTGTAGGGGCTTTGGCGTTTTTAAAAAAAAGTTTGGTGTAATTTGGGCATCAGAAAGTGATATTTGGGTACTTTTCCGTTATGCGGATACCATTGTCGCCAAGCGTAATAGTTTGCGCAAAATGAAAATCGCGTGAATTGAGGAGGCATTTGAAAAATAAAAGAAAAAATATTGTCGTGAAATTAAAGTGAGCATTTAAAAAATATAACATTTGAAAATTCCAGACTTTTACGAACTGTTTCATTAAATCACAAATATATACTTAAAATAATTGAACAAATAACTGTTATAAAATAAAGCAATAAAATAAAACTCATATTAAACTGCTGGCATAAAATTACAAATATCTTTTAGCATTTTGAAATAATTGGCGCATTAGCATACGTTTTCCGTTATACGGACAGCATGCCAAAATGTATGCTAATGCGCCAATTATTTCAACCCTGATCGTAGATTTTTATTGTAAACCATGCGAAACATTGTGATTTGTTATTCAATTCTTACTATTAGCTCACACTCTCCCTATATTTATTTATTTATTTATATATTTATCTTGTTCAAATTTTCAATCGTTAATAAAATACTCATTATTCATCCTATCAAGTTGAAATAAATTTTTTTAAACTTGTACTGGATGACAATGGATGTTAATACAGTTTTTTCAAATATTAATTATTTAATTAAATTTTAATTAATTAATTTTAGTTTTGCATGGGAAACAAAATGGCGGCCATTGGTTATTGAAAATCAATTCAAGTATTTTCAATAAGGGGTTACCATAGGGGAGACCCTGTTCTGTCGCCAAATACCGTCAAGTTTGTCGCCAACTTGGCGATATATCGCCAAATTTGGCGGCCAAAATGAGTCGCCAAAAGTGACGCCAACTTGGCGATATCTCTAATATTTCGCCAAATTACCGTAGAGTTCCATTGTAAACCTACTTGCTTATAGAAAATCAACACATTGAGATATTTTAATGCAACAAAAACTAATATTAGCTTAAGGGATTATATTAAATTTTTCTTTGATGTCCTAAGTAGGAATTGACTTTAAAAACAAAATTTTTATATTACTTGTTTATGAAACGTGAATCACGTGAATGATTATTGTTTAACCTTAACCTTGGAAAGCTTTTTAATCTGCTATTAATCGAATTAAAAATGCTTTTTTTTTATAAAGTTGTAGTTTACTTTTACTGCTGATGCTGAGATAGATTTTATCATTTGGCAATTACCAGATGATGAAAAAGTTGTAATAAAACTGTTTCAGGAATTTGGAATTCTGCATAATAAAAGATTGTGTTCAAAAAATCATGAAATGAAATTATGGATGAGTTCTGGAAATCCGAAATTGAGTTGTAACTTACGATCATGCGAAGAAACCGTAGGAATACGACAAAAAACTTGGTTTAAAGGATCGCGGGTGGCTTTTCTTAATGCTTTGAGGTTTATATATTTATCATGCAAAGAGTTGACATCGATTGAGTTTTGTGAGCTGAAACTTGATATGAACCACAACACAACAGTGGAATGGAATAGTTATTCGAGAGAAGTTTGTGCAAATCTTTATGTTCACGACCAAATAGAAAAATAGGAACAGATGTCATATTCGCCCCATATTGGCGCGATTTTTTTCTGTCGCCAATATCATATACGCAACAGGTACTTAACTTGCGCCAAAGTGCTTAATGTGGTAACCCGGATTATGTTGTTTATGCTGTTGATGATTTCGCCAAATTGGCAACCGAAAAAAATCGTGCCAATATGGGGCGAATATGACATCTGTGCCAAAGTCTTGTATTATTTATACAGATTGCCGGAAAGGATATAAAACAGATGAACTGCTAAGTGCTGGTTATGATCATTTCACAGTAAATCACAAATACAATTTTGTCGACCCTAATACTGGATGTCATACTCCAAATGTTCAGAGAATATGGGGCATCGCAAAATGGCGCAACAAAAGACATCGAGGAGCTGTTCGTCATCATTTAGAGTCGAATCTCATAGATTTTATGTGGCGACGCCTTCGTTCAAAAAATGAAATGTTTACTGCGATGCTGAAAGATATTTATAATTTTATGGCAGCAGTTTAATATGGTTTTTTATTTTATTACTTTATTGTATAACAGTTATTTGTTCACTTATTTTAAGTATATATTTGTGATTTAATAAAATAGTTCGTAAAAGTTTGTAATTTTAAAATGTTATATTTTTAAAATTTCCACTTTACTATCGAGAATGTTTTTTCTTTTATTTTTCAAATGTTTCAATTCACGTGATTTTCATTTTGCGCCAACTATTGCACTTGGCGACAATGCTGTCCGTATAACGAAAAAGCATCGCATACATTTTGGCATGGTGTCCGTATAACAGAAAAATATTGAGATTTGTTGTCAGATCATATAAACAGCTATGAAAACAAACTTGATGAGCGTTTTTTTTTATATGTTTATTTTATATGTATATTATTCATGTTTTTATGAACAAATTACATCTGTTTCTGTATAAAACTAGAGAAACGACTTTTTTTAATCGTATAAATAAATCGTATAAATATCGAAAAAAAATGCGTGTGTATATAAAATGAAGCAGTGGATAGGTTCCCGGAAAATGTTGCCAAATTTCCTTTTTCGCCAACGCACCTATACTGGAAAAATACCTAAAGCACATTAAAATCGCGCAACGTGGAGCTCATACAGTACAGCGTCGTCTATTGGCGGTTATTTTATTAGTAGCATCGGGAGGAAGATGTAAAGATGTACTTTAAATTCTCACCCATAGATTTTGAAAAAATATCTTAAAAGAGCGGAGTTTAAATTAAATTTTGGTGACCTCCTTTATGAAAGATTAATAGTTTTAAGTGGGAATTTCACCAAATCAGCCAGCTATTGCCAAGTTGGCCAACATTTGGCGCTACTATGGTAACCCTGCATTAGTATTTTTCAACAATTACTCATTTCAAAGAGGTGGTCCTACCGGAATCGTGAGGGACACACAGAGACTTGGATTTTATATAAATAGATAGATATAGATTTTAATTTTAAAAGTTTTTTTTATGAAATTTCTTTACTGTGGTGGCAATTGGTGGGTAATTTTCAGTGTTACAGAAAAAAGGGAAATAATGTGAAGAGCAGCGGTCGTTGCAGCAACTGGGAACCAGAAAATTTGAGCATGCGCATCAGCTCTTGATTTTTGCCTGCGTGAAGAACGAGATCGAAAATAAACAGAGTTTTAAAAAATTGGAAAGCTATATAGATAAACAATAATGAATATTTTGTTAGTTGACGCCATTGAAGAAGTATATCAAAAGATTAAAGAATATAAAAATGAAACATTTTCTAAATACTAAAGTTCTGATAATTTATGCAGTTTTATATTTTTATTAAGTAAAAACAATAAAAAATAAGACCCATTTGTAGACTTTTTTTTTCATAAAAACAACGCAAAAAAAGATGATTATTTTACATAAAGAATTAAGTGAAAACAGGAAGCAAATTTCGGTACTTTTTCAGTATTTGACCTGTCAGCCTTGACAATTTTTAAAAATTTTGACGCAATTGCCAAATGACGTAAATAGCTATGAAAACAAACCCGATAAGATTTTTTGATTAATAATGTATGTATTTATACATGCATAAACATTATATATATATACTAGGGGGCTCTGCCCCCTGCAAGCTACGGTCCCCAACCCCCGTTCAGACACTTCAGAATCTAAAAACACGCTAATCTGAACGATTTAAAAAATATTATAGAAGATTGAATTATACTGAAAAAAGCTGTACAGATCTCCCTGTAAACGGGTTTCCATTCAATTTCCTTTGATTTAAAAAATTTAAGGCCGAATCAGTTGCTGTTAAGACATCCAATGGTTGTTTTCGTGTTTTATTAAAGAGGATCAGTTAAAAGTTTGAAAAGAAGCAAAAAATAAAAGGAATTAAGTATACAGAGTCTTTGTCTCACGGTATTTTAAAACAATTTCTATAACAATAGCCTAAGTCATGTGACTATCATCAAGAGTTCCGGGCGAACCACTTCGCTTTTTATATTCCTGGTGCCATTTTGGTACTTTAATATTAGCCAGGTACAGGTGATGTCACCAAATATTATTCTATCACCATCATTTCATCTATATTATAATAGTCCAAGTCATGTAACTGCCATAAATAAATACGCTCTGATCCCTTCGCTTTTCATATGAAAGTTTGGCCCAGATATCATATACGGTCCCATATTGGCGCGATTTTTTTCCTACGCTAATTTGGGGAAAAGATCAACAGCATAAACAACAACATCCGGCTTATCAAATCAAGCAAAATAACGATACTATGGCGCCAGTTAAGTACCCGTTGCGTATATGACATTGGCGTCAGAAAAAAATAGCGCCAATATGGGACCGTATGTGGCATCTGTGCCGAAAGTTTTCCATTTCGATTAAAAAAAATCAATTTTTTTTTTAATAATACTACATAAAAGCATTGTCGCAAAGAATCCTTGGTACTGTTACGCTAACCGGGTGCAAATCTCGCCATTAACTATTTTTCAACTCGCCTGTTAGCATTTTTTTTTTCGAGTGGTAAATTAAAACATTGCTTTGAAGTTGAAATTAAATGTCATCGTTTGTTACATCATTTAATAATTGGCCAGATGCCATATACGCACCCGGTTTGGCGTGATTTTTTTTACGAAAATTTGGCGAAATCCTCGTTTTCGAATACCAGTTACATATGTATTTTTGGTACTACTTAGTTATCCCGTCGAACAAAAATCTATCACCAAACTATAAGATTAAATGCCAATAATGGTTGATGAATGTCACATTCACTTCACTTTAGCAAGTTACACGTCTTTACATCATCAAGTGATTTTTATTTCGACGTTTTATTTGTATATTTATTAATGTTATACTATTTTCTTTGTTCTTTCGTTATTTAAAATAAAAATTATGTCAATTTGTATAATTTGGCGAGTGGTTTGGCGATTTATATAATTTGGCGAAATGGGTCGATGGAATAACTAAGTAGTACCGAATTTTTTAATTATTTTCTATTATTTTTTATTTTTATGGAAAATAACAAAAAAAAATAATTAACTATAGAACAAAACAATTTATGTAATTTAAAAAAAGAAAATAAAGTAAATAAACACTTATTATTAAATAAACAACAATAGCCGGGTTACCATGTCAACCAAAATAATGCTATTTTGGCGCCAATTAGGTATCCTGTTGAGTATATGATATCTGTGCCTAATTTTTTTTCTTTTCATTTCGTTTAAAAAAAATAAAGAAGTGAAAGCCATTTATTTTAAATGGTTCTGTTTGTATTAAATAAAATGATAATGAAATACAAATTGAATTATGAATAAAAGTAACATGATACATTTCTTAGCATACATTTAAGGGAGGCCAAACTTCTCGCCAAATTAGTGTAAAATAGTAACCTTTTCTAAAATCTGAAAAAAATATCTGTTTGATTAAAATTTGAGTTGCCATCATTACACTGTAAAAAAAAAATCCGCAACGTTCCTGGGAAAAAATGGGCAGCTGAGTTGCCCATTATTTCCAAGAAATATTTCTTGAAAATGACTGGAACTTTACTGTATATGTTAAAAACTTTCTACAGAAATGCCAGTAAGTTTCCTGCGAAATACCAGGAATATTTCTGTTGACAGCAAAACATTACTGACATTTCACAGCATGCGGGATCCGCAGACGATTTTTACATTTCCAGTTGACAATTTTCGCTTTATTATCTTTATTTGTTAGAATGAAAAAATATTTTGAAATTGACATCAAAATTATTATTTATAATTTACACGAAAAAAATAAATTTTCAGTTAAAATTCAATAAAGTAAATATATATATAATATATTGTTTCTGAACTTTGCTTAAAATATAAAAATATATAAATGTAAATAATAATTAGAAAAAAAATCTAGACATAAAATATTTTGGATTTTCGTCAGTAATTATGTTAGTTTACAAGTTAGATAAAATACATATAAATTTCCATGAAAAAAAAAAAAAAACCTAAACGTAATTGTATATTTTTTCCGAAAAAAAGAAATCAAATTTGCAGCAATTCAAAGTGTCAAATATATATCAAATTTAAATCAAATTGTAATAAAGTGTTAAAATATAAAATTAATTAAAAAAGAAAAAAAAGTCATGAGGTAGCATCGAACTCGGGCCATACAGGTGGCGTGCGAGCTTTCTGTGTCCACACCACGAAAGAAACGTTGAGAGCTGCAAACTAATGGGTATTTGAAACGTATGCTAAACCTTGGCATCTAATTTCTCAAAATCTATGCCCCATTTGAAGAAATCCTTTCACAAGAATAATTAGAGATAAGAACTCTAAAACATACTTTAAATTAATCAAAATCGGTGGGAATCATGTTTGATGGTCCCCTGGTTAATGGAGATCCAAATAATAGGTGTATTTTTTTACACGGTCTGCTCGTTAAACTTTCCACAGACAAGTACGAGAGATAATCTCTTAGCGATGTCACAGAGGTATTGTATTTTCATCTGAATTGTCTTGATAATAGAGACGTAAAGGATTATGTCGTCTATTGATTTATTTGCATTCCATATTGATTTTTTTACATTCATTTAAGGAATTCGTTTTCGACACTCGCGCGCGAGCAACGGATTATAGCAAAAAAATAATAAAATGCGGCCGCAGCGTTTTGCTGTTTCCAACTTTTGTTCAGCGTTCAGGAACGTTTCAGATAAGAAAACCAGAATTTCACAGGAAAGAGCTAAATTATTCTGAAAACCTGAGAAAAGGGGAAACGTTCCTGGATTTTACATGGAACGTTACCATTTTTTTTTTTTTTTTTTACAGTGTAGAAAAATGTATATAAAATTAGAAAAAAATTAATATTTCGAAAACTAATTCGAATTTAAAAATTCTAATACCAGTTTTGAAATCTGCGGATCAATATTGATTTTTGGTGTTAATTTGATCGCAAAGTATTCCATATTTTAGGAGAAATCGCCGTGAAACATAATCAGTTGTTTAATCAGTCGATTCAAAGAATCGTTACATTTCAGCCGTTTCATATATTCGTATCATAAATTCGTTTCATTAGGATTTTATATATATAGGGTAGATATTATTGTTGTTTTTTATGTACTTCTGTTCATGTACAAAAATAGATAAATCGTTCCTTTCTGCTAAATATATTGTATAAATATTGAAAACATTGCATCGCGTATATTAATTTTTTGCAATTTCTTCTTTTTATACGTTTAATCAAACATTTCTTTTTATACGTTTAATCAAACATTTACCCCCCCCCCCCCCCCCAAAAAAAAAAAAAAAATAAAATAAATAAATAAATCCCTGGACACACGAAACTTGCTGTGCAGCAATCTCTAAAAAGGACGAAACTCGTCAAAGCCACGGTCACTAACGATGACAAAACTAAGAAAACATCACTGGATGCATGAAACTTGCTGAGCAGCAATCTTTAAAAAAGACGAAATTTGTCAAAGCCGCGGCCACTAACGCATGTATGAGCGCTGAGCGTCATTAAAAAAACATTTCTTGACACACGAAACTCGCTGTGCAGCAGTCTCTAAAAGGGACGAAACACGTCAAATCCACGGCCACTAACGTACGTACGAGCGCTGCGCGCCCATTAAAACAAACGAACAAAAAAAATCACTGGACATACAAAACTCGCTGGTGCAACAATCTATAAAATGGACGAAACTCGTCAAAGCCGCGGTCACTAACGCATGTATAATCGCTGCACTCCCATTAAAACAAACAACGAAAAAAAAACATCACTGGCCACACGAAACTCACTGTGCAGCAATCTCTAAAATGGGCGAAACTCGTCAAAGCCGTGGTCACTAACTCACGTATGAGCGCTGCGCGCCCATTAAAACGAAAAAGAAAGATCACTAGGCACACGAAACACGCTGTGCAGCAATCTCTAAAATGGTCGAAACTCGTCTAAGCCGCGGTCACTAACGCACGTATGAGCGCTGCGCGCCCATTAAAACAAAAAAGAAAGATCACTGGGCACACGAATCTCGCTGTGCAGCAATCTCTAAAATGGACGAAACTCGTCAAAAGCACGGTCTGATAACTGTATGGTAACAATAAACTGGTAACAACAAAAATTCATTTATCGCCTGGCCAAACTGTTATATATATGTCTGCAAATTGAATTGTCACTTTTTTTCAAAACGAGCCAAATGCCATTTTTGTAAATAATTGCCAATCTGAAACTACGAGATAAACAAACCAGTGGGATGGTTACTTTTAAACCTAATGTAATTTTATCAACATTAAAAAAAAAAAAAAAAATTCAAGAAATATTAAAAATTACAAAAATACAAATTACATAAATGAAGTGTTTCAAATAATTTATTTCACCATTATTTTAAAGTTGTGATAATGTATGTAGTTGTATATCTTTATTAAATAAAACCAATAAAAAGTAAGACTCATTTGTAGATATTATTGTGAGACAGATGTTACATACGCACCACGTTGGCGAGATTTTTTTCTAACGCCAATTTGGCGAAAATTTCGTTTTCGAATACCAGTTACATATATATATATATATTTAAAAAGGGAATAACAATAAATGATAAAAGTTTAATTAATAACTATACAACAAAACAATTTATGGTACTACTTAGTTATTCCGTCGACCAAAAATCTATCACCGAACTATAAGATTAAATGCCAATAATGGTTAATCTTAAATGTCACATTTACTTGTCTTTAAGCAAGTTACATGTGTTTACGTCATCAAGTGATTTTTATTTCGACGTTTTATTTGTATTTTTATTAATGTTATACTAATTTATTTATTCTTTTGTTATTTAAAATAAAAATTATGTCAATTTGCATAATTTGGCGAGTGCGAGTGGTTTGGCAATTTATGTAATTTGGCGAAATTGGTCGACGGGATAACTAAGTAATACCCAATATAATTTAAAAAAAGAAAATAAAAGTATAAAATAGATTTAAAAAAAAGCAATTTTACAAATTACAACGACCATTTGGAAAATCATTTTTTCAAAGACTAAAATTTAAGACAAAAAAAAATTGCACGGAGTTGATCATACATTACGTACGCCATGGATTAAACATTAACCCCTTGGGGACGAGCGACACGTATACGTGCCGCATGAAGCGCTCAGAATCGTTGTTTTTCCTCACCAGTAAAATTTTACTGTAAAATCTGCCTTATTTAATCAGCGCATTTTCTCGATTCGAGAAGACACAAATTTCTGTTTTTAAAAAACAGTGACAAAAGATTAAAAATTTTGTAAAAGGCTCCCTTCCCGAAGGGGTTAACATTCCTGGACCCATCATGAACAAATTTTAAAAGAAATTTCAGTTTTACAATTTTCCGTACTGTAAATTTTTAAACTTCTACGGAGACATTCCGTAGATTACTACGATACTACGTACATTACGTACGCCATGGATTAAACATTAATACTCCTGGACCAATTTTAAATGAAATTTCATTTTTAAACATCTAAACATCCCACAATATTACTTTTTTTATCTTCGTAATAGAGAAAAACATGCATTTTTAATTGCAATTTGTTTGAAAGCTGTACCTCAATTTGTTTCTGAGTTAATTTTTTAACGTTTTTATTGATTTTTTGTCATAGTAGCAACAGAAGTATCCATATCTGTTGAAATTAAAGGGAAAATACAGATTACTGTATAGACCAATCAGAAAAAGAATAAAATGCGGGATTCAAGTTATAAAACGCTTCAGATATGTTTTTGATTTCCCAACTTGACCGAGGACAATAACCATTTTCTAAATGGTTAATAAAGAATTTATTATTAAATACATTTAATTTTAGGAGCTTCTATCAAAATTTATTTTTTTAAGTATATGTTTGTATGTGCAAATCAAGTGTTAATGCATTTAATTTATATTTAAATAATTTTTTATTTAACAATATTGTAACAATTTAATAACCATTAAACTAAATTAACGCAATCACAAATTTAAGAGCTTTAAACAAGTAAATAACCTACAAATCCTCAAATTTTTTTATTGAAAAAGATTTAAGTTAAATACTTATGAAAATTTCTCACTTTCTTAGTCATACTGTCTTTAGGGCATTTTTAGGCATTTTGCACACTCAAATAAAAATAACATTCATTTTATGTGGGAATCAGCTGAGATGACGCCATTTATTTGTCTGCTTTGGATACAAAAAACATTCAGCTATTAAGAAATGATGTGAAAAAGTTCGAATTAGTTAAATTCGAATTAGTTTTCGAAATATTAATTTTTTTCTAATTTTATATACATTTTTCTAATGATGGCAACTCAAATTTTAATCAAACAGATATTTTTTTTTCTTCAGATTTTAGAAAAGGTTACTATTTTAAACTAATTTGGCGAGAAGTTTGGCCTCCCTTAAATGCATGCTAAGAAATGTATCATGGTACTTTCATTCATAATTCAGTTTACTTGAACATTCTTTCGCCAAATCGAAAGATTCTGATAGAGAAATCAAGAACGCGGTATTTTTATGTTAGCGAAACGCAGGTGATAAATCGCCAAACACTTTTCCTGTCGTATTTTTTTACATTTCATTAATTTAATTTAAAATATAATCCTTTCATTCATTTTATTTAAAATACAAAACTTTCATTTAAAACTGAAACATTTAAAATTGATGGCTTTCACTTCTTTCTTTTTTTTTTTAAAACAAAACGAAAAGAAAAATATTAGGCACAGATGTCATATACGCACCGGAGTACCTAATTGGCGCCAAAATGACATTATTTTGATTGACATGTTAACCTGGCTATTGTTGTTTATTTAATATTAAATGTTTATTTACCTTTATTTCTTTTTAAAAATTATATAAATTATTTTGTTCTATTGTTATTAATTATTTTTTTGCTATTTCCTTTTGAAAATAATAGAAAATAATTAAAAAATACTACTTAATTTTTATTTTAAATAACGAAAGAACAAATAAATTAGTATAACATTAATAAATATACAAATAAAACGTCGAAATAAAAATCACTTGATGACGTAAACACGTTTAACTTGCTTAAAGTCAAGTGAATGTGACATTTACGATCAACCATTATTGGCATTTAATCTTATATTTCGGCAATAGATTTTTGGTCGATGAGATAACTAAGTAGTACCAAAAAATACATATGTAACTGGTATTCGAAAGCGAGGTTTTCGCCAAATTTTCGTAAAAAAAAAATCACACCAAATTTGTGGTGCGTATGTATGACATCTGGCCAAATATTAAATAATGCAACAGACCATGACATTTAATTTCAACTTCAAATCAATGTTTTAATGTACCACTCGAAAAAAAAAACAAGCAGGAAATTGCTCGTCAAACGTGGCAAATGAGGTGCGTTCGTACTATAACTAGTTTTATAAATATTTTTTGCACCCCATGTTGTATTGAATGTATATTTGTTTGCACTTCATAAGTGCATAGTCTGTAAGATCATTAAAATGCACTTGTAATAATTTTTTCCCATTGCCCGTAATGTAACGGGAAAATTTTGACTGTCCCTGTAATTAAACTATACATCCAATTTTCATAAAATCAGAAATGGCTCGACAAAATTTTGCAGCAATTATCTATATTATAAAGGACAAACATATCTGTGCGTAACGCATACGTCATTTTGCGAATGGCAACACTTTCAAATTTGAAATAAAATTTCGGTTTTGCAATTATATCTACGGCAAATTTTTAAATTTTTAAACTTCTAAACATCGCACACTTTAAATTTTAACACCATCTTATAAGGAAAAAAATGCTCTTTTAAATGCAATTTGTTTGAAAGCTGTATCTCAATTTATTTTTGAGATATTAATTTTTTTTGTAGTTTTTAATACAAATTTTGTAATCGTGGCAACTGAAGTACTCCATTTATATTGAAAGTAAAGGGAAAATAGTCATGGTTTATTATTTTTATTGATTATGTCCTTAATGATGCCATTTTCACAATACAAATTAAAGTAACCTTTTGTATAATTTTTGAACAGAAATTGATGTCAGACATTAAAAAAAAAACAAAAAAAAAACAAAACATGCATTCTTCTTCATAAATCAGTTACATTTCAATATTTTTACATTACGCTGATACTGAGTTTGAGACGCTAGGCAAAATGATTCAGTGAGTAAAAATTATGTCATATTTAAAACAAAACGATCATTTATTTTGATAAAACTAAATATTCGACCAATACTAAATGGCCAATACTATGACAATTAAAGGCAAATTTCTGATTTTTTTTCTTCGCGGGTATTGAGATTAGAACTTAAAGTTTGTGTGAATGTTCATATGAAAAGTTGAATCGGACAAACGTGATTTTAAGTTTGGAAATACATTAATTGATAATCTATTGCGGGTTAAAATACTTTTAAATTGCGAATTTGAGTGGTGCGTATGTAAATTATGGGAATGTGAAAATAACGTACAATGTAGATTTCATGGGGGGAAATTTTATGATGTGACAAAGCGAAATCCTTTTTACTGATTTTTCATCCCATAAAAACAAACATAAAAATCTCAATCGATAACTTTATCATAATTACTCATCTTGATTACGTATACTAATAGACTTTAATTTTTCAATAATTTAAGCAGTTGAAGTTTGTGGAAATAATATTTTGGTTATTTTCGGTTAGAAATATTATTTGTTTTAAGAGAGAGAGAACCAATGTTAGATGAATTTTTTATTGTAATTATTTTTGTAGGTTTATTATAAATTCGATCTGACAGTTCCTTTCTAACATTTTAGTTCGTCGAATTTCGACGGGTTCCAACTCGTATATTTAAAATCTCAGACCATTCGAAAGACTGTAACATCATTAAAATGCGCTTGCAATAATTTTTTCCCATAGGCCGTAATGTAAAGAAAAACTTTTGAATGTCCCTGTAATTAAACTATACATCCGATTTTCATAAAATTTGAAATGGCTCAACAAAATTTTGCAACAATCATATATTTAAAATTTTAGACCATTCGAAAGAGTGTAACATCATTAAAATGCGCTTGCAATAATTTTTTCCCATAGGCCGTAATGTAAAGAAAAATTTTTGAATGTCCCTGTAATTAAACTATACATCCGATTTTCATAAAATTTGAAATGGCTCAACAAAATTTTGCAACAATCATATATTTAAAATTTTAGACCATTCGGTTGGGTAGTTTTTGCTCTGTTATATGCGGACGGACGGACTGAACGACGACTATAGGTGCTACGCATTTATATAATTACGGACGCATCTAAAAATGCTAACTGGCGAGTTGAAAAAAAGATATTGGCGAGTATTGCACCCGGCTAGCGTAACAATACCAAGATTTGCGATAATGGCAACTTTTATGTAGTTTTATTTGAAATTTTTTTTTTTGATTTTTTAATCAAAATGGAAAACTTTAGGCACAGATGTCATATACGGCCCCATATTGGGGCGATTTTTTTCTGACCCCAATGTCATATACGTAACAGGTACTTAACTGGCGCCAAAGTATCTTTATTTTGCTTGATATGGTAAGCCTGGTTGTTTATGGTGTTGATGCTTTCATCAAATTGGCGTCGGAAAAAAATCGCGTCAATGTGGGACGTATATGACATCTGTGCCAAACTTTCTTATGAAAGGCGAAGGGATCAGACTGTATTTGTTTATGACAGTTGATGGCTTGAACTATTATATATATAATATAATGATGTTATATATAGAATATAACGATAATATAGATGAAATGATAGCGATAGAATAATATTTGGCGACTTATCACCTGTGCCTGGCTAACATTAAAGTACCAAAATGGCATCTAGAGTATAAAAAGCGAAGTGTTCCTCCCGGAAGTGTTGATGATAGTCACATGACTTAGGCTATTGTTATAGAGATTGTTTTAAAATACCGGGATACAAAGACTCTGTATACTTAATTCATTTTATTTTAGCTTCTTTTCAAATGTTTAACTGATCCTCTTTAATCAAAAACGAAAACAACTATTAGATGTCTTAACAGCAGCTGATTCGCTCTTAATTTTTTTCTATCAGAGGGAATTGAATGGAAACCCGTTTACAGGGCGATCTGCACAGCTTTTTTCAGTATAATTCAATCTTCTCTAATACTTTTAAAACCCATCAGATTAGCGTGTTTTTAGATTCTGTGGTGTCTGAACGGAGATTGGCGTGCGTAGCTTGCAGGGGGCAGAGCCCCCTAGTATACATCTGGAAAATGTCTATGAAAAATACCTAACTTAAAACAATAATTAAAACATAGGCATATCTTTTTTAAAACGGTGTTTTTTTTTATCTCGTTCTTCGCGCAAGTAAAAATCAAGAGCTGATGCTCATGCTCAAATTTTCTGGTTCCCAGTTGCAACGACCCCTACCCATTTTCCTTTTAATAGAAATGGAGTACTTTTGTTGACACAATTACAAAATTGGTACTAAAAACTATAAGAAAATTAATATCTCAAAAATAATTTGAGATACAGCTTTCAAACAAATTGCATTTAAAAATACATTTTTTTCCTTATACGACGGTATAAAAACTGATAATGTGCGATGTGCAGAAGTTTAAAAATTTTCAGTAGCGAAAATTGCAAAATGAAAATTCATTTCAAATTTGAAAGTGTTGCCATTCGCAGAATGACGTAGCGTTACGCACAGATATGTTTGTTCTTCATTTAGCAGAATGACGTATGCGTTACGCACAGATATGTTTATTTTTTATCAATATAGATAGATAAGTAGATTCAAATAAAAAACTTATTAGAATGGAAGCAAATCTAATTTAAACTATCTGATGAGAACTAACAAATATATCAATATTTTAAGACATACCTGAACTGAGTCACGTAATCATGAAGAATGCCGCCTTTAGGGGCGGTTTGATATATTTTATTATTAATGAAGATTTGCACCAGAAAAAATTTATTAAACATTACGTTTCTAACTTTGGTGGAAAAAAAGTCGTAAAATTACTTTTCCCTTTTTTGCAATACATCTTTTTGCAGATTGTGATGTCAGTTTGACATTACAGAAACACAATTACTTGCCCCTCAATGGGCTAAGTGAGAACCGCAGCACTGAGCTTAAACGCTTAAACATTCCAGAAAATCTGTTCGGAGAAGTGTCACTGAGGAATGTGATGTTAAAAATACTCAACATGCACACTGTGACACTTTTTGGACCACAAAAGGTTCATGTGAAGACAGGTTCATGTCAAATTGATATGAAGACCATTCTCACAGAGTTTTAAAGATCATATAATTAAGATTCTGAAAAGAAAACATAAATGTTTGAATTCTACTGTCAAATTTTAAATCTAGATTTAAGATGAAAGAGTTTTACTACATTCTAAGGATTTATTTAAAAATACACGCAAACTAGATTTTATTTTGCACGTAGTTTATAAACTTAAACACAGAAAAATGTAAAATATGTCTTGTTTCATTTAAGTAAAACTTCCGGTTCATAATATGTTTATTTGATTGGAAAGAAATGGGGATGCTAGCAGCAGTATTTTGTGTTCGTATATAATTATTTTAATAAAATGCAGCATCGTATGTTTATCAAAAGTAAAAGAAAAATCCAAATCCTTTATTAACATGTATTTTTTTGTGAAGGATTGTGAAAATCTATTTTACAACTAGGATTTCCCTGAGAGGGATTAGTCTGAGCAATATTGCAAGGAACATAGATTTAATAATAACGTGTGGTAGCAAAGAAAATGGGATGTTATCTTTAATTGTCCATATACTGCGATAAATTGAAATGATGAAATCAAACGAATCGCAGAATTACAAAATCTTATATATAAATTCGTATATACAGTTAAAAAAATGGGAAAGCAAACCATGCAAGACAGCCATGCATGGATATAAAATTGAAAGTACGCAATATATTAAAAGTAAAATAGAAAATGAAACACTAAATTATCTTATAATTGAATTTTCACTGTATAAAATGCTGTCAAGAGCATAATCAGATGCTTCTCACATATTTGAGTAACTTTAAATGACAAATATATGAAGTTTGAGAAGAATGGAATATACTTTATATGGTGTGTGCTCCCTGGAATAGTTAATATTGTACAATATCTGTTTTCGACGAATGCAATGAGGTTGCCGTTAAGAATTAAGGAATTTTCTCTTCAAAATCTGATATAGTATCAAAGTACTGAACACATCAACAGTGGCATGCAACACGTCGTTAGAGTGTTTTTTTTTTAGATATGCTCGATCGGATTTAAATGATGAGTGTATGCTGTCCACTACATACGCTGTATTGTTTTGTTTTCAAACATATTCTGCACAAGTGCACATTTAGCACGTATTAAATAAAAGAAATCGGCAATGATTGCAGCATAAAGTATGACACAAGATCTGAATATATCGTCTGCATAACCTTTGAGCTGTCAAAGTGTCATTTGAAATAATTTACAAAT
Source organism: Maratus speciosus (assembly GCA_963932465.1). NCBI lineage: Eukaryota > Metazoa > Arthropoda > Arachnida > Araneae > Salticidae > Maratus > Maratus speciosus. Next base: position 505,764 of record CAWVRF010000826.1, on the reverse strand, counting down.
CCATACATATTTTTTCAGCAAATCATGCAAGCTAAAATACGCCCAGTATAAATCCGATTATGAAATTTCACCAGAATAAGTTAATACAGTTGGCTCTCTGTTTAACGACTTTCAAGGAACCTCGAAAAATCGTCCTTAAATAGAGATCGTCCTTAAACAGAATTTGTGGAAAAATAATATATTTGAAAATCATTTCCCTTCACACTTTACAGGCTTAAGACTGTCAATACCTTTCTCAATGTATTGGCGTGTTAAGAACTGTTTTATTTATTTATTTATTTAAATTTATTTTATGTTTTCTTTCTTTCTTATTATTTTATTGATACGGATAACGAATATAATAATGCATATTTCTATTGCACAAATACAAATTGTATTAATTATACTGCATACAATGTTACTTGCAGTACAATAAAAATATTTATAATACATTTAATTAAACAAATTAAGTTTTTAAAAAATCAAAAAGTGTAGATTGTTTCAATGATGGTCTAGTTTTAAATAGCCTTGCTTCAAACTTTTCAAGAAGGTTGAATGAGCCATCTTCCATATTTAATGAAACAATGTACTGGCGAAGAATATCCAGGGCAGAATTTGCATCTGAGTAAGAAGGAGGTGGTGTCTCGCTTTCTACATCATCAGCATCATCACTGTCTTCTGCATCTGACGTTGAATTTCCATTTGCGATGTTTTCATAAATTTGCTCTAAATTTCTGAAGTCGGTCATTAAAAGCCTTCGTCACAATCGATAGAATCTTTTACTGAAACATCTTCATCACCAACAAGACTTTTCCATTCTTCGGTGGTGATATCTTTTGAGTCGAGTTCTGCATCTGTTATATCCATTTGTTCTTGAATGGCAATTCCAGATGCCCCAAAGCAGTTTTGAATTGTGCAAGGAGAAATTTCTTTCGAGGCTGATGTAATCATGTGCATGACTCCCAAAATTGTAAATTTTTTAATTTCATTTTTGTCAGCAAAATTACTTAATAATTTCCTAAATAAGGATTTTCGATAATATGCTTTTACACTACAAATGATTTCCAGGCCTAATGGCTGCAACTTGCTTGTATAATTAGCCGTAAAAAATGATTTGACACATTTGTAAGTCCTGGAATATATGAAATATACCTGGAAAATACTTGAAAATCGTTGTTAAATAGAGATTTTTTTACTTAAAGGAGCCGGGACTGCAAAAAATCGTCCTTAAGTAGAGATCGTCGTTAAGTAGAGTGACGTTAAACAGAGAGACGACTGTATATGAAAAATATACTAATGACAATTGAGAATATGACCTTATGATAAAATGCCTAAAAAATGAATCAGAAAAAAAAAATCCATATCAAATATAAAACGGCACTTCCCTCTGTTAGTGGTCTTGGCGAGAGAGAGAGAAAAGTCTACAGAAGGGACACTTTAACAAGTACTTTCGGGCAACCTACTCACTGTTACATACAGGTCTTTATTCAATATTTACACAGTTTATTTAGTGCTAGGTGGGTATCTATCCGTTTTGTTGCATTTAAATTGCATGTTTTGTGGAGGAAATGCAGCATTATGAAATATTTAAAGTTTCTATACCTAATAATTCTAAATTAATGGTAATCGAGAACGCTTTCCGTACATTTCATCTTTTTAAATTTTAAAATTTTTAGAAACCATTCATAGAAACAATTTTATATTTTAGAACTAACCAGAAGCAAAATTTCAAGTTTTGGGGCTCAGCAGTAACACAGAAATAGAATGTTTCTGCGGTGTTTTATATAGCGATATTTTTAGAAATTGTTCTATTGTGAGAATTTACGTCATGTTAAATACAGCCATGTCAATTTTAAAGTTTATATTCCCAACAATTACATGTACTTCGTTACTTAGATCATCTTTATGTCTTTTTCCGTTTTGTTTAGTCTTTCGATTTTTCAGAATTCGTTCTACAACGAGCATTTACATCTTAGAAATTACTGCCATGCCAAAGTTCTTGTTTCTAATCCCAACAGTATCCCAGAATTTTCAGTATTCCAAATAAGTCATAATTTAGAACCATTCTAGAAATTTTTACGTTTATCTGTCAAATTAAATTTTCGAACCTTTTCATAACGAGTATTTACATCTTAAAAGTAAACACCACACCGAATTTAAAGTTTCTAACCCAATCAATATCACAGAAATCGCAATTTTAGAACTTTTTTGCTCCTGCAGCGATGTAGGTTGTTGCACTAACATAAAATATTTTTTTTTTTTTTTTTTTTTTTTTTTTTTTTTGAGCAGATATGACCAAGAACATTTTTTTAAAGTTGTCTATGTAGTTTGAGAGATAACACCTCACAAACGCACAAACATTAATAATATTATACATTTTATAATATTATGACGCTTTATATTATTAGCATAAATGTACAGATACAGAAGCCATTTATCTGTTTCAAACTAAAGTGCCCGGCGTTGCCCAGAATTTAAAGAATGTTTGTTCTGAAAAATCAATTTCAAAATTTAACATACAACATAAAACAAACATTAAAAAAAGCAGTCGAAGTGTTGTACACATGAATCAAATGGAAATACAATATAAACATTAGGGTGTCCCAGGATACAAGGTAAAATTTTTTTTTGGCAAAATCAAAAACGCATACCCTCTATTTTTTTTCTATTTCACCTCAAAAATATTATTGCAATCAGATAACGGTAACCCGTGCCGACTTTAGGTCAAACTTGAGCATGGAATCTTGTATTGGGAATACTATGGAAAGATTGAAAAATCTATGTTTCTTTGGTACATATAACACTATTTTATTTAAAGAAGATATTTATTAACATATTACAATAAAAGAAACATTACTGAACTTATTTTCATTTCAATGGTTTTTTTTTTTTTTTTTTTTTTTTTTTTTTTTTTTTTTTACAATCGGGATAGACCTTCGTGTGTCTTTGTACGCAACATAACAAAAATTGTTTTGTTCCTCCGTCGCCGTTATTAAATCATGAAAGTCCTGCACCAATTTTACCATTGTTTCAGCTGTATTGTTCATTGCTTTGAACATTGAGATCTCAGAGTAAAGATAAGAGATATATGAGAAGTCTATGATTGAGATCGTCTTTTTCGTGTGGGGAAACGAAGTATTATTCTCCCATGAAGAGGGGTTCTTCAAAACTAACATAAATTTTGAGTCTAGAAAACAATGAATGGCTTTTAACATATATGAGATCATCGATGCTTTTTCCTGTAAAAATAAAATAACAGGTAACAATCGCGTGATATAAATGTGTAACTAAATAAACAATTACAAAATCAATATATGAAACTCGACATACATTCTCGATGAATCATCGATGTATTGTATGTTTTTTCACGGGTCGAGAATTTTTCTCTATGTAAATTTGTCATCTTTTCTAATTTTGTTTCTTTGTCAACATCATCATCATCAAAAAGTGCTAATACTGCTATTTCATCAGTTAAATACCATAAATGCTGAAGAAATTTCTGTAAAGCAGCTTTCGAGATACTTTCATTCACATTTTCGCAGACTTTCAAAGATTTCAAAAAAAAAAAAAAAAACTGTTTAGCGTTCTTTAACTGCCAAAATGTATTGAAGACATGTTTAACATAGATTGTCACGATAAACAAGCATACATGTAGCAGTGATTTCTTATCCTTGGTGTTTCATTTCAGATGACAACTAAATAACGAGATTTTTAGGGAGTAAACCGCGCTCGGGCCATACATCTAGCTTGGGACAAAGCACCCAGAGGTCTAATTTAATTTTTTTTCTGCACCTACACCAAAAAATATCACAGAAAGTTTCATCAACTCTCGATAGTCCTCTCTGATCATAACATTTTTAAGTTCAGAGCAGTAAAATTCAAGCAAATTGCCAAGTTCAGATACGGGTTAGAACAATTCCACTGTTTCTCTATAGCACTGTGTTTTAGTGGGATAGATGTTCTTCCAATTCTCTTTGTGCTTTTTAAAGAGTGTAATATCGGGACTTGTTGTCACTTGTTTAATGCTCACTTCTAATACACCCTTTAATGCCAGTTCGTTTACATGATGGCAGCAAGCAAAGAAAAGCATTTCCCTATCATTTTTTTTTCCGAGGAGCGCACAGGCACCATTAAAACGACCTGTATTCGAAGCCATAGTATAACAATAGAGAATTTGGACTTTGTTTTCGAGATTCCAATCTAAGATATCCTTCCAAATAGCCTGCGCCTGTTCTTTGCCTGTATAATTATAAAGTCTCGACGCAGCAATGAGGTGTTCTTTAAATTCATATGAAATAACTATAAGCAAGCGTTCCTCTTTCGATTTTCGAGAAGTCAAAGCAGGCAGCAGTTTGCCATCCCAATATAAGATCACGACATCTGGTACCTCATTTTGGAACTCAATTTTTATATTTTCCGCGCGTTCCTTCCGTGTTTCTGTTCGGATTCTTTGAATTTAAGACTTACTTAACGGAAATTTACAATGTTAAATCAAGAGCCCCCCCCTCCCCCCTATAGTAGCTTCAAGAGTAAAGACATAATCTCACATACTTAATTGACACCTATCTAATGCATCAACTAACTTTAATGATAAAATCTTTCCTCATTACTGATTTACTTGTCCCAGGTTCTGAGCTTTCGATCAGTGTTGGGAAATCTTCTTTATCCATATTTTCATTAGGATTCGAAGAGGAATATTCTTGCAATGGCTTGTATGATGCTGAGGATGTTGAAGAGGTTTTTAGAACTACGCAATAATACTGCCATCTTCTGCTGACTGATTAAAAACTATCCCGACATTTACTAACAAAAGAAGAGTAATTTGGAATTATAAGTACATTGACAAATAGACGTGCGCTGTCCTGAGTAAACTGGTACTGGTACTGACATGTTTCACAGGATTCGCACTGTTTCTTTATGGATTGCGCATTGTCACAAGAATTCCAAAACCTTTCTTTTTTATTTTGTTTTATCTTTTTCATTTGTAGGTGCTGGGTAGTCCGCTACAGACACGTGATAGGGTGGCATGTGTCAGCGTTCGCTTGTTAAGTGCACAAGTACTGACTGAGACATTTAGAGGCAAGTCGGCACGGGTTCCCGTGGTCCAAATTACATGAAACTTTATTTACAATTGTTTTGACATAAAAGGAAAAAAATGAGAGGGTATGCGAAAAAATAAAACGACTTTCATTTTTTTGGGACACCCTAATAAACATGTATAAATGTATATAACAGACGCAAAAGAATACAGCTATAAATGAACTTATTTCAATATATCATTGGAGCAATAATGTTAAAATACGCCAATATTTCCATAATCGGGTTTTTATCATGCTTCAATACGGTTTTTCACACTCATATGACGGTATACTATATGCATCACGTCCTTTATATTTCCAAAACGACGTAATATTTTCCTTTTTCACGTGGAAACCTTGAAATAGAAAAGTTATGAAGTTATATTCACTTTCATTTAAATTCGTCAAACTATTTATTTCATTTTCATTTTTCACGTGGAAACCTTGCAATAGAAAAGGTATGACGTAATATTCACTTTTTTTTAAATTCGGCAAACTATTTATTTCATTTTCATTTTTCACGAGGAATTCTTGTAATAGAAAGGGTATGACGTAATATGCCCCTTTTTTTAAATTCGGCAAACTATTTATTTGATTTTCATTTTTCACGTGGAAATCTTGCAGTAGAAAATTAATTGTTGTAGTAAGAATTTTATTGTATATTTTAATTGTTGGCAACTGCTATAACGAAAAATGTTTAAATTTGATAAGAAATTGCTGTTAAATTGGTGGCTTTTTAATAATTATAAATTAACTATAAATTATTTCGATTCCGGATTACTTTAGTTGCCTCGGCCGTGTTTTAATACACATGTACGTATCTTTTCACAATTCTGGCTTCCAAACTGTGGATTTGTATAGAATTTCAAACAGACAGATAGACAAATTTTCATTTTTATATATTAGATTAACTTATCTGATACGTGTTGGCAGATGCATTTTTAAATATATAATATATATATATATATATATATATATAAACCAGTATAATATTTATTCTGTTTTATTTTCATAGTCATTTATATCATTGTGCAAAAAATCTCATTTTCTTAACAACGAATCACGCGCTTTTTATAAAAATGCCTAAGTTCATGTAACAGCGAAGTACCATGAAAAGCATTAAATGCATGGTAATAAGTTACTTAGAATGCGACATTTACGATCAACCATTATTGGCATTCAATCTTATAGTTTGGCGAGAATTTTGGTCGGCGGAATAACTAAGTAGTACCAAATACTGTACTGTAATTTAAATACAATTTAACTTTATCTTCTCTATTCTACTATTTTAAGATTTTTAACTTCTAAACATCGCACATTTTCAATTTTTATGCCGTCGTATTGGGGAGAAAAGGTACTTTTAAATTCAATTTGATTGAAAACTGCATCTCAATTTATTTTTGAAACATTGTTTGTAGTTTTTAGCGCCATTTGTTTAATTTTAGCAACTCAAGTACTCCATTTCTGTAGAAAATAGGGGAAAAAATCTTAGAAAATACTAATTATACCTTTTTGTTGCCTTTTTCTCTTAACAACTTAAAAAATGTAATTAAAATATGTGCTATTTGAAAAAATATAAATGAATGATTTTTTTTTTCAAAATTTAATTTTAAGTATCTATATTAATATTACAAACATATGAGGGCATAGGAATCATGAGATAGCCGATGTTTTTTTTTTTTTTTTTGGGGGGGGGGGGGGTAGAGTTTCTTGAATGACGGTATCTTTTTTCCAGGAGTTTTGTGTATTATTCAGCGATAGTGACGTCTTGTGTGTACTTTACTGTAGAAGTTGTTTAAGATTAGATCGTAAATGAAGAATTCTTCACCGGATACGGATGACGTCATTCTGTACAAAATAAAAGCGTGTGTTTTAAATCTTAAAACTGAAATATGTTTTGTACTATCTATATTTATATATTTTGTTTGTCATCAGAGGTGATACTAAATTCGGAAAAAACAGACTTCCGGTTGTCTAGTTTTTTTTTCAAACTTTGTGCAGTTTCGGCCTCAAAAGTGAGATTTGTTGCAAAAAGATATAAATGGCTATGAAAACAAACTTGATGAACGTTTACGCTTATTTTTACAAGTAAATATGGCACAGATGTCATAAACGCACAGAGGTACTTAATTGGCGCCAAAGTGGCGTTACTTTGCCTGAAATGTTAACCAGTGGTTTGTAACTGTCATATTTTGGGGCACTAAATGCATGGCGGAAAGTATTATTCTTTTCTTGCTATTATTTGAAAGAAATCATTACCTTGTTTAATGGTCGAATATTTCGCCAACAAATATGGCAAAGATTTCTTTTAAAGCAATAGTGGTAAGAGAAGAATAAATTTGGCAGCTATGGATTTAGTGCCCCCCCCCCCCCCCCAACGTGCCAGTTACGAGCCACCACTGATGTAACCATATGTAACGTTATTATAAATTGTTTTGTTCTATAATTATATCATTTATTGATTGTTATTTCCTTTTAAAAATAATAGAAAATGTCTTGTTTATCACTTTATTTTGTTTTCATATTGAAATAAAAAATAACGTGTTATTATAGCACGCTACATGTAACTGTTATTCGAAAACGGCGTTTTCGCCAAATTGGCATAAAAATCACGCCAAATCCGGTGCATATATGGTATCCGTGACATAAATATAAACAGTTTATTTATATATATATAATATCATTGCTTTTTATATACAATTTGTATTTGTTTGTATATAAAAATAGGTAAGTGGCTTGTTTACACAAAATAAATTTTATAAATCTTTAAAACATTGCTTGAGTATATGAAACAATAAATAAGTTGCACGAAAATATGCATAAAAAGCTTACTTGTCTCGCCAAACCCATTTTCTCTACCTCGCATAGGCCCTTATACAGGAAAAGTACCAATTTCATTTTTAAAGACTGAAAAGAAATTAATATAAATGGAAATTGTTTTCTTTTTTAAATCATACTTTCATTAAAATTCACAAAAATTTAGAAAATATATATGTTTTTAAATGCACTAAATAGTAGAAAAGTCTTGAAAAAAACCTTAAATGCAAGGAGTTTAAATTTAATTCGGTAAGTTCAATTATGGAAGATAAAAGGGTTTAAATGGGAATTTTGCCAAATTAGCCAGTTATCTCCAAGTCGGCTTCATATATAAAAACTTTTTTGTTGCCAAATTTGGCGATATTTCGCCACGTTGGCCAAAATTTGGCGATATCGTGCTAACCCTGCCATTAGTACTTTTCAACAAATACTCATTGTTGAAGCTAATGCTGATTACTCTATAGAAAATCAAATGTAACCATTAATTCACCGCCCCCCTAACGTTTCCCCCTTAAGGATCGAATTTTAAAAATCAATGTCCAATTCATGTATTGCCCGCAGGAATGCATATATATTCCAAATTTCAAAACTTTATGTCAACAGGAAGTGGGTGAAAAATGAATCAAAAGATTTGAGTGCCACAGACAAATATAATTGTAAGTTAAAAGAAAGCATGTAAAAAACAAGTGGATAAGTGTGATCAAAGATCGCACAGAGGGTTTCGTTTAATATTCCTTTCAAAACACTTTATCCTTTTGAAAAATATGTTAGTTCCACATTTCGCAACCAGGGGCGCACTCTATTCTAAATAAACCTCTATCCGAACGAAACTCCGTTTTGTATATTATCCGTAGATATATTAGTCGAGGGGATTGGGCCGATAGCACCCGAGATAAGTAGGCGCCCCTGGTGGTAAAAAGTTGAACTAAAATATGTAAGGCTGTGATTTATAATATAAAAGAATGGTCAAAGGGGTGTCGGCAAAAGTTGGAAAAGTGCTCCCCGGGTGAAAAAGGCGGAGGTTAGAAAAATTGCTTAAAATACACAAGTTAGAGCCCGGAGGAGTAAATAATATAAGACTTTTTGAGAATTTTATGATTTGCCGTGTGGTTTGAGGTATTCAGCTATACGTATGCAAAAAATTCATGTCTTCAACTTAATTAGGGGCTCTCTTAGAAAGAATTGCTTAAAGTACATATGTGGTAACTCAAAGGGTTAAACGTAAGACTTTTTCAAGATTTTATGATTTGTCGCCTGGCCTCAGGTGTTCTGCTATAAGTACGCAAAATTTCAAATCTCCAATTTAATAAGGGGCTCAATTAGAAAGAATTGCTTAAAATACGCATGTGGGAACCCAAAGGGTTAAATGGACGATTTTTTCAAAATTTTATGATTTGTCGTATGATGTGTGGTGTTTAGCTATAAGTATGCAGAATTTCACGCCTCCAACCTAATCAGGAACTCACTTAGAAGTAATTGTCTAAAATACACGTGTTGGAGCCCAAAGAGTTAAATGTACGACTTTTTCAAAGTTTTATGATTTTTCGTTTGATGTGAGGTGTTCAGCTATAAGTATGTAAAATTTCACGCCTCCAACCTTTTAGGGGAAAGAAATGTTTAAAATACACATGTGGGAGCCCAAAGGGTTAAATGTACGACTTTTTCAAAATTTTATGATTTATCGTATGATAAATTGTATTCAGCTATATGTAAGCAAAATTTCAAGTCTCCAACACGTATAGTTTCTGAGAACGGGCTCTGTGACAGACGGACAGACAGACAGACAGAGGAGCGAGACGAATAGGGTTTCGTCAGATGAACGAAACTCTAAAAAATAAAAAAAATAAGAAGAAATGATGCTATAAAAGAAAATAAGAAGAAATGATGTTATAAAACAAAATATTTTATTAAACATCATATAATTGTTTCTAATTTTCACACGCGAAATTGTAAAATATGCTTTTGGCGATTAAAAAATGCTATTGAGAGATTATCGCAAAATCTCAGATCAAAGATTTTAAGCCTTTTTTCTTTTAAATGGAAAACAATCAGATTTCTTTTCCTGTTTGATTAAATTTAAATATGTTTTATGGCACTTCATTATTACTGCGTGCTTATGTTCTTTTTATTATTTGCTCCATGTGTTCAAACCAGTTGTCTACGAAAACATCCACGGGTGAAAGTGACGCACACCAAATATCTGTGACGTATGCAGATAAATTGTGCTTTTTTATCAGTTCTTTTTATATAATTTTAAAACGGTTCGGAACATATTTTTCATATTTTTCATATTTTTCATAGGCGACCCTCACTAGGCGACCCTCATAGGTACCTTCTGGTGCAATCAGAAACGAAATCCGATAAATATTTTTTGACTTATGCTTGACACGAAAGGTTTTTTTAGGCTTTGTTTTTAGTAGGACATGGCGTTAATATCCATCGTAGCTGTTATGTGACCGGACAGTAATATTGCGCTGAGTATTAGCCTTCGCTTCGCTCAGACAACAGCTTAAATGAAATAGCATTTGCTTATTGATAAATAAATAAAATATGCATGTATTTCAGGCATAAAAAAAAAAATACTATGTATATTACAGTGCTATTAAAATATTCATCTGATGGTTATCTTAAGTTTTAAAATGAGATTTAAAAAAACTGATAGAAAGTCACGGTACAGTAACATTCTGAATTATACAAAAACTATTAAATCTAATCAAAATGAGAAATGAAATATGTTTAGAATTTTTTTTTTACATCGTTAAGTTGCTGCGTAGAAATCTTTTAGGGAGAAAATTAAAAGTAAACATAAGCTACATGTTAAACAAATGTACAAAATATAACATTTAATAGAATGCACAATTTAAAGCTTTTAATTCTATGACAAAAGAAAAAAATAAACAATAAACAGCATATTTGGCCTATAAAATAAGTAGATTATAGCTTAAGATAAGCAATGAACTAAATTTACTTCTGAAAACATGAAAGTGTATATCAATTTATAGTTAGGCTTAAACATCCATAGCAAACTCTAGCACATCGATGACAGATCAAAAGATAGTAATAAACACGGTAAGTAGAACACTCGGTAGGGTCCACGCGCAGGTTTCGTTTCTCCCTCTGACGTCACTGGTACCCAAGTCCAGTCTTCGGTAACGCACTTTTCGCATTGTATAAAGCTTTCCGTTTCATAAAAAGATGTTCAACATTTGTTTAATATCCAGTGTATGATATTACTGACATGCGTGACACTTGGAACATCTACTAATTAAACATTTTTTAAATTCAAAGTTAATATACGTACATGTCTTTATTTTTTAGAGATTTTTAAAGCGTGGATCTTCTGTTTTCATTTGGTTATTTGGAAGTATTAACTTTCGCCTCAATTATCATTATTTTATTTAAACACATATGTAAAAAAAAAGCAGTTTTCTTACCTGCTCTGTTGTATTTCAATATTTTAGACACCGTCTTTTCATAACATTTTTGTAATTTTGCTTTAATCCAAAATACTTTGAGAAAACTCGAAAAATGTTTGCTTCAATTCATAAAACTTTGGAAAAAATGCACTTATAATTATGTTGTATATTTTTAAATATATATATATTATACACTCATAAAGTTATATGCTATTAAAATTTATAATTTTATACATTTTTTTAAAATCCCTATTTAATGTTCGAAAAACATAAAACGGATCTAATAATGTTTTTAAAAGTTACGAGTATAACTCTGAAAAACCCTATAGTACTATGTACTTTCAAACACAGGCATTGAAAAATATTATAGCATTAGGGCAACTTTAGATAAATGTAAGAAAAGCTTTTTTGAATTGATACTTGGGATTTTTTCGAATTCATAAATATTTTTTTTAAAAATGTGTAATAACAAAACGAGTAAACAAAGTAAACAAAAAACTTCTTAAATAGCCACAATAGCTTAAATAACGTTTTATAGATAGTTAAACAAAAAAACTCTTTAAATTTTTTGTATACACTAATACAGAAATTTAAATTATAAAATTATTGAAAATATCAGAAGAATAGTCTTTCTAGATAGTCTTCTAGAGAACATATTGTTACGTCCACTCTTATGTGAGAAAGGGTAGCGCAATTTCAGAAAGAACAACTTTTGTTTTAAAATCAACAATTTACTTTATTTACAAATAATTAGAAAATAAGTTAAAATCGGTATCAAAATATTAATAAATATCGGTCCGTACAACTTTTAACTTTAGCAACAGAATAATCATCGCGCACAAGATTCTGCGATTAACTAACACGATGCCAAGTGTAAGTTATAATCTAGGTATTGGGCTTCCGGTTCAGTAAATATCAAACTGTCTAACTCTCAAAGTCAAACAAAAACTAGGTTGTATAACATTCAAAATTTGAAGAAAAAAAATAGATGTCATATTACGATATTACGGTTAAAAATTTTTAAACAATCAAATATATATATATATATTTTTTATAATTCATATATATATATATATATATATATATATATATATATACATCCTTAAATTTTTAGTACGCACTAAAGTATTATAAAAAAAAATTAAATTACAAATTGTGAGTGGAATATTATTTTATATGGATTATCTCAATACCTTAAAATAAATAAAAATTATGGAATATATTGTCAAATAAAAATTGAGTTTTTAATCTATTGCTATACCAACATATTTTTTCCCCCTCACAATATGCATTTTTGAAACCTCTAGAACCATGCCTGTTTATTAATCTGATATAACTTTTTGATTTAAGGTCCCATATTGCTTACAAACCTTTACATTTCATCGGAAAAAAAAAGAAAAAGAACTATAGTGTTTATTTTATTTTTCTTTAGTTTTGAGTACATTTAACTATATAAGTACTCAAAACTAAAACTAATTTCCATAAATTTCAGGAATTGTAACAGAACGATTTCACTAGGCGAAGAATATTTAAGTTTACCTCTTACTTACACCTCTTCTGAATATGCAACTTTATTTTTAAAATAGAATTTTGAGAAAACTGGAATTTATATTGTTTCATAATTTCTTTACAACGAGAATTTTCTGATTTTTTACGTACTACATTGTACAATTTTCCCCCTAACGAGCTGATATGCATATATTTTTTTTTATTTAATTTAGTTTAATTTTCTTATCTAATATCTGAATGATTTATCAGCGGTATATGAGTGACTGTATCGTTCTTAGTAAGAGAGAAGAAATAAATCAAGATTGGATTTATCTTGCTGATCACATTCATTTTTATTTAAGAAAAAGTTTATCTCCTTTCATGTATCTCGACAACTCATTCTTCTCTCTTTAATTTTTCAGCAATATCATTAGTGAAAAGTAATACGAAGGTAGTAGTAGAACTGAAAATTTTTATGTGGAAACTGATTTATATCTTACAATTTGGTTTGGTTTAAAATTAAGCTGTTTTGCTTTTAAATTCTTTTACAAATCTATTTCTTTAAAGTAAATTGAAAATACTCTTGAATAATAAATGCAAAAATTATCTGATCTTTTGCCAAATGGTTTTCATGCAAATGGTTTTCATGCTATAGTACAGTCGAACCTCTATTTAACGAAGTCGCTAAATCCCGGAAAAAAATTCGTTATATGGAAAATTCGTTAAGTAGAGATTTACCTTTTAAAATACTTTAAACTACATAAAACAGATTTTAAATTCATAAACACTAAATATTTTTACTAAAAGTAATTAATCACATTTTTTTAATAAATTATATCGATTTGTTTTATTTATTTTACCCACCAATATCCATCATCAATTCATTTTTTCTATGTGCTTAAATCTTCGAAATCTGCAAGGAAAACGAAACATCATCCGGGAATATACTGTATTTTCTGTTTAAAGTAAATAGTTTTACATTAAAATTAACGAATTTTAATGACATTATCGTATTCATTATTATTATACCAAATAATTTTAACCATACATTAACATATCCGTCCTTAAATTTAATTTCTGAAAAACTGTTAATTTTGCCTGAGTTTTTTATTTAGAAAAGTGCTTTCTCTCATAATACGTCTCGCATTATTGCAATGCACCAAAAGCCCCTTCATGCGCATTTTTGTCTAACTATAACCCGCTTCGGATTGTTTCAAATGATTTTAGCATTTCATCATACGAAGTTTTGTTAATCCCTGCATAATGATAACTTCTATCATCATCATATTCGTCTTCATTGCAATTCATTGCTGTATTCTTTTTTTTTTTTTTTTTCACACTGTCGAAAATATCCAATTCGGATAGTGTTTCCGAGGTCTCAGTTTCAGAATTAAGTGAAATACAATCATCAATCAGCACATAATGGTTAATTTTTTCTTTTTTTCTCACTGTATCCACATTTTTTTAAAGTTACTCTAAGAGATTATCATCTTCGTCCTCCGTACTTACCAAATCCTCACTGCTGACAAAGAAGGCGCCTGGTAAAACCAGTTCAAGGCCATTGAACATCATAAAATGTATTAAAATAAGGAATAAGTTTGAAATGTCCAGAAATATTTCGAGAAATGGGGGGAGAAAAATTGATCACAAGAAAAAGTTCGTTAAATAGAGAATGCACTTCGCTATTTGGAGGTTATTTTACGAAGAAATTCGCAAAATGTTCTTGGTTCCAAGGAAAAGTTCGCAAAATAGAGAAATTCGCAAAATAGAGGTTCGTTAAATAGAGGTTCGACTGTATTTGTTAAAAACGATGAAATGAAATTCCTTTGGAATATCTAGAAGAATTAATGCGTTACTAATTATTTTAATGTCAAATCCTTTTCAAAAACTAACAATAAAAATAAGACATAAAATGATTATATGAAAAAAATAATAATAATAACATTTTTTGTCAGGAAAAGAGAAAGAGAGCAATGCGAATAAATGGAAACACACAGGGAGAGCTTTAACGATGGGTGCCAGTGACGTCACGAACTGGACGATCTACTGCGCATCTCGCTCGTGGACCCTACCGTGTATTCTAAGTACCGTGGTAATAAATTTAACTAATAAAAAAACCGCCAAAGCCTTAAAATATGTTTAAATGATAACAAAACTTTACAGATTATAAATAAAAACAATATATACCCATTAGAAACGTATAATAAACTTTAAAAAGCCATCTTTTAAAGACGTTAAAATTTAAAAAGCCATCTTTTAAAGACGTTATGCACTTTCGTAATACTTTACTACGCAGAAGCTAAGTTTAGATGATCCGGTTCGTTTGACGTCATTAACCCATTAACCGCCAAAACTATTACGATAGAAATTTTCAAATTTCTTGTTGAAAGTAGTTTCCCACCACAAATTCAGTAAGGTTAATTTCGCTTTACTAAAATAGCAAAATTTCTGCCAATGAATAAGACATTTTTTTTAAAATTCTAAAATAGTGGTGCCAAAGTAATTAATTCATTGCATGAGCAATTATTTTGACTGTTGCGTGAACGCAACGTCAGCGGTTAATGGGTTAAGTTATGAACTTGCCTTGTCTATCGTTGGTCACGGTTGTATGGACCCATAGATTAGCATCCAAGATCGGACACTCCCATACAGCGTAAGGGTAATGCGATTGCGATCGTAGCGCCTGTAGTGACAATGGGGAAGAAACTCCCCATCCTTGTAGTATGCTTATTATTGAGTATTTACCTTATTGTGATCTTTCTTTTTTTAATGTTGCATGTTTACGTTTTCAATAGAATCTTACACCGATACATGAATATAGAATAGATATTCTATTTTATATATCTAATATCTGTTCTATGTTCATGCACAGATATATGGGTGTTTTGTTTTTTTTGTTTCTTTTTTTTAATGATGAGTGAAAGGTTTAAGTGCAACGAAAAACACGGTAAAAATTTCGTCTTGAATGGTATATATCAAAAGCAAAGGTGTAATATAAAAATATGCGAAATATTGCGCTCTACAAGTCCCAGAAGATTTCATAATTATTCCCCTTTGGTAGGAAAATTTTTATAGCCCATGTTTTATTAATTTATGAAGTTTAACGTATTAAACAACCGTTACAATAATCTTTTAAAATTTCCGCATTTTCTCTTCCTTACAGTTAAAATAAAAATATTGTTTTTAATGTAAATAACGTACAACCAATTCCATAATATTTATAATATTAACATATAAGAAATAATAATAATATTACAGATAGGGAAAATTTCCTTTCGACAAATTTTTAGAGTTGTATAACTCTAAAAGTTAAAAATAAATAGAGGTACTGACATAACACTTAGTAAAATTTTATTCGATATGAATAAATTGACATACTATCTGAATTTGGTTTTTTACAATTTTAATCTTATAAACTTACATATTTGCATTCTTAACAGAATTTCTAGGGTTTTGTTTTATATTATTACTCTAATTATCATTTTGTAAGTTAAAGATGAATGATACAGGTTCGATAAAAAAAAGCAGCTAAATAAAGCATAAATACATCGTCTACTTCTCTCGCTGTCTCTTCTTCGTTTTAGAAAAGAATAGATGTTCAAAACATAGAGCGTAAACATATTTCTTCAACATAGGTAAATTTCGGAGGTTTATTAATTCTTCCCCCTTGTCGGTAGTGACGCAAGTACTATTGCCATTACAGATTTTGCCATAAATGTCCCATCTTGTATGTTAATCTATTGTATGGGCCCACCGTGGCTGAGTGGTTAATGCACCACACGGCCAATCACTTGAGAGTGTAGGTGGCTTGCGGGCTCAACTCTCGCTAGCTTTGTTGCATACTCTTTGTGAATTTTCTGTTTGTAACTCTCTGGTGTTGTAAATTTTCTTGTGTTATTTCGTTCTTGTATATTGACGATGACTTATAAATAGACACCTGATGTCAAGAACACAAGTCAGATGTATGTGTTCAGTAAATAAAAGTAAACAACTAATACAACCAAGAGGGTCCACCGTAGGTGAGTGGTTAAGGCACCACACTGCTAATCGCTTGAGAGCGTAGGTGGGCTGCGGGTTCGACTCCCGCTAGCTCCATTGCACACTCTTTGTGAATTTCCCGGTTGTAATTATCTGATGTTTTAAACTTCCTTGTGCTATCTCGTCATTGTATATTGACTAAGACTTATAAGTGGGTACCTGATGCTAGTGATGGGCGATTTCGATTTTTTTAATCGATTTAATCGATACTATGGCCAACTCGATTTAATCGATACTATAAATTTTTTAATCGATGTCTCTAAAGGTCATATCATTTTCATTTTCCTTCAAAAATTTAAAGTCAAGTAGTTGCATGTCCGATCCCAAAACTTTCTTCTGTCTCATAAATGTTAAAACTTCAAAATTCACTATCACAGTGTCAAATTTAAATAACCTATACCCATCATGAGGATCCAAAAGTATAGGTTCGTTGAAATATGTGTATTTAAAAAATATATATAAGAATCCCATTTTCCTAACAAATCATTGAATTTCGGCCCACACCCTCGTAGATGTCCGCAACGGAAAATCCCAGTTCAAAGGGCATAAAAGCGACACCTGCTGGGTAGTATACACCCAAGCCTAATAAGGATCTGTTTATACGACAGTGTAACAGAATATGAAGTTTGATTAAATTCCGTGCATTAGTTTTGAGATATGGCTATCATGAATATCGTGAAAAAAGCAGTATAGCAACGCAGCCTATTACATGATTAACACGAAAGACTCAGAAAAAACAACTTACGTCAATGACTAACAGAATATTAAGTTTGATGAAATTCCGTTCATTACTTCTTGAGATGTTATCGCAAACATTGTGTAAACCCTGAAAAACAGTGTTGAATTCAGGGGCTGGTACGGGTGGACCCCGCCCCCCCCCACCCGGAACATTGAAATGTCCCCTAGGGAGATTTGAGATTTTATGCTTAATGGACGAAAGTCCAATCCTTCCCCCCTCGTAACTCTAGAATGTTCCTCTCCAGAACCATAGAAATCCCACCCCCCCGGAGAAAAATGTCTGAATTCAACACTGTTGATAAAAGCAGCATGGCAGCACAATTTGTTATATCATTTACACAAAAACCTAATCATGGATAACTTATGGCATTGTCTAACAGAATATTATGTTTGATGAAATTTCGTTCATTAGTTCTTGAGATATTATCCCTAAAATTGTTTAAATCCTGAAAAACGTGTTGAATTCAGAGGGTGGCCCGGGGGGATGACATTCCTCCCCCTGCAACAAAGCATAAAATCTCAAACTTTCTGGGGGGCATTTGAGTGTTTCGGGGGGAGGAGAATGTCACCCCCCCCGGGCCACCCCCTGAGTTCAATACGTTTTTGTACATTAAAAATTGATGAAATTTCGTTCATTAGTTCTTGAGATATTATCCCTGACATTATTTAAATCCTGAAAAACGTGTTGAATTCAGGGGATGGTCCGGGAGGGTAGCATTCCCCCCCCCGCAACATTCAAATGCCCCCCAGAAAGTTTGAGATTTTATGCTTTTTGTACATTAAAATGTACAAAAGTCCAATCGCCTCCCCCTCTGAACTGTCCCTCCCGGAGAAAAATGTCTGAATTCAACTCTGCTGATAAAATCAGCATAACAACGCCCCCTGTTGGGCGATTTATACCGAAACCTAATAAGCAGCAATTTATGCCAACGTCTAACTGAATGTGGTTTTATGAAAATCCGTGTATTAGTTCTTGAGATAGAGCTATTGCGAAACTCGGGAAAAATGCAGCATAGCAGCGCCACCTGCCGGTAGATTTACATCAAAACCTAATCCTCAACAACTTATGTCAACGTCAAACTGAATCTGAAGTTTGGTGAATATTCGTGCATTAGTTCTTGCGATAGCAATCTTGCGGAAATCATGAAAAATGCAGCATAGCAGCGCCACCTGTTGAGCGATTTTCACCAAAAAGTAATCAGCACCAATTTATATGAAGGTCTAACTGAATCTAAAGTTTCAACAGATTCCATGCATTAGTTCTTGAAATAGACTGCTCACAATTTTTTTGTCAGAGACAAACAAATAGACAGACTGACAGACAAAAAATTTATAAAAATAGTCAAATCGTATTCCAGAAAAGAAGTTCTAACACTATAAATCCTTAGAAACCGGAAGTCGAAAATTTTCACGAAAACAACACTTTATTTTTCTAAAGACAAAAGAAAGCAAGAAAAGATGAACGCATCGATTCTGCCCTTGGATCAGAAACGGTGAATCGATTCAGTTCAGATTCGATGCCGATGTCGATCTTCAGATGCGATCTTCAGAATCGTTACTTTTTTTGATTTACTTCAATTCTTTAGATGCAATGTCGAATCGTTATATTTTGATTCACTTTCAATTCTTTAGATGCAATGTCGAATCGTTATTCTTTGATTTACTTCAATTCAAATCGCATCGCGGTCGATCTACGATTCGGGTTGAATCAATTCTTCCAATTTTGCTGTTTTAGTGCCAGAATTGCTGTAAAATTTTGTATAAGAGCCTTTTTTAACTTTATAGGTTAAATCAGTGTTGAATGCAGGTATTTTTCTCAGGGAGGGATTTATGCGACTCCGGTCGGGATTGGGGGGGGGGGATTTAAGAGTTCCGTAATGGGGGGGGGGCACATTTGTCCATTAAAAAGCATAAAATCTCAAAACTTACGGGAGGGACATTTCAATGTCCCGGGAGGGATGTCCTCCCGGGCTACCCCCTGAATTCAACACTAGGTTAAATCGTTATACTTTTGTTTAGAAGCCTAGTTATTCAGGTTACTAGTTTATTATATTGTATTTTTCAAGTTCGTCTCTTCTAATCTCTCCACCCCCCTCTCCCCTTTTCCTCGCTAATCTTAATTTACAGGGCCGTTCAAAATTTGCATGCAAATTTTAAAATGTCCAATGCTTGTTCTATTTTATTATAAAGCCACATTTTGAAACCTTGACCAAAGATACTTTTGAGGTCGCCCCTCCGACCGTTTGGGGCTTACCTGCTCCCTCGGGGGGGGGGATATTTTTTGTTTCTTCCAAACCATATCGTATAACATATCGTTAGAAAGCTTTTAATGTGATCTTTTATTTTCTGTTTCTAGCCTTCCTTCTTTTTGGTAAGGGTCAATCGTGCTCCAACTTTTGTATTGATATTTTTGACAGTAATTTCAAAGGAATATATATTTATTCTTTCGGATTTACTGTTTTAAAGGCAGAACTGCTGTCAAATTTCGCATAAGAGCCTTTTTCATTCTAGGTTAAATTGTAATATTTTTAGTTTAGGAGCCAAGTTATTTGGGTTACTAGTTTATTAAGCTGTACTTTTTCAGTTCGTCACCTTCCCCCAGGGGGATACCTTCTTTAGGTATTCACGGGCTTCGCAACCCCGGGCACCTGAGCGATCTTTCTCTTTTCCTTTTCCTCTTTTCTCTTGTCTTTCTTTCCTCTTTGTTTCACTCTCATTGTGGTTTCCTCTTCGGAGGTGAGGGCAATTCTGTATGAGCCGATATCATCCTGTATATCGACTCATGGAGAATTGTAAACCACCCACGTGTTTGCCGTACGTGGCGACCCGTGTCCCTGGAAAGGGGGATCCTGGCAGTTGAGGGAAACCAACACGCTGCTTTGGCCCCTGCTTCAGGTAGACGGGAGGTGCATATTGGTCCCGTATGCATCAATCGGCTGGTCAGCTGACTTGTCACTGGCTGGGGATCAAGCGAGCGAGTACTTACTAGCCATCTCGTTAAGGGTGGAGACTGGCATAGGAGTGTCTTGTGACCGTATGGGCCCTGGTTAGCACTGGTGCACGAATGTGCATCCCCTTGTTGGGCTCGGTGGTGGGTGGTGCGACCGGGGTCTGAATTGTTTTTTTTTATCTCAATATGGATGGAAATAATTTACTTCCTTTAAATCCTCTCCCATGTGGAGAGAATGCGAACCAAAATAAGTTCTGTGCTGATAGAGATTGTGATATTGCCTCTAATACCAATTCATGTGCTGAAAGATTCTTTGTTATCAAAAGACAAGAAGGCAGTTTTGACAAGACCTCTCCCTTTCTGATTCACAAATCTATCCAAGGATTGATTGGTGAACCAAAGACCATAAAAAAAATTCGATCTGGTGATCTTCTTATTGAAGTAAACAATAGCAAACAAGCCATGAGTTTAAAGAAATGTACACATTTTGCAAATATCCCGATTTCCGTAATCCCACATAGAACCCTCAACACCTCTCGTGGGGTGATCTCAGAATCTGACCTCCTGCATGTAACCGAAGATGAAATAGTGGAAAACTTAACGGAACAAAATGTCATAGGAGCTAGACGTATAAAAATCACCCGTAAAGATGAACAAATACCAGCGAATCAAATTCAGATACCTACCAAGCATATAATACTTACTTTTAACTCGCCAAACCTACCCAAATATATAAAAGCCGGATATCTTTCATGTTCTGTCAGACCTTATATCCCAAACCCACTGCGTTGTTTTAATTGTCAACGCTTTGGGCACTCAAAAACCTCATGCCGAGGTAAAACCACATGCGGTCGGTGTAGTGCAGTTGGCCACGAAAGTGTACAATGCAATGCACCACCTTCTTGTGTAAACTGCAAAAAAGAGCACCCATCTTATTCGAAATCCTGCGAGCAGTGGCGAAAAGAAAAAGAGATACAAACAATACGAACAAAAGAAAATTTATCATACCCCGAGGCTAGAAAAATAGTTGAATCCAGGACACCCACAGTTGGTGTCTCATATGCTGCTGCTTTGTCTAAAACAGTCCAAAAATCTCATAAAACTATTGCAACCCAAACCGAATTCCCCACTGAAACTAATTGCCAACGTAATCAAAAAGAAAATAACCTGTCTAATAATTCTGGTAAGACAAATAGATCAACGCAAGCTGCTGCTCCTCCTAAGTCACCAAAATCTGCTCAT
Organism: Maratus speciosus; assembly: GCA_963932465.1. NCBI lineage: Eukaryota > Metazoa > Arthropoda > Arachnida > Araneae > Salticidae > Maratus > Maratus speciosus. Next base: position 484,018 of record CAWVRF010000826.1, on the reverse strand, counting down.
CCTAACTTATCAAAATCTGTTCCTAATTCACAACAAAATACCTCGTCACAATCTTTAATCTCTAAACTTCCAATCCATAAAAGAGGTTCTCAAAATACAACAAAAACGCCATCTGTGAAACCAAACCGTAAATCTGATGCAGAGAAATTTAACCTGCCAACAGTTACAGTCACTGTGCCATCTGAAAATGCAGCCAAAAAGAGAAAGAGTAAAACATCCAAAAAAGAAATCAACCCAAAACAGACAGATAAAATGGAGGAGGATGATGCTCTAGCTCTTCACCCAGATTCGGATGAAGAATTTAACGATGGAGATAGTATGACTATCTCCGAATAACTTAACGCAGTTAAATTACTAAAAAAAAAAAAATCATTCATGTCTAATATTATCTCGTGGAACTACCGTGGCTATCATAATAAATATGACGAAATCCGCAACATTCTTCATGACCATCAACCACTATGTTTAGCGTTACAAGAAACCCATCTTAAACCCAATAACAAAGCAAAATTGCGCACTTATGCTACATACCGAAAAGATTTTACTGGTAGTGAAAGGGCCACAGGTGGAGTGGCTCTTTTCATCTCTCGCAACCTACCCCATACGCATATTAATCTAAACACAAATTTACAAGCTGTTGCAGTCCGTGTACATATTAACCGGCTTATAACAATTTGCACCTTATACTTACCGCCAAATCAGTCTATTCAGTCAGCTACTCTTGATAATCTCCTTCTCCAACTCCCCACTCCTTACATCATTGTTGGAGATTTTAATGCACATAGTCAACTGTGGGGAAATACCGATTCTAATCAGCGTGGTGATGTTATTGAGAAATTAATATCTGACAATGGCTTATGCCTGCTTAATAATGGAGATAACACTTACTTTCATGAACCAACTCGCACTTTTCATGCAATAGACCTTACAATCTGCTCCCCATCTGTTTATCCATTCTGGAACTTCTGGGTCTCAAATGACCTGCACGGCAGTGACCATTTTCCGACATTTATCACACAGACTACTCCTAACAGGGACTCTAATACTTATTTTAAGCGCTATATTTATGACAGAGCAAATTGGCCATCTTTCGAAAATCAGGCTACAATTACAAACGACATGATTGACTGTGATATTGACGATGCACTTGATAATATCACCCAGTGTATTATCAATGCTGCAGATATTAGCATTCCTAAATCCACTGCTACACCTAGACACAAGAAGCCGTGGTGGAACAGTGATTGCCAGATTGCAAAAAAACTCAACAGAAGGCTTGAGGCCTCTTCCGGAGGTATCCCAATAATACAAACTATATTGCCTTCAAAAAAGCAAAGGCGGAAGCTAGAAGAGTGCGTCGTAAGAGCCAGCGTGAATCTTGGATGCAATACATCTCTAACATTAGCTCTAATACCTCAAGCAAAGTCCTCTGGAAAAAAGTAAAAAATTGTATGGGCCTATATTCCGAAAACCATATCTCAATCCTAAATCACAACGGTCAAACAATAGCTTCACCCAAAAATATTGCTGAAACAATAGCAAATACACTTGCATCTAACTCTAGCACAGATTCATACCCAGAACCATTCTTATCATATAAAAGACAAATGGAAACTACCCGCATCAATTTTCATTCTCGCCATTCTTTTAACTATAATAACCCCTTTACGATTTCAGAGCTCCTAAGTTGTTTGCAAAAAAGCCACTTCTCTGCTCCAGGTCACGATGGCATCACCTATACCACGCTAAAACATCTTTCCACCGCCTCACTTAATAACTTACTTGCCTTCTATAATAGAATTTGGGTTGAACATGCCTTTCCTTATGCCTGGCGTAAAGCTGTTATTATTCCCTTTCCTAAACCAGGTAAAGATTCCAGGGACCCCAATAATTACAGACCTATTGCACTCACTAGCAGTCTTTGCAAACTTCTAGAAAAAATGGTAAATATCCGCCTTGTGCATATTTTAGAATCTAACAATCTGCTTGCCACTTTTCAAAGTGGATTCCGACGAGGTAGATCTACTATCGATAACCTGATCCATCTTGAAACTCATATTCGGACTGCTTTTCTAAAACGCAGCCATTTGGTGTCAGTCTTTTTTGACATGGCGAAAGCCTATGACAAAACATGGCGATACGGGATCCTTCGTGATCTGTTTAATCTTGATTTTCGTGGGAATCTCCCAATTTTTATTGACAACTTCCTCGCCATGCGACTCTTTCAAGTCAGGATTGGGGGAACTCTATCAAGTTTTTATGTACAAGAAGAGGGTGTACCCCAGGGCAGTGTCCTGAGTGTCACCCTCTTTGCTATTAAAATAAATGATATCCTTGGTCAATTACCCCCTTCGGTGAAGGGAGATCTCTATGTTGACGACTTTCGCATTATGTGTATAGGTCAAGATATTCGTTTTATTGAGAGACAATTGCAAACTGCCATCACTCATATTCTTAATTGGACAAATAAAAATGGTTTTATCATTTCTAAAGACAAAACTTCTTGCGTGCACTTTTGTAGACGTAGAGATCTACATCCAGATCCTGAAATTTTTATTGACTCAACTCAGATTCCTGTTGTGGACAGTGTCCGTTTTCTGGGCCTTCACTTTGATAAAAAGTTAACCTTTTTACCACATATCTTGCAGTTACGCACAAAATGTGAAAAATCTCTTAATCTTATAAAGGTGCTTTCAAATACCTCTTGGGGAGCAGATCGTACTTCTCTCCTTAAAATCTATCGTGCCATGATCCGGTCTAAAATTGACTATGCCTGCCAGGTCTATGGTTCAGCCAGTAAATCTGCTCTAAAAAAACTTGACACTGTGCACCATAGCGCACTCCGGGTTTGCTCTGGTGCATTTCGTACGTCTCCAATTTTAAGCCTTTATGTTGACTGTAACGAACCAGCATTACATCATATTCGTGATAAACTCTCATTGGAGCTGTATTACCGTGTCCTTTCATATCCTGGCCATCCCCTTCATACCCACATTTTAAATGCAGACAATGATATCCTTTATCAGCATAGACCATCTTGCATACCATCTTTTGGAGCCAGAATACGAAGAATTATTGATGATAGTGCTCTAATCAATATTGAAGTGAACCCTTGTCCAATGTACCAGTTTCCTCCCTGGAAACCTCCTGATATTACCACCCTCCATCCTTTTAAAGGTTACAATAAAAAGAATCTAACTCCTCTTGCCTTTCAACAACTATTTGCTGCACATCGTGCAAACTTTAATAATTACATAGATATCTATACGGATGGTTCTAAGAGTGGGGATATTGTTGGCTGCGGGATTTTTTGTAATGACACTACCTTGAGTTATCGTCTGCACCCTTCAATTTCTGTCTTTACATCCGAATTGATTGCAATAGAGAGAGCCATGTCGCACATTTCTCATCATCATATCTCACCCTTCATCATTTATACTGACTCAAATAGTTCTATTGACGCTATAAAATCACTTAAAAAGCATCCCTTTGTTTCGTCCATCTTAGAGTTTTATAATAAATTGACAAGACGTGGCTATAATATCTTATTTTGCTGGGTACCTGGACACATGGGTATCCCTGGAAATGAAAAAGCAGATGAGGCGGCAAAGCTGGCTCTTAATCCCTTACACCATAGAATACCATTCTCAGACGTTAAACTACTTATAAACCATTTTATTCATAATAAATGGCAAGAAAGTTGGGATTTAGAATACAATAATAAATTGCACCATATCAAACCTACAATCATAACGTGGCCTCCAAATTATCCAAGGAAAACAGATGTCCTTCTGACTCGTCTGAGAATTGGTCATTCTAGGATCACTCATAAATATCTTTTACTTCGGGAGGATGCACCCATGTGTCCACATTGTCATTATGATTATCTGACCGTTCATCATGTTTTAACTGACTGTCCGGGCCTCCGGCACTTATATAGAATTTATTTTAACACTTCATTACCAGCAATGACAAACCTCATCGGGGAAACACCTCATGGGGCACTCTTTACGTTTTTAAAACACGCAGGATTTTATTTTGATATCTAATCTTTTATTTATTTCGTTGGTTTTATGACTGATTTTTGGTTTTAACATCTGGATGGGATACCCCATCCAGTTACCTTTTCTACGTTTTTTATTTTCTTTCATTTTTACCTATATTTTAGCTACTTTATTTAACTTCATCCTTTTTTAGTCTATAATTATTTTTTTGGCGCAGCATGTCGCTCATGGGACTTTGTGCCATAAAACCATATACAACCAACCAACCAACCAACCAGTTCGTCACCTATATCCCCCCCCCCCCCCAACCGAATTTTCTTAATTATGGTCCAATTTCAATGGGACCTTTTTTGACATTCTTCCCGAATCATTTGTTTACCAACTAAACACTGATATTATATCTGCAGCTCTTGGTGAGCACTATTTATGAATGGTAATAACAAATTTCATCTCTTTTCCATTTTAAACTTATCATTCTTGGTTTAAAGCCACGTGACTCAAGGTTCTCGTTAGTTAAGCCGTATTTTCACCCTTAAGTTTGTCAAAGTGTTTGTGTAATTTGTATTATAAAAAATTCAGTCGTTTACAACCAAACTTACTGATTTATGATACTTTGAATTTTATGAAATTTCGGAGCTTTCCGAAACTAAAGGATCCCCTGTATGTTATTAATTTTTTTCAAGGGTGTAGGTATGAAAATACGTGCTAAAATGCTTTAAAACCTTTTTTTTTCAAATAATATATTTAACAATTTAAACAAAGTGATTCCCAAGAATTTTGTACTGTTTTAAAAGGGGACCACATCTTAGAATGTAAGGGGCGTAAAAATTCGAAACTTGGACAGGGCGATACAAAAAAAAAAAAAAAATTCTCCTTTCAGAAATTTGAAAAAATATTATCTTAATTACAAGCTGAGATATTAATTATTATTTCACTAATTGGTTTATTTCTATTAAATGCTTTTTTTTAAAGGCAGTCACGTGATTTTTTATAGCAGCATTAACGCTTTCTACCGTTTAGCGTGCGGTTCTTTGACGGCGGGCTGAGATAATTACTACTTTTTCAATATCAAAAATTTTATAAGTGTTCATACCACTATTTTCGAATAGTAATTTCACAAATATCTTGAATTCTTGCTTAAGACTACCACCCCCTAGACTAATGTATCTTCGGATAGGTTGTATAAAGGAGTTTCGTTTAGATACACTTTTGTTTTTAATAGACTGCGCTCCCTGGTGGTGGAATATAGAACTAACAGACCGCGATTTCATTTAAAGTAGAAAATCTAACAAGGCGATCTGTTCGAAACTTTAAAGATAGTTTATAACACATAAGAAAAAGTTTTAAAAAAAATGGTGCGAAAATTTCGGGAGGCGGGGGGGGGGGGGGAGGCCGCTAGAATTTTTTTTAAACCTTAGCGTTCCTTACCGTTTTAGGTGGGGTTTTTTGACGGAGTCCTGAGATAAATGCTACTTATTAAATATAAAAAAGTCAAAAGTTTAGTTACCACTATTTCCGAATAGTAATTTCGGCAAATAGCTTAAATTTTTGATCAAGATTGCCACACTCTTGAGTAATATATCTACTGATAGGTTGTTTAACGGAGTTTCATTCACAGTTTTGTTAGGAATAGAGTGCGTACCCTGGTGGTGGAATCTGGAACCAACATAACGCGATTTTGTTAAAATTAGGAAATCTAACAATGCGATCTGTTTTAAGCTTTAAGATTGTTTATAATGGTTAAAAAGAATGGCGCGTCACATTTCGGGGGGGGATAGATGGGAGGGGCAGAACAAAATTAGAAAATATAACAGGGCGATTTGTTTGAAATTTTAAGATAGTTTATAACACATAATAAAAAATTTTTAAATGATGAATGTCAAAAATTGGTGGTGGTGGGGGGGGGGGGGAGGTGAGCGCGTTTTTCTTACCCGGTGGGCAAAGTGGGGGGGGGGGGTTACACCTATACGATGCTGTAGGCAGCGGGAACCCGGTTCGCGGTTCGTTCGCTTCAAGATTTCATATTAGGCGGAACCCGCTAGTTACTAGCTATAATGTTAAAGATTTCCAAGCAATATACATGTGCGTCCACTATCCTTCTAAGACAGTAAAATTAATTGATTTTTATTTCTTCTGAGAAAACTAAATTTTCACGTCTTGCAGCGACGATTTTTTTTTTTTTTTTTTTTTTTAAATAAAAGAACTTTAATAAACTTTGCTAGTTACATTATTAAACTCAAATTGTAAGAATACTAAATCGGTTCTTATGGCAACGTGAATTATGTCCCTGAAAATTTAAATTTTAATTCAGGCTGGAAGAAAATCACAATGATTTAATTACAGGGACAGTCAAAAGTTTTCCGTTACATTACAGGCAATGGAAAAAATTATTTCAAGTGCATTTTAAGGATGTTACAGACTTTCGAACAGAATGAAATTGATATGCACTTATGAAGTGCACTGTTATAGTACGAGCGCACCACATTTGCCACGTTTGACGCGCAATTTCCAACTTGTATTTAACCGAGACCTTTCTTAAAAAATAAATTTAAATAAAATCTAAATTACAATATTAGTAAAATTACATCTTAAAACTAATAATTTAAAAGTTAAAAACTTTATTATTTGACTCAAACGTCTGTAATAGCTTACGACTGGGCCCCTGACTTTGTCTACCCTCTAAATGTGAGGTATGGGAGGTGGTTGCTACGGCTCTGCCGATTCGCTAAGTTTTGAAATTAATATTTTTGAGCTTATCTGTGCGAATCTGTGGCTATCGAAATATCGATTCAAGTATCGATTCTAGAATTTGGGAATCGATTCTTATTGTGATCGATTCAGTTTTATACGATGTCGATTTGAATCGATTCCTGAATTTTCCAGAATCGCCCATCACTACCTGATGCCAAGCACACAAGTCAAATGTATGTGTGTTGAATAGCGAAGAGCGTTGTTATAATCAGTTTAAATCTAAAACGTCTATGTACGAGTCTGTCTTTATCGTCAAGGCTAATAGTTTTTAATTTCTCTCACTCGTATAATCGTGCTGTCAGTCCAATCTATGCAAAGAAGTGAAAAAAAAGTTTGTAAATTATAACCTATTAAGATTGTTATTTAGTAGGAGTTTAACTAAAAATATTACTTAAGTGAGTACGGCATTTATTTTTACTTACTACAGTCTATTTTATTTTTATTAACAATATTTATTATTTTATATACATTTTTGTTTATATTATTTTTTATATTATTTGTTTATATTATTTTTTTATATTTATTATTTATATTTTATATTTATTTTATATATATATATTACACGACTATTAAATTTTTTCATTAATGTTATTTTTACAGTCTAAATTTAGAATCATAAACTTAAAATTTGCTGTTTGCAGCTAATGATACATAATATATATTTACTTAATTACTTGAATTTGACTTTATTATTACCCGACTGCCAGGAAGGGTTATGTGTTTCACGCGTATCTGGGTATGTGGATTTCTTTATACCTTCGAAACATCCCAACGGCTGGATGGATTTTAAGGAATGGGGTGTCTATAGATTCATCTTAACCGTCCGATGGTTATAAGCTAAACTTTGTTTATATAAATTCAAAATGGCGGCCATAAAATACAAAATGATGATAGAGACGAAAACAATTTTTTACGCACCCTATTGAGTGGCATATCATTGGATATGTCTTTCAAAATGAAGACGATGTTTCATTGACTATTTTACATTCTGAAGCTCCATTTAAATATGACACAACCTGGAAGTTGTGTAGGTAGGATCTCTAGTTTTACTGCAACTCTAACCCTAATAGGCATCTATAGGCCTCATCAAAACAGTGTTTATAGATAGGAACTAAGAATTAAACACAACTTAAGTCATCAATACAAACAAATAAAAAAAATAGGGAAGTCATATAAAAAATAGTTTATCATTGATGAGAAATAATTAATTAGTTCGCTTTTTACGCAGTCGGTTTTTCGATTTTTTAAATTTAATTTTACTTGTTTTGATACATTATTTAATTATCAAACCATATAGATACCAGTGTGTTTTTCATTAATCTTATTCATATAACTAACTCTAAAACTGAACTTAAAATTTGCTTTTTGCAGCTAACAATTTATAATATGTATTTTTTAATTACTTGAATTTTATTTTATATTTTTATATTTAATTAAACTATTAAACCATGCATATCAATACAATTTTTTTATAGTTCCTGTAAGAATAATTTCCCTTTTTTTCTATTATCTTTTCTTTTCTGTTTTTAAGAAAAAGAATCATATACTTTTCTTAGTATATATATAGCCATTAAATATATATATATATATAGATATGTATATATACATGTAAAACCATTATAAATCAATACAATTTATCAACAACAAATGTGAATGTATAAAAAAGAAAGGAATTTATTCAAATTAAAAAATGATGTATAAACCATTATACAATACTTTGAAACAGATCTTTATGATGACTTAGTATATATCTACATATATTTTGTTAATGATTATACAGAATATAGCAAAATTTATAAATCAATTTAATTTATTTAATTGATAGCTACATGCAAAATCTTTTAATTTAAATATTTTTAATACAAAATTAGTAATTTAAAAAATATTGCTAGAGTTAAATTTACTTAATTATAAAGTACTCGAATAATAATAATAATAATAAAAACGAATTGTATAAATTCTCCTACTGAAATAAAATAATAAAATTCCTATAATGAAATCTTTTTGCCAACGAAATGATAAAAAATCTCTCTGCCCAGAGTGGGTATCGAACTAATGACTTCCGTATTTAGCTAGAGATTAAAACCGGTGTAAACCATTCGGCGGGCATGGCTCTATTCTACTGCACTCTAAATCTGAACACATATTATATTCAATTTTACGCATGTGCCGTTATGTCCATTTCCGAACTCCCAGGCTTGTTACTATTGTTATTACTGAGTGAATTGGCATGTTCAAAATTTCTATCTTCGAAAGTTCAGACAGTAAACCAACTTCTTAACTCATACCCGTCTAATAAAATGGATAATTAAAATGGCCCCTCACTTCTCATAGCCATACTCTTCTACTTCTAATTGAAATATTTTGAAAGTGTAACAGAGGTATATGTTAATATATAAATTAGAGCTAATTTAGATCAGAATAGTAGAATGTTACATTTTTTATATTTGAAGAGGGAGAGAAGAAGATAAGTTAATAGATTCTTTTACTTGCAATTGCAATATCTTAATACCGAAAAATTATATCGAAGAACTCAACAGAGCTAACTGAGAGATATTTGAAATTTAGATGTTTGAAATTGGGGGGGGGGGGGTAGTTAATGCAACGCCAGTTCTTTGCTATGAAATATCGCGATACAGAAGCCATGACAAATTCTGGGATAGAAAACTTCAGGGAATTAAAGACTAAATATCAGCACTTTTGAAATTTCGATATTCGAAAATAGGGGGGGGGGGGGAGTATTAATTTCGATCACTCTATTGTAATTAAATTATCTTGATACTAATTACGAATTTATCGAAGAGGAATAGATTCTAATATAATAGAACAAATTAGAGCTAATTGTGAGAAAATTGTTGGCATATTTGAAATTTCGAGATTTGAAGGGGCGTGGGGGCTAAATTAATGCTAGTTGGCTACTTGTAACTTAATTGTCTCGATATTATAACATGAGCAAATTACAGAATTAGAGAGAAAAATAGGACTAAATGAGAGAGATCGGCACTTTTGATATTTAAAAGTGTGTGTGTGTTCGGGATGACGTCTATCTTATCCCCCTCCCACACCATCATTTTAATTTAAATATCTTGGCACCATAACCGGAACAAATTCTTATATTAGAGAGCGAATTAGAGCTGAAAGCTAATTCCTAATATTATTGAAATTGAAATACTATTTGGATATTGGTGGCGAGGGACTTAACGTTAAGCAATTAAACGTTAACTGCCTGCCTCCCTACATCAGGGAGACAAGCGGCAAAAAAAGCGTGAGTTGTTAAGAGACATGCTGGTCACTTGCGGAAAATATCGCGTTCGGCTCAGAGAGTAGACCGTTCCTATCCTCCTACAAAGCTGTCAAAGAGGCGTGTACCGTTAATTGCCGTGGCGTGAAGTCCAAAAAACCTTATCGGCTGTCTGTTGACAAAATTGAGCCAGTAGGCACGGAGAGCGTTCCTGCCAGCAGTTATTTTTGTTAGAAGGGAAATACTATTTTAATTTAGCGAATATTTTTGCAGTTTTTAAAATACACGAGATAACATTGAAGAATTTTAATATTATTATTATTATTACAGCGACGCAACCGGGAATTTCATCAGGGAGTAAGTTTCAATAGAATAATTTCGACTTTTATAAATGCAGTAATTTTAGAAAATGTTTGATGAAAATGAAATATGACAATAAAAAGTGATTCAATGTAATTTTCCTGTCTAAAATGATTTAGATGTTTCATCTTACTTATTATGTTTATCATATGTTCTTCTCTTTAACTTCAAATTTAACCATTGCAAATTTTAAACAAGTAAATATTAAATCAAATTGTCTATGACTGGTTTTTCAAATGAATTTTTTCTTTTGTTTATGTAAAGCAACATTAATTTACTACTGAAAAATGAAAACACAATTGATTATAATTAATTACTGCAATATGCATTTTAAAAAAAGTTTGTTTGATAAAAATATTATAAATCATCAGGTAAAGAAAATGTTGACAAAGAGTGAAGTTTTTAGTCTGAGTTATACATTTATTTTTCAATACGATATATTTAGACATATTCTACAAATTTATTGAATACGTAAAATTCGATATTTTGTTGAGATTTTGGACCTACTTTTATAAACGATAATAGATACAGCCATCGGTATTTCTCACTGGGTAAGACAAAGAAAATCTTTTGTTAAATTGTCAATGTAGTAACCCCTCTCTCCACCAAAAAATACCAAAAATAAATAAATAAATAAATAATAAATGGTTGTAAGAGATAGTTATCAAAATATCTCCAGTTATTGAAATTATTCAATATATTGGCACCCATTTAAGTATTTATATAATGAAATTAAACTACAGTGCAAAATGAACATAAATTATACAACAAATATTCCAAGTAGTACAGCTTTATTTGAAAAAAGCATAATATAAGATTTCCAATAACAGAAGTTAACGGAAATAAATTCGAAATTTCAAAGATATTTAATTAAATTTTGATCATCTGTTAATAAAATTAACATTATTAAGAAATATTGAAAATTGCGAATTCCGATACAAGTAACGACATCTTCATTAATTCTCTATTCAGTCAAATGATACAATATTAAATATAGATACAACATACATGCAGGAATGTATATATGATTCACAAAGACAAAATATCAAAGTATAATATTAATATGCATACAAATGAAGAAAAAAAATGGTTATATGAATATATTAGTATTGTGCATGCTAAGCACACCCCCCCTACTCAACCTTGTTCCCACCAAAAATATTTATAACAATATTAACTGAAAGGAAAATTAAATCATAATATGTTTGCGCTGCATATTTAAATTTTCAAAGAATATTCATTTTTTAAATTATTGATTGTAAATTTAAATTAAAGATGTAGAATGCTTCCCCAAAAAATTATTTTTTTTTTATTATTACTATTATATTTTCCCCTTAAAGCTTTATTACACCTTGCATTGAGTTTATAAGAATTTTGTTATATTAAACAAAGTAACTACTATAATATCTGTATTATTTCTGTACTTATATAGTTACATCCGAATGTAAATATTACCCGAGCTTTCTTTTCTCTTACAGAGCATTTAAATAAAGCACTTTTTTTTTTTAAATGTATATTAAAACTTAGCACTAAAAATGATTTTAAAAACATTAATTACCCAAAATATACCATAGTAGAGTTTTTTCATACATTAGGCAGGTTCACAGCTATCTTCCACATATTTTAATAAATTGTTTTTTTTTCTTTTTTTCTGATAACTTTTCGATAAAATTGACACTATTAACAAATATCCAAAATTGCTAATAGCCCAGTGGTTAGGGGGTTGAATTCGGAATTAATTAGGAGAAAGCTGAAAATTGTCTTAATCCCTTCAGTTTATGTCTAGAATGAATATGCTATGTTTACCCCTTCATACTAGGGGAGCGTTAGGAAATATGTATAGATTTATAGTAAAAAAACATGGTTTTTTTACATACCATAACAGTATCTCCAAACAGCTAACTCTGTCAAAAACATTGTCAATACAAATGATGTAGAGCTTAAAATTATGAGTAAACTGAGCACCTACACTTAATATTTTTGTTGAATATTAAGGTCACAATTCCAGTTTAAAATTTTAGACCCGTGGTCAGGGGGTTGAACTCGGAATTAATTAAGAGAAAACTGGAAATTGTTTTAACCCTTTCAGTTTAGGTCGAAAATGAACGTACGATGTTTTCTTCCTCGTACTTGGGTGAATGTTAGAAATTATGTACATATTTATTTTCGAAAAACACGTTTATTTAATTACCCTAACAACATCTCAAAACAGCTAACTCTATAAAAAACGTTGTCAATACAAATGTTGTAGAGCTTAAAATTCTGAATAAAATGAGTACCATCATTAGTATTTTTGTTCAATATTAAGATCGCAATTCAACATTATAATTTTGCAAATCAAGATCTTGAATCCAGGACAGACCAAGTTAACTTAACAATAACTCAAAACTGCGCCCTTAATATTAAATAAAAATATTAAGTGTAGGTACGCATTTTACTCAGAATTTTAGGTTCTACAACTTTTGTCCTGACAATGTTTTTGATAGAGTTAGCTGTTTTGAGATATTGTTAAGGTAATTAAAAAAAAACGTGTTTTTCGAAAATAAATATGTACATTATTTTCTAACATTCACCCAAGTACGAGGAAGTAAACATAGTACGTTCATTTTAGACTAAACTGAAGGGATTAAAACAATTTCCAGTTTTATTCTAATTAATTCTGAGTTCAACCCCCTGACCACGGGTCCAAAATTTTAAACTGGAATTCTGACTTTAATGTTCAACAAAAATATTAAGTGTAGGTACTCATTTTACTCAGAATTTTAAGCTCTACAACATTTGTGATGACAGTGTTTTTGACAGAGTTAGATGTTTGGAGATACTGTTATGGTATGTAAAAAAACGTGTTTTTTGACTATAAATCTATACATATTTTCTAACGTTCACCTAGTACAAGGGGGAAAATATAGTATATTCATTCTAGACCTAAACTGAAGGGATTAAAACAATTTCCAGCTTTCCCCTAATTAATTCCGAATTCGGCCTTTTTTTGCTCCCCTACCACTGGACTATAAGCACAATACATATATTAGTTTTCAGTTAATTCTGGAGTTGTCATCTATTCAATTAAAGGCCTACAATATTAAATATAGATGCAATATAGCTGCAGCAACATATACAGTGTGTCCACGTATAACCTGACCGACCTTAATTTCGCAACCGTTGGTCCTAGATGCATACTTCCAATTACAAAAATGGTTTAAATAAGATAAAGAATTAGTTTTAAAGCGATTTGGGTCAAGAAAAACATTTCTTAAAAAATTACGAAATTTAAATTTTTATACGGTCCCCCGGTCCTATAAGTGATATTTAGTAAAATTTTTCTGTTACACTGACAATTAACACAAAAAAAGTCCCGTTATTCTACGATTAAAATTGACCAAGTAATAGCTGTTTAAAGTTGGAGCATAATTTTTGCTGCAAATTAGGGATCATTCACAAATTTAGTAGACATATAATTTCGTCAGATATATTAAAAAAATGGTTGCGAGTAAAATTAACATTGGAATATAAATTTGAACGCTTTAATCATTCTGACATATTACTGCAAAATATACAATTTGTACTGAACATATAAGAGGATAAAAATAACAGAATTTTTGTTAAATAAAAGGATGAAAACCAACAGCCGCAATTCTTTACAAAATGATACATATTTTAAAATGCTGTTAGATTACACTGTCTTTCAAATTTTGGGTTGTGCCATGTTTTTCTAGCTTTTAAAAATTGATTTTTATGTATTTTTTAGCGCTGAATTCGAAAATGACCTTCATTTTAAAACCATCACTTAAGGATTTTCCTCGAATCGAAAATTTCAAAATAAAAATCTCAAAGTTAAAATTGATCCCGCTACTTCCCTCTCAACCTCATCGGACCCCTGAGTTGTTTAGCTGTAAAAAAACCCAGTATAAGTCAAAAAATTGAATAAATTATTGAATTAAATAAAGTTAAACTGAATTAAAAAAAGTCTTACAACTATTTTATTAGTATCAGACTTTTTTTCTATTTTTTAACCATGAAATTTACAATTTGCGAAAAATCCTGATGGTTAAAAGCGAAGATAATGTTTTTATTCAGCATTAAAAACTACATAAAAAGTAATCGTAAAAGTTAAAAAATACAACCGTGGCAGGTTTATGTTATCTAATCTAAAACTCTTTCTTAAACTTGTTATTGTAATCTATCCGAATTTTTTTTGTGTTATCCTCTAATATAAATTATATATGATGGTAAATGTCGAAAATCAAAACAATATTACATTGTCATCGGATTTGAGTCATTATGTAAAATTTAACTTCGATCGGATATTCGATAGTGAGTTAAAATTCGAATAAAAATTTTAAACTGGAAATACGATCGTTGGAAGTTAAATAAACCCTTATGAAAATAACATAATTTTTGTTAAAAGAAATCATAGCCTCAAATCCTTACAAAATAAAATATATGTTAAAATACAATTATTTTAACATCTGAAACTTAACTAATAAAAGTTAACTGAATCGTAATAATTGTACAATTTCTTTCAAAGCGCAGATACCTTGAAATAAGTTTAAGTACTTTATATACGAGCCCTGAAATCATGGCCGAAATCATCTGTTTTGAGACGAAAAAATGTGGTATAAGTCATGCATTTTAAAGTTTCATAACTCGGTAAATTTTAATGTTAGATGAATGGGACTTTTTTTGTCTGTCTTCTTAGTGTCACAATAAATTTTTATTAAATATTACTTATAGGACCGGGGAACCGTATAAAAATTTAAATTTCGTTATTTTTTAAGAAATGCTTTTCTTGACCCAAATCGCTTTAAAAATAATTCTTTACCTTATTTAAACCATTTTTGTAATTGGAAGTATGCATCTAGGTTGCGAAAATAAAGGTCTGTCAGGTTATACGTGGACACACTGTATATGGTTCACAAAAACAAAATATCAAAATATAATATATTAATACATTGTACAAAAGAAATCATTGAATGAAAATTTGTAATGCGCATGCTGAGTTCCCACCCGGCATAAACTTACTTCCACCATAAATATTCCTAACAATATTAACTAAAAGTGAAAACAAGAAACATAATGTTTGCGCTGCATATTTAAATTTTCAGTTAATATTCATTGATATTATTCAAATTATATGATTGTAAATTTAAATTCAAACTACAGTGACCTCTCACTTATATGACTCTCAATTATACGACTCTCTCGGTTATACGCCGAATTCTCTCGGTCCCGTCCACGCTATATGGGAAATAATGCAAAAACTTCTCTTAGTTATACGACTCTTTCTCTCACTTATACGACGCTTTAAAAGGTTCATGCGATTTTACATTTCTCATTCAAGAATTCATTTTTATAATCTTCAAAATTCAAAATCTTCTAAAATTTCAAACTTTGAAATTTCTAAATTTCTAAATTTAAATCTTCAAAATTAAAATCAAAATTTCAAACTTCAAACTTTCAAAATTTCAAAATTTAAATCTTTTTCAAAATTTTTCACGTTTTCTTACTTTTATCGTTTCACTACACTGTTCTATTAAAAGTGCTTATCAATAATGAATAACATTTTTTATCTACCTTCGTGTGTTACAACGATGAAATCTATAGCGGGAAGGTGGTTGTATGGAACTCCCTTGTGCTTGTCAATGTGTAGAATGTGATGAAAAACTTCTTTGTCAGAACTGAGAAATGCTGAAGAAATCTTTGAGGATATCAATAATAAAGACGTGAGCAAGAAGAATGACGAAGATGAGGGCAATGTTCCTGATGTTGTAAATTTTTCAGAAACAAGTGCCGCTTTAACTATATTAAAGAATTATGGTACATCAAAATGATTATTCTCAAAATAGATTAAAAGCTTTATTAGACTTAGATAAAAACATTTTCTCTTTTCATCAACGATAGAGACAAACTAATATCATTTTATTTTTTGAAAAACTCTGATCTGTAAATCTTTAAATTAAACATAGTGGTAAGTGAACTATTTTGGGGACTTTTTAAATACTATTTTTTTTTATATATATATTATAGATTTTTTTAAATATGTTCTTAGTACTCAAAACTTATCGTTTTAATTATAGGTAAAATAATTAATGCATATAAAGTTTGAAAGTTGCGTAATAAGATGATCTCTCACTTATATGACTCTCTCAGTTATATGACTTTTTTCTACAGTCCCTTGAAAGTCGTATAAGTGAGAGGTTACTGCAGTCGTATGTACCAATCTCAAAATTTTCTTCTATCTCACATATGTTAACCCATGAAAATTCGACATCACAGTACCAAAATTAAATGACAATCTATGCTTATCATGAGGATTATAAATGTAATGGTTCATTAAATTGTGTGCAATAAAAAAGAAGATAGAAGCGACGCATCTTTCAAACAAATCATTCAATTTCGGCGCCCTGCCTCTTAGATGTCTGCAACCAAAATTCCCAACCCAAAAAGAGCATAAAAAGCGACACCTGTCACGTTATATACACCCAAGTATAATAAGTATCTTTTTATGCGAAAGTGTAACATAATGTGAAATTGCATTAAATTTCGTGCATTAGTTTTTAAGATACAGCTATTGCAAAAATCGTCGCCACCTGTTCAGCTATTAAAACCAAAACCTAATAAGCAGCAACTTATGCCAACGCTTAAGTGAATCTGAAGTTTGATGAAAATCCCTGCATTAGTTTTTGAGATACAGCTATGGCGGTAATCATGGAAAATGTAGCACAGTAGCGCCACCTCTTGGGAGATTTACACCAAAACATAGTCAGCATCAATTCATATCAAGCTGTACCTAAATTCGAAGTTTGATAAAAATTCGTTGATTAGTTCTTGAGATATGGCTATTGCAGAAATCGAAAGATACAATATTCAATATAGATCTAATATACATGCTGCATAATATATACATGCAAAAATTTAACGCAAAATACAAAATTTCAGGAACAATACATGGATGATTAAAAGGTATCTATCTCAGAATTTCATGGCCTTATTTACATATAACAAAAAGTCTTGTAATTTTCTCGTAGAAGTTTTTCCCGAAGGATTGCATGAAAATCAAAACTAATTTATACGTATGGGGTAAGTAAAATTACATCTGGGACCTTCATTATTCACCCTTATTGTACAGCAATACATAAAGAAATTCATTTATTTACCCTTTTTAGGGTACTTAAAAAGTAAAAACGGAACCATTATAAGATCACTCCTGTGTCTGTCTGTCACAGGCATTTTACTCGTAAACTGTGGAACATGAAATTTCAAATTCGTGGAAGTAAGAAAGACCATTGACCCACATATTTTTCGATCATTAAACATTCATAATATATTTAGTAAAAATTTATAGGGCTAATTAAGCTACTCGAAAAAAAAAAAACTTTTCTTTTTATATCGTGTGGGGTATCGTGTGAAAGCTTTCGTAACGCTGAACTCAAAAATACATTCCTTTTAATTTTATGTATTATTTTTTAAAAGATATCGGCGAAAATGTAGAGCAAAAATATGTTCCCCCCATCTTATTCCGAATCTACCAAAACTAAAATTATGAAAAAATTAGAGGTAGTAGACGCTAACTTAAACCTTGAAGGAAAATTTTAGCGATTACCCTAGGTCACATAGTTTTTGAGAAAATCGCATTTTTCTGTTTCACACAAATTTCGATTTACGGTCATTCAGCAAAAGTGCTGAGCAGTGCTGGAGGTACCTATCGTAGCAGAAGTATAAAAGCATTGTTGATAATGATTTTTGAAAAAAATCAACTGGAATTAGCCTATATTAACCCTTAAAGATGCGGACAGTTTGGACATACATAATGGCAGGTGTGGTGTACTCTATGCCTAGTCAACAACCTTTAATGATAGGTAAGTGTAATGTAATGTTCAGTAGTAGTATAAAAGCAATAAATTTCAAATTGTTAAAAACAGACTTATTTAAGGGGTCTCAGGACTCTTAAAATTGGAAAAAATGAAACAAAAAGACCATTTGCAACATTTAATGTTTTAAAATGCATATGATTTAAAAACACAATTTTTATTGGGATGAAAGATATAAATATGTCCTTTCATTTCGTGTATTTAAAAAATTGCAAGATCCAGAATTAGTATTTATAGGGGGCTCGAAACTGTCAGACATTTGTCGAGCAGAAAATTGGCATAAGATCTTATGCGCAGGATTAAGAAATAAATATTGCAACTGGAATGAAAATTTTAGTGCCTATACTTAAGATTGTAATAATTACCCTGAATTTAAATACATTTGTATTTAGAACATTTTATATTATTAATGCAAAGTTGCATTTAGCTAACACAAAATTTTGAAATTTTCAACAATATAATGAACTAAAAAAAAAATATTTTTTTGAACAATAAAAAGGAAATTTTAGGTTCAGTTTATACAGACTAACATGAAATATATGTTTCGAAAATTTCATGAAAAAATATTCAGAAGTTTTTGAGCTACCCTGCGCGTTAGGCCCAAAAACTTGTTTTGCAGAAAAATGACTTCAAAGATTCGGAAACGCCACTTCAGCTATTGAGCGGGTATAATTCTAAAAGCCATAACTTCTGTTCTAATGGGAATTTCAAGGAAACAATTATATAAAAAAAATTAAAAAAATATAGGAGTTTAACATCTAATAAAGTTAAAATTTCTAATATTTTGAAGAGACCTGAGACCACTTAATTAGAATGAACCACATAAATACTATGGGATTCGCGACTAGCTTGCATTGAGTGGATCTCTCAATACATCTCGAGTGACTTTAACGTGTTAATTAAAAACCTATCTGGAAAAACGCGGCACGGACCAAGACGTCCTTGTAACATTGCGACCTCCTTTTGAAGCGTGCTTAGCACAATGTCAAATTTAAAGGTTGAGCAAAGGTTTTGTTTTAGCTACCTTGTAGAAAGACAGGTTATTACTACGCGCTGAATTTAGTTTTATGAAATGCCAAATAAAGTTTAAATATGCACTGCTTTTATTGTCAGTGCCGAATTAAGCTCACCAATAAACAATTAAATTTAAAAAATCAAAAAACCGGAACTAATTAATTATTTCTCACCAATGTGAAACTATTTTTTTCAATTCCTACACAGTGTTGCCAGACGGGCTACTTTTTTTAAATTCAGATTCTTGATTGCCACCACTTTTTTTAAATGGTAAAATGCACCTTATTTAATGACATATTATTTAAGGCGAAAACAAAGGTAATTTTACCATTTCAAAAAAGTGGTGTCACTCAAGAAATCTGAATTTAAAAAAAAGTAGCCCACTGACGACACTGTTCCTACTATTACCTCACACTTTAGCTGTATATATATCTTGTTCAAATTTTCAATCGTTAATAAAATACTTATTATTCATCCAATCAAGCTCAAATAAATTTTTTTTAACTTGTAGTGGATGACACTTGTGTTAATTCACTCAGTTCACACTCAGTTTTTTTAAATATTAATTCATTAATTAAATTAAATTAATTAATTTTCAATAATCAAGAGAACCCTCTTCTTGATCAAGGTATTTTAAGACCGAGAGAGCACTCTTCTTGATCAAGGCATTTTAAGCGCCACTCAAGAGGAAAGAAGAATGGGAGAAAAAAAATTCTCTTATTGATCTAAGTAGGAATTGACTCAAAATTCTTTTTTAATTATATTACTTGTTTGTATTACTTACCTATTTTTTAATTTACTTGTATTGATGACTTTTAAGTTGTGTTTAATTGTTAGTTCCTATCTATAAACACTGTTTTGATAAGATCTATAGATGTCTATGATGGTTAGAGTTGCAGTAAAGCTAGAGATCCTATCTACATAACTTCCACGTCGTATAATATTTTAACGGAGCTTCTGACTGTAAAATAGTCAATGAAACATTGTCTTCAGTTTGAAAGACCTATCCAATGATATGCCACTCAATAAGGTGCGTAATTTTTTTCGTCTCTACCGCCATTTTGTATTTTACGGCCGCCAATTTTGAATTTATAAAAACAAAACCAAGCCTATAACCATCGGGCCGTCAAGACGAATCGATAGAGACCTCATTCATTAAAATCCATCCAGCCGTTAGGATGTTTCGAGGGTATAAAAAAATCCACATACACAGATACGCGTGAAACACATAACCCTTCTTTCCAATCGGGTAAAAAAACAAAATAGGATAATATTAAAAAATGAGTTGTACAGAATAGCTATATTTGATATTATTTAGGTTCCATATCTCTTTGAACTTTCATGATACCAGTATATACAGTTATATCCAACACTACGTTGTATAGTTTTTTACAAAGTCTTAATATTCTTTTAGCAACAATTACCATTTCATATATTTATTCTACGGAACCCTTTGTGCGCGAGTGATACTACACTTAACTGTTTATTTTATTTATTTATTAGCTTTTTTTTAGAATTTAATTTATTGTTAAAATCATGCTTTGGAACAAAATTTGTCTGGATTATCACTAGGACTGGGCGATGTAGAAATTTTTTCATCCATCTAACATCATGATTTAACAGATTTTACTTTTAGAATAAGGAAGGATATTTTTTAATTTTTAGTAATGTGAGTTGTGGTTTTAGATTCCCATAAAACCCTACTCATAGCAACAGGATATGGTCAGCACTTTTCCACGAGAACTTGTAACCGCAGAACAGCAGATGTATTCAATTTACTGATATGTAGGTTTGCATTCTCTTCGCTTGGAAACAAGTAACAACCGAGAGCAGATTGCATTCTGACGCGGCCGATGGTAGGCATATCTCGCTCTAGACGAGAGCAGAGGTCGATCTCCGACGATTCTGTGAGTGCGTATGCTGCAGAAAAACACCCTACCCTCCCGTACTTGTAAATATAATTTCTATTTAGTATGTGAAACTATAACCTAAAATCATTAAACTCCTTTTTTCATTAACTACGATCTTATCTTTATATCATCCTTATATTACATGGGGGCACGACTTATTTGAATCCCACACGAATTAAAAAGAAAATAAAATCCCCTAGGCTTACACCGATGTACGTTCAGAATTGGAGAACTTCTTTTTCAGTCCCGTTATCAACCTTCGTATTCCAGCAGACGTGATTCATCTCCTTAGCCATCTGGTTGAAGTTCAATCTTCCGTTTATTTTTATTTGTGCAAGATAGATATCGCTGTACAAGAAATGAATCTCCAGCTGCAAGTATATTTTTTTCTACGGATCATTAATTGGATTGATTACTATCGCTAATATCTTATCCATTGACATACATGGATGAAAAGAAGATACAGGACAACGTATTTTAAGCGTACTAGTTGATATTTCGGCTTTTAAAGACACGTTTACGGCAGTTTCCGAATCGGATACAGAATTTGATGATAGCCACAATAGTAGTGGAAGCACTGGTTTATCTTCCCCTTTGGCAGTACAGCCAGATCAGGCGCGTGTACACTGTACACACTCCGCGCCCAAACAGACAATTTCTTTCCATGACATTGATCATTTAATTACACCGTTTAAACATGATAAAACGGAAAACGTTCAAACATGGTTTCAGAGATTTGAATCTCTTTCCCATTCATTTCAACTGTCCGACATACAGAAATTTGTGTTTGCTGAGCGGGCATTAAAAAGTTTAGCATTATTGTATGTACGTAGTGAAAATAACATTTCTTCATATGCATCACTCAAAGAGGCATTGTTTCACGAATTCGGACAATCAGCTTCGCCCGCCCAGATACATCAATTACTAGCCGCTAGAGGCTGCCGCCCAAACGAAAAACTATTGGAATATTTTTTGAAAATGAAAGAAATAGCACAAAGAGGAAACATCGATGATGTATCTTTAATTCACTATATAATTAATGGGATTAACGATACACGACATAATAAAGCAATATTATATGGAATCTCTGAATTAGAGGAATTTAAGAAAAAAATTTTAATCTATGAAGAAGTCTGTGGTTCGGTTACACATTTCAAACCTAAGGCGACACACGTCCCTTTGGGTACCCAGAAATCATTTCCCAGCGAAAAACCTCAAAAAATTACTTGCTTTTCCTGTGGAGCCAGGGGCCATAAATCCATAGATTGTACGCGTAAAGGACAAGGTCCTAAGTGTTTTAATTGTTCTCGTTACGGCCACATATCATTAAATTGCACAGCCCGCGGTTCAAAGCCAAAGGCAGCAACTGCACTCAGCCCCCCTTCTCAAGCTGCCACTGCCGGAAAAGACAGACCAGTTCACACGGTCGAGCTAACTCGCCCCCAACAACACATGCAAAAAGTAGTCCGAATTGCAGACATGAAGGTGCATTCTCTCGTTGATACCGGAAGTCAAGTGACCCTCCTCCGTGAGGACATTTACCGTCTGCTCGGGTCCCCTCCTCTGACACCAGTACCCCTACGGCTCTCGGGGTCCGGCAGCGGTAACGTTCAGCCAAAAGGTTCCTTTTTAACAGATATCGATATCGACAAATCCACTTTTTCTACCATTGCTTATGTTATTGATTTCGCTCACATGTCGTGCCCTGTTATCCTCGGAACAGACATCATATGCCAAGGCACACTAACATGTAACAAGACTGGCATTACTTTGTCGAAACATCCCCCGGCTGATAATTTTGTTAACCTTATCAATATTTGCGATGACATGTCCGAAGTCGATTTAACTCATATCACCGACAGAACGTGTCGCGAAGAAGTGGCTGAACTGATTGAAAATTATCGCCCCACAAAATCGAAATCTACCGACCTAAAAATGTCCATTGAAAATAATACTATAGCGCCCTCCCCAACGAAAATTAAGGCCGTCCAACATTTTCCGGAACCCAAAAACGTTAAACAGTTGCAATCACTCCTAGGTTTAACAGGATATTTTCGGAAGTTTATTCCCAAGTATGCCTCTATCGCACAGCCCCTGAGCGATCTCTTGAGAAAAACATCAACTTTCGAGTTTGGACCGGCGCAGAGGGAAGCGCTGTACACGTTACGTAATATACTCACAAGTGCTCCAGTTTTACACACTTTTATACTGGGTTCGGACCTCGAAGTGCACACTGACGCCAGTAAAATGGCCTTTGGCGCAGTTCTCATGCAGAAATCCACCGACGGACACTTCCATCCGGTTCAATATATGAGCAAAAAAACATCACCACAAGAGGAAAAGTTAAGTAGCTACAAATTAGAAGTATTGGCAGTCATCGAAGCTCTAAAAAAATTCCGCGTCTACCTCCACGGCACTCGATTCCGTGTCATTACCGACTGTCAAGCATTTCAAAAAACTCTCGACAAAAAGGATCTTACGCCGAAAATTGCGCGTTGGGCTCTATTCCTCCAGGAATTCGATTTTGAAACAAAACATAGACCGGTGACGAAAATGAATCACATGGACGCGCTAAGCAGGTACCCAGTTATGCACATTACATACGATGAACTGACACTAAAAATCATGAAAGCCCAAGCAAATGATCCCTTTATTTCCAGCATTAAAACAGCCGCGTCGGAAGCACCAGTAGCCGACTTCACGGTGCGCAACAACATTTTGTATAAACTCCAACAGGGTCGAGATTTATTAGTGATTTCAGAAGCAATGCAAATTAGCATACTCCAAGATATACACACTAAAGGACACTATTCTGCTAAAAAGACAGAAGAAATTGCATCCCAGAATTTTTTCATTCCTAACCTACCGGAGTTGACACGCACAGTCGTAACAAACTGCGTTCCATGCATTTTAGCTTCTCGAAAGTTGGGAAAACAGGAAGGTTTTTTGCACTCGATCCCTAAAGGTGACAAGCCGCTCGACACTTACCATTGTGATTTTTTAGGCCCATTACATTCCACAAATAAAAATTATAATCACCTCTTTACAGTAGTGGATGCTTTCACTAAATTTTTTTGGTTATATCCAGTCAAATCTGTGGCGGCGCAAGATGCACTAGATAAACTTAAATTACAACAAATTACATTTGGAAATCCCCGAAGAATAATCACGGATAAAGGACCCGCATTCACTTCTTCAGAATTTAAAAAGTATTGCGAACAAGAAAATATAGAACACCATCCCATTACTACCGGAGTAGTGCGAGGAAATGGACAAATCGAAAGACAGCATAAAACGCTTATCCCTATTTTGACGAAATTATCTTTAGATGATCCAACGAAATGGTACAAACACGTACCAGCGGTACAAAGGATAATAAATAGCACGACTTCATCTGTAACGAAATTCTCCCCGTTCGAGCTGTTAACGGGTGTCAAGATGAAAAATAAAGACGACTTAATGATAAAACAACTCTTGGAAACGGAACATATCGAATTACACATGGATCATAAACAAACATTACAGCATAGTGCAAAAGCCAACATTTTAAAACATCAGGAACTCAGCCGCGCCCAATATAATAAGAAAAGAAAACCCCCCACGGTATACAAGATCAATGATCTAGTAGCAATAGAACGTACACAGTTTGGAACTGGGTTAAAACTTCGACCCAAATATTTTGGACCATATAAGGTTACAGCCGTGAACCCTAATGACAGTTATGCAGTTAGAAAAATAGGAAACCATGAAGGTCCCATTATCACAACGACAGCCGTTGATCACATGAAACAGTGGCCTTCAATTTAAACAGTTGTGCAGTCCATGCTGTGATTTTTTTTTCGCATGGTAAATCAATTTTTTTTATAAAATCAGCAAAACAGTGTTTTTTTTTGTAGTTTTGCTTAAAACTTTTTAGTAAATCAGCAAAACAGTGTTTTTTTGTAGTTTTGCTTAAAACTTTTTAGTAAATCAGCAAAACAGTGTTTTTTTTGTAGCTTTGCTTAAAACTTTTTAGTAAATCAGCAAAACAGTGCTTTTTTTTTGTAGTTTTGCTTAAAACTTTTTATTACAGGTGCAAAACAGTGCTTTTTTTTTTAGTTTTGCATAAAACTTTTTTCCAGACTACCAAGCAGTGACTTTTTTTCCTTTTGCATAAAACACTTTTGACTATCCAGAACTGTGCCAGCAATATTATTATTTTATTATTATGTACCTGTTTTTATATATTTGAAATTTTTTACCTGTATTTTTATAATTTTATATGTTATATGTATAAGTATAGTATTATTATGTGTTCCCCCCTCCTCGCATATATTTTTTACAGAAGTAAGAGATAGCTGTCGAAAAAAAACCTTTTGGTGGGAAATCCTTTTTTTTTCTTTTTTTTTGCTTAGACGAGGCAAACCTTTTATTTTTTATTTTTTATTCCCGAATGACATTGGGATAAAGATGTTTTTTTTTCACGAAATTCTACCTAAGATGAGGCAGATTTTAGTATGTTTTCGTGATGATAATATAATGGGCAGACGGCCTTTCAGATTATATTTTTCATCCCTGATGATGGCTCATGAGAAAGACGGTCTCATGACGCAAATTGATATTATCCTGAGATTTTTTTATTTTTATTTTATTCTTTTGGGGTTTTTTTGGAGATATCCCACGGTAGCTCAGCATTAATTTGCATAAAATTTAGAATTAATTATTTTTTTTATTTAGCTCAATTTTCTTAATTATTTAATGACAGTTTTTTTTTCTTTGGATTTTAATTATTTTTAGATAGTTTTTTTTTTGTTTTTTGACATATCTTGTTGCTTATTTAACGCGCTGTCGAGGTCGACAAGCGGACAAGATGGCCGAGTGTGAGTTGTGGTTTTAGATTCCCATAAAATCCTACTCATAGCAACAGGATATGGTCAGTACTTTTCCATGAGAGCTTGTAACCGCAGAACAGCAGATGTATTGAATTTGCTGATATGTAGGTTTGCATTCTCTTCGCTTGGAAACAAGTAACAACCGAGAGCAGATTGCATTCTGACGCGGCTGATGGTAGGCATATCTCGCTCTAGAGGAGAGCAGAGGCCGATCTCCGACGATTCTGTGAGTGCGTATGCTGCAGAAAAACACCCTACCCTCCCGTACTTGTAAATATAATTTCTATTTAATATGGGAAACTATAACCTAGAATCATTAAACTCCTTTTTTCATTAACTACGATCTTATCTTTATATCATCCTTATATTACCTTTATGCTGTCAGAATTTTCTTATTTTTTTCCAATAGCAGTAGAAAATTCTGACAGCATAAATGAATTCTGCACCCTTCAATTAGCCTAAAAACAAATTTTTATGCAATTCGTACCATAAGTTTCTGAGAAATTAAATATTTTAAAACGAGCGTATTTTAAGGGCTGTATCCAAATTGAAGTTCGGAACTCGATTGTTAACCGAGAGAGCCCCATCTTGATCAAGGCACCTTAAGAAGTCAATGAAGCCTGTCATATTACAGGACAGCAGAAGAAATTTCAAAATATCTAGTCACTTCTATTATAGACGGCCCCTTAAACCATCATTTTGCCGTTTTTTAAGCATAATTTGAAAACTACTTGGAAGAAAAATGTGAAATTTTGGATTTCCATAAAGCAGAACTTAATAAATCTAAATCCATCAAAAAAACTGTAGGTTGCAATTCATAATTTTTTCGAATATTAATTTCATAATTCATAATTCATATCATAAAATAATCAAAAATGCAAATTCAGCGTATTTATGTTTGGGCACATTAGTATTATTGCTACACAAAAAATTAGAACATTAGGAGCATAATTTCTGGAGATATAAATAAAAATATGAAAATGTAATTTAGCATTACAAGCACTAAATTTTGAATGTTTATAATTCAAAAACTTATCATTCAAATGACTTGAAATTCGGTGTCTAGGCACAGTTTGAACCGAAGATTTGAAATATCTCGTTAAAATTGGGTATTTTCATTGAAAAAAATGAAGTTTGGATTCGTTTTAATGTGTAGATGCCCCCCCCCCCTAAGCAAATTTTATATACATCAGTTAAAAGTAGACTTTATTTCCAATCGTTCGGTACCAGTTACTTTCTTCTAGGATAATTTGTTGAGGAGTTAGTAGGGAGTGTTTACTTTTTTTTCTCACGACTGTACCTCCACCCCCCATCTACTGTATTATATTAAATCGATTTAAGACCAATGGTTAAATCGGATTTCCGATGTAAGCTTTAAATCGATTTAAGGCCCAGGCCTAATTGTCACAATTAAAATATATCATTCTTGACTCCCCCCTCTAATGATATCGTTATCAGTGTCTGAAAATTATTTTTATTTTTACAATATTTTCTTTTCATACATTTGCAGTGATATGCATTTATTATTCACATATTTTACTGATTTGAATTAAGAGAAGTCAATAAAATATTATTAAACATGAAATAACTTTATACCAAATAACATCTTATAAGTAACTACCATGCCTAATTTCAGGTTGCTAGTCCCTGCAGCATTACACTAAACGCAATTTAGATCGTTTTTGCTCCTGCACCCCCTTTGGGATAGTGGCACCGACATGAAATACAGCCTATGTTGGAGCGAGGGTTGTTACCATCGTTTTCACACCATTATTTTTTAAATCGGTTCGGTATTTCCTGATATTGTGTAGAAACCACCATTTAGAACGCTTTTTGCGCATTTTCATCCCTTTTAAATTTAGAAGTGTTTAGGAACTCCTCTTAGAGATTATTTATTTCTTAGCGGTAACTAATATTCCAAATTTAACATTTTAGGCCCCTCAGTAACACAAAAATCGTATTTTTAGAGTGTTTTTTGCTCCTGCACCCCCTTTTGGCCAATGGCACAGACATAAGACATAGCCTATGTTCTAAGTTGGATTAACACCATCATTTTGATACTATTACTTTTGGAATCGGTTCGGTAGTTCCAGAGTTTACCTCCTATAAATAAACAAACTTTACTTCTTTATAATATTAGTATAGATATAGCTAGATATAGATAGATTACGTAATTTGAAAACTTAAAATTGCGGTTTGCAGGAAGTTGAATATTACCTAAAGTGCGTTTAAAATAATGATTTTCAAAGCTGACGTTGAGGCCGCTAAACTGCAGATTTACTAGTTAAATAGATGCCGATGTATTTACGGCAAATGGTTAATCTAATTATAGTATTTAATATCTACAAAATTTTGGTCAAAAGATTTTATATTATTTAAACCATTATTATATGCATAATGTAATCATTGAGATATTTATACTTATTCATTTAATTTACTCAAATCTTCTTAAATTGTTCCCTGTATAGGGGAAGGTGGGGTAAAATCGGGTACCATAAATGTTTGATGTTCTCCAATGCAATCAAATAGGAAAAGAAACTCTGAATACCGTTTCTTATATTAAATGAATCTTTGGCTATAATAAAGCATATTCATTTCGATAAAAAATATAAACGATTATATAAAGAAAAATACGTTTTTTCAGACATATGGCAAAATCCGGTTTTATTCCGCTGGTTGGGTAAAACCGGGTATCCATAAAACTCCTGGAAAACTCATTTTGGTCAAAACAATTTTGGTTTAATATGGTAAAAAGATATGTTTTTGTTATTCTTAACAAAACGAAATTGCACATGTGTTTTTCAATGTCTGAAAAATAAGTCTGCGGCAAATTTTCTACATTGTATATGCCTACCTACTTTACACTGGAAGCCTTAGTTATTTTAACTGCAAAAATCAGAAATGCATTTGTTATCATATTCTTCTTCATACTGCATGCGTCGCACAGTGGGGCAAAATCCCGAAAAGCTGGCCAAAATATGAAAAAGTTATTTAAGTGCAACGAAATTTCGTACACAGGTGTTTTTTAGGATGCTGATCGCGATTCTAAAACTAAAATTGCAAAATACAAAATGGCGGATCCAATATGGCGGACCTTAAATTAAAATGCTTTGAAAGTTATTCCATTTCTGTGAAATTTCGTATACAAGTACTTTTGAGGATGCTAAGTACGATTCAAAAATTAAATTTAAAAAAATGGCGAATAAAAAATAAAAACAATTAGATTTAAATAAAATATTTCGAGTTTCGAAATTAAAAAGTTTCGAGGCTAAACGTTACAAGGTGTTTTTAATCGAATTTAAAAGATGAATATTTATTTATGAAATACAATTAAGAACATTAATGAAAAATAAAATATTACAAGGTTTAATTTCTATATATTTTTAAAATAAAACGAAAGATATTCTAAAATTCATCTTCTGAATCATCTGAAGCATACTAAGCAGACTCTTCAGAAGGGGAGGTGTCAAAATATTTTACAGACCTTTCTGTGCCTCTAGGGGCAAGGATATTAGTTTCTTCGATGGTAATTTACGTAAACTTGAAATGAAGGGATCTAATAACATTAAAAGGCTTTAAAAAATCTTCCATTGTTTACGTCCTACTGCATTTTAGGGAGAAATTTTCTCCATACCTTTTGATCAATTTGTTGCACGATTCTTGAGCGTCTCCCGACATTTGCCCAACAGGCAATAATGAGGAAGATATTATTTCTGTGCCATGAATAAGTAGTTTGTACACTGAAGTTGGCATATAGAACTAGGAGTACAATTCGACGAATTTACAAGCTATTTGTGAGCAATAATTCACGAAATCGGTCAAATGAATGTTAAGAAATTACTTGCAATATGACGTGGAATCGTTTGATAAAATCTTTGTCTACGCTCCTTATGGAAGGAAAAATAGTTGCGTTTTCAAAGAATCAACGAGCTGTATTGTAATCATTTGTGCTTCAAATCAGAGCTTTAATTTATCTACGAGAAGTCCTAATTGTAAACGAAATCTTTTTTGTAAATTTTTTTTTGCAATTTTTTTTCCTTCTCGTCAGGAGATCACACTTGCCATTCCTTTATATCCCGTTTCTATGCCAAATGCAAGCTACACTCAAAAGATCTTATACAGGCATGTGACGTAGAAATCCCGAAGTATAAATGATTTTCACTCACTTTTAGTTTGAAAAAGTCATCAAGATTATTAAACTGGTTTGAAGTTGCCTGATGTAGGCATCAACGTTGAGTTGACAAATTACTAGTAATGGCAATAAAAATTTTACAATCAATCATCGTTACAGCTAGTTTGTTATTATTGCCTACTTATTTTTTATCAGTGATTGTTTTAAAAAGAATATGTTTACTCATCTGATCTGTAATATAGAACATTTCATTGACAGTAGCTTCCGTATTTTCGTGCAAAAAATGGATTCTGATAAGCCTAAAAAAAACAGGAGATCAAGATCTCGAATTTTTCCAGATAACGATTTCTGAATTATTCGCAACACTTAAGTTCTAGTGGCACTAGAGAAGTGAAAAAGCTATTTGAACCTAATTTCTACCATCATCAACGCTCAATCTTTGTTTAGAAGTACTTTGACCAGATGTACTATCACACCCCACTTGAAAATAAAATTCGCATTGCTAATGTTTTCGGAAATCAGATTCTTAATAATTTCCGTTTGCATTAATAAAGTACGTGCTGCAGTATGATCTAGCAAAGATTTCAATTGACAAGATAATTCTTCGAACTACGATAGAATACACACAATTATTAGCTATAAAGATAAGAAAATGTATTTCTATTGTATCGATGATAGAGAATTCTTTTCATTTTTTTATTACTTATCTTGTTTATCAAATTCCTTTATGCTTATGATTATAATACTTATTTGTAATATAATACATAATAATCTATCACAAAACTGAATAATCTAAAAATTTCAAACATGTTTGCCAGCTAAATTACTGTGAAAAGTAATAAATGTTATAGCTTTTGAAGCGACTAAAAAAAAAAATATATTTACTTGTGGTTACAAAAACCTGCACGAAATGCAGAATGGCAGTTTTGGGCAGCTAATTTTTCATGATTCATTAGATAATAGTTCAGGCTTTTGTTTCCATTATATCTCGTTGCGGAACACCGTGGAACTTATAAACTTTTTGATGTTTAAAAGCAAAAAAATAATATATATATTTTTAAAAATTATCAAAAATAACCATGAAAGTATTAAATTTTATGTACTTAATATAATTTTTGTAACATGGGCAAAACAAGTACACACTATCATCGTGTGAATCCATTTTAAAGCATTAAAATCGGATGATATGAAAAAATGTAGCACGTGTTTAGAAGAACCTTTGTTTTGCTCTTTTTGTTCGCCTCAGATGATAATCCTCTAAGTGTCCCTTTTGAAATGATACAGGTTGCCAAAGCAAAACGAAAACCTTTTTATAAAAATACATTCAGATCCTCCAAACGTTATTCTAGCCATCTGTATAGTAAAAATTTCCTAAATAGTAACTTTATTTTTCGACTTTTGGCCAGTTATTTAGGATTTTGCCCCACTGTGTGTCGTGTGCCCATACGTGTCATTTCAAACAATGTATCGAAGCTTTTTTGTATTTGGAATTCGACTAAAGTTCATTGTAAACCATTAAGGCTTCATTATCTACTCCATCTTCTAAGGATGTTGCCTCAACCTTTTTTGGTTTCTTTTTCTATTGATTTTTCTATTTCTTTTTTCTTTCTAATACATTTCCTTTTCCGTTTTGCAGGTTGCTTTGGCTTCTTTCTGTTTAATATTTCTTTTCAACTCTAATTTATAGGGCAAAAAAATAAAAAATAAATAAAATAAAATCTACCCTATATATATAAAATCCTAATGAAACGAATTTATGAAACGAACATATGAAACGGCTGAAATGTATCGATTCTTTGAATCGACTGATTAAACAACTGATTTTGTTTCACGGCGATTTCTCCTAAAATATGGAATATTTTGCGATGAAATTAACACCAAAAATCCGTGTTGATCCACAGATCTCAAAACTGGTATTAGAATTTTTAAATTCGAATTAGTTTTCGAAATATTAATTTTTTTCTAATTTTAAATACATTTTTTCTAATGATGGTAACTCAAATTTTAATCATAACAGAAATTTTTTTTCATAATTCAGAAAAGGTTATTTTAAATTAATTTGACGACCAGTTTGGCCTCCTTTAAATCTATGCTAAGAACAATGCTTTTTTTAATTTCGTTATCATTTTATTAAATACAAAACTTTCATTTAAAAATGAAACATTTATATGGATCTCTTTCAATTCTTTTTAAAAAAAAAAAAGAAAAAGAAAAGAAAAATATTAGGCACAGATGTCATATACGCACCGGAGCACCTAATTGGCGCACAAATGGCATTATTTTGATTGACATGGTAACCCGGCTATTGTTGTTTATTTAATAATAAATGTTTATTTACTTTTATTAGTTTTAAAGAACAAATAAATTAGTATAACAATAATAAATATAAAAATAAAACGTCCAAATAAAAATCACTTGATGACGTAAAGACGTGTAACTTGCTAAAAGTCAAGTGAATGTGACATTTACGATCAAGCATTATTGGCATTTAATCTTATAGTTCGCGATAGATTTTTGGTCGACGGGATAACTAAGTAGTGTCAAAAATACATATGTAACTGATATTCGAAAACGAGGTTTTCGCCAAATTTTCGTAAAAAAAAAAAAAAAAAAAAATCATGCCAAACATGATATGCCATCTATATGACATCTATCTGACATCTACATGACAACTATATGACATCTGGCGAAATATTAAATTATGTAACAAACCATGACATTTAATTTCAACTTCAAATCAATGTTTTAATTTACCACTCGAACAATAAAAAAAATGCTAACTGGCGAGTTGAAAAAAAGATATGGCGAGATTTGCACCCGGCTTCTTTTTCTTTCGGCTCAGATGTCATATACGGCCCCATATTGGCGCGATTTTTTTCTGACGCCAATGTCATATACGCAAAGGGTACTTAACTGGTGCCAAAGTATCGTTATTTTGCTTGATATGGTAAGCCGGATGTTGTTGTTTATGCTGTTGATGCGTTCCCCAAATTGGCGTTGGAAAAAAATCGTGCCAATATGGGGCGTATATGACATTTGTTCCAAACCTTCATATGAAAGGCGGAGGGATCAGATAGTATTTGTTTATGGCATTTGATGACTTGAGCTGTTATAATATAGATGAAATGATGGGGATAGAATAATATTTGGCGACTTATCACCTGTGCCTGGATAACATTAAAGTATCAAAATGGCACCTAGAGTATAAAAAGCAAAGTGTTCCGCTCGGAACTGTTGATGATAGTCACATGATTTAGGCTATTGTTATAGAGATTGTTTTAAAATATTGGTTGACAAAGACTATTTTATTTTAGCTTCTTTTCAAATGTTTAACTGATCCTCTTTAATCAAAAACGAAAACAAACATTGGATGTCTTAACAGCAACTGATTCTCCGTTAAATTTTTGTAATCAAACGGAATTGAATGGAAACCCGTTTACAGGGAGATCTGCACAGCTTTTTCAGTATAATTTAATCTTCTCTAATATTTTTAAAACCCATCAGATTAGCATGTTTTTAGATTTTTAGATTCTGCGGTGTCTGAACAGGGGTTGGCGAGCGTAGCTTGCAGGGGGCAGAGCCCCCTAGTAAAAAATAAAAATAAAATAGCAGTTTTTCTTTTTATTTGCCAGTTCTTTTCTCAGTTTTTCTTAAGGAGGGGGTAATAACATTTTAGACGAAATTGGAAATGCAGATTGCTGGGCTACATAATCTGAGATGTCAATGGAAATGGCTGGATATCGTCAACTACTGTATGTGTGATGTCAACTCTTTTAGATATAGAAGAATGAGCTTCATTATCCTGTGATGTTTCAGAAATATGCAGCTATGCTAACCTGTGGCTGCATGGTGTGTTATCTCTGACTTTGATGGCTTTCTATGTCATTTCCCAAGGAGCAAAAAGTTGGTTTAAAAAAAACATCGTTGTTATAGAGAAAAATGTCTGTTTTCTCAAATTGTCTGATTGGAGTATTTGCAACTGCTGCTGTCAAAAATGTAGCTTTGACTAATCTTCCTCCAGGATCGGAAAGTAACTACTCCCTCATTTCTTGTTCGTAGTATGCGTTTAGAGGTGCCATGAATGACACTTCAAGCGGTCTACAGCGATTAACAGCATTATAAATCCAATTTAAAGCTCCATACTGAATTATTAACTATCTTTAAAAATCATCTCGTGAGTGTAGGACAAAATTGGGTATACCCGGTTTTGACCCACTTTTAAGTACCCGGTTTACCCCAACATGACACAGATTCAAAAACAGGTTCTCACTACTCTAAATCCTATAGTAAAAAATCAGTAAAAATGTTAAAATACTAGCAGGAAAGCAAAGAATTAGCTATAGTACTTACCAATTTTTAATATGTTGACAAACAGTAACTATATCCGTAAAACCTAGAATCAAACAAAACAATTTTTAAGCGTAATTCAAACGAAATCCTTCACACAAAAAATAAACGCACACAGTAGCGTTTCGTTCAGCTACAAAAGTCATAAGGATGTGTCCGACAAGCAATTCCTGGTGTTGGCCGATAGATAAAAGTTCAAATCATGGAGGAATCTGCTCTACCCGGTTTTGCCCGCCTACCCGGTTCTGTACAACCAGGGATGCAAGCGCTGCGCCACAAATGGCTGATTTTCACCACTAAATTTTAATAGTATTCTTCGCATTATAAGATCTCAGAAATTCGGTCATTAAATAACGTGAGGAATACTATAAAAATTTAGTGGTAGCAACCAGCCATTTGTGGCGCAGCGCTTGCATCCCTGTGTACAACTCTCTCCTACTGAATATCTGCTAGATAAACTATTTCCAGAAAAGTATTTTATTGTTATTTAAAACTGATAACTTAGTCTTTTATTAAATTTTGCATATCAATCAAAAATTGTAACCTTTACCAATACGTTTTTAATCCTTTACTGCAGGAATTTTTCTGTTTTTTTCGAAAAAAAAAATATTTGAAATCTATATATCGGTCATTATATATCCCATCAGATATATAATGGGAGAAAATAGTAAAAAAAAATTAGTTTTCAAATTTTCAGCTAAAGTTTTATATTTTATGGTGTGTATCATGTGTACGGAATTAGGGTTAAAAAATATTGTATTTCTATATTTTGCAACTAAATACGCTTAAGTTAATTACCGAAACATCAGTGAAGGATTACTGTGGAGACCCGAAAAGTTTTTGGTTTCCGTTTGTTTGTTTGTTTGTTTGCTTATTAGTCAGTCTGTTCCGCGATAACTGCCGCAAAAAACATCCGATCAGTTTGAAACTAAGTAAGCATGTTGGTGAGGTACCCGGAATTAGCTGTATAGTTTGTGGTTAAATTTCGTTCATTCGTTTGTGAAATATGGAACATTTTCTTTTGTGCCTTAATGCTTTTCTATGGCAATTCAGACGGTTTTCAAATTTCCATTTGTTGAAAGAAAATGGCTCATTTGACTAATGTATTTAAATGGTAAATTATGAATGCTAAAATATACAAATAAGGGTTTTAATTTATTCCAATTAGTTTGAAATTTTGTCAATATATTTTTCAGATTTTTTAAATTACGTTTATAATTTTTGCTGGAACTTTATGCATGTTTCCCAATAATATATAGCATTTTGTTTCATCAATTTACTTTTTTGACATATTACATATTTCATTTTTTCCCTTTTCTTTCACCAGTTGCTTAGTAACGTATTTGATGGCTAATAATATTATTATAAATGTGTGTATAATGTTTGAGTAAAGCCAACGTCAAAACGGAGGAATTAATGCATTTGTATCTTTGCTTATAGATGGATTTTAGCCCCGAAATAAAAGTAGGCAATATTTTATTTATTTTATTCAAATATTTTGCTTAAAAATACAGAAGTTCATTATTTTTATAGAGATTAAATTGATATTTTCCATAACATTTACCAATATTTCTTTAATTGTTGCCAATTAAATCAAAACCCGGAATAATATGTTCTCTTAAACAATTTTAAATTGAAAGATTTTCACGTAAAAAAGGAAAATGAAATAAAAAAAGAACATGGCATCATACTGGAAATTAAAAGAAAACTCTCAAGTATTTCTTAATAAGGTGAAATGTTTAGAGTAAGTACGAATAGCAGGTTAATTAGACGTCATTTATCGGAAACAAAGATGCTGGAATAAAAAGTTCTTGGGTAAAATAAAATTAACTATTATTCACGGAGGAAAGAGATAGATGGAGATGCAGTATGCCGTAAAAACAGTTTGCAATATGATGTGCGTTATCTCTCAGATTTAAATGCCCTCATTCGGCCCAAACAAAACAAGCACGTAGAACAGGGACCGAATTCCTGAAATTCATCCGTGCATTTCTTCTCTAAATGAAAATCATCTGCTTATATTTAAGCATTCTAAAGTTGCATTTCATTGTATTACGAATTAAAAACTGCATTACTAAAAGTATTTTTTTTCAAAAGCACGTCGTTGTGTTTGCGCCGAATATAGCGGATTTTAGGGTTTCATTTTTCGCGTCACTTCAAGATTTATCCTTTGCGTGCGGTTAACATGAAGATTTAATTTTTAATATTTAATTTATTATTATTTTTTAAAAACTTTTGCTTATCCTTATAAATTACAGCATAAAAAATCTAAGTTATACTATAACCATCCGCACAATCAATTAAAAATTAGAATGTAAATTTAAATAGAATAAGAGCCCCCCCCCCACGGAGAAATGCAATTTTTAATTAAAAAAGTTACCAGAATAAGCAACTCATCAGAATTTCAGACTATCATTGTATAATCACTTGTTTAGCACTTTTAATTTCTGAAACTTTTCGAAGTATTTTTTATTGTCATCAATATTTATTGCCGAAACGTCTGTGAAGGCTTACTGTGGAGTGTGGAGACCCTAAAAGTTTTGGTTTCCGTTAGTCTTTCTGTCTGTTAGTCTGTCTGTTTGTTCCGCGATAGCTGTCGCAAAAAGCATCCAGTTAACTTGAAATTGAGTGGATATGTTGGTGAGGTACCCGGAATTAGTGTATAGTTTTTTGTTATATTTGGTTCATTAGTTCGGAAGATATGGAATATTTTATTTCACGCAATAATGCTTTTCTATGGCAATTCAGACGATTTTTTAATGGCTGATGGCGATGGTAAATGGCGATGGCTCATATAATTGAAGGATTTAAATGGTAAATTATGAATGATGAAATTTCCTAATTAGAATTATACACCATTCATATTAGTTTAAAATTTTGTCTGTACATTTGTCGGAGTTTTTAAATTCGAACAAAGATGCTGGAATAAAAAGTTCTTGGGTAAAATAAAATTAACTATTATTCACGGAGGAAAGAGATAGATGGAGATGCAGTATGCCGTAAAAAAAGTTTGCAATATGATGTGCGTTATCGCTCAGATTTAAATGCCCTCATTCGGCCCAAACAAAACAAGTACGTAGAACAGGGACCGAATTCCTTAAATTCATCCGTGCATTTCGCATCCGTGCATGCATCCGTGCATTTATATAAATTATGGAGAGATTTTATATATGTGTTCCAATAATATAAAATATTTTCTTTTATAAATTTACGTCTTTTAAATGTACATATTCCATTGTTTTAATTTTATTTTATCTGTTACATAGCAACGGAACTACACCTAAAAATATCGTAAATGTGAAAGTAACGTCAAAAGAAATGAATTAATGCCTTTGTGTCTTGGTCTTTACATATAGATGGATTTTAGATCAGAAATAGAGACAGGCTATGTTCTATTTAATTTGTTCAAATATTTTTCTTATAAAGTAAAAGGTTCATTATTTTCATAAGGAATAAATTGACATTTTCTATAAAATTTAACTTTTTTTTTCTTTTTTTCTTTTTTTCTTTTTTCTTTTTTTTTTTTTTTTATGCCGCTGACAAGATAATCAGATACCAAAATAATAATTCATCCTAAACAATTAATTTTGATTTGACAGATTTTCAAGATGTGCAATAGGAAAAATAGACACGAATACTTCTTTATATTGGAAATAAAAGGAAAATACGAAAAGAAGGTGAATTTGCACCCGTATTCTCACTTCGTCCGAGTACGAAAATTTGGCGGAACGCTACCCTTCATGACATCACTTTGATGTCATCGTGGCATACAAAAGGAAATACTGTATTCTGGGGCGCTTCTTTTCATATCTGGCGAAAAATTAGATACGAAAATTTATTTCGAATGTTTAAATTTTTTCAGATGCTATTTTCGCCATCTCAAAATAGGTGAAACGAGGGTGAAAAGCCCATTTCGGACGGAACTTTTATGATTATTTACATATGATAGAATATTTTAATAAGTTTCTAGCATTTTTTAATGTTAGGGCTTTTTTATTGCATTTGTGAAGAATATTATAGTGTATTCGGTAAAGATTTTGATTAAAAGATGAGTATTTATTCTGTTATTTTGATGTGTTGAGGTTTTGTTGATATTTTGCTTGCAATGATGGATGATGAAATTTCCTAATTAGAATCATCTGACGTTTGGTAAAATAAAATTTGTGTTTATTTATTTATTAAAAATAAATTATTTACATTATAAAAAATACTTTTATTTAAAAAAAAACCCAGATGTTTGGAGATGATTTTAAAGTTGTAGAATTCTTCTTAAATTTGGATAAATCATGGATTGAAATGCATAGCATATATTTATAAAATAAAATTGCGTGTGTGTTTATAGACAATTTCTTGAAAATAATAAAGTTTCGTTATACATTTACGGGAGATAAATATGAATTGAAAGAGTTATATAGAGTTATTCATTAAAATATAGAACATATCTTCATGGACTGTTTTTACCCAGGAAAAGATTACATGAATGTCACAAATCTGTCATGATCATTTGAAAATCTCATGTTATTTACAGTTTTATAATACGTTAGATTAATTACTATAGAACGGTAATTTTTTTCTCCACCTTCAATTTAATCTTGTGATATAATAATATACAATATAGTTGAAATATTTGTTAATCTATAGGAAAATGCCTATTGGCAATTATATAATAATTTTTACAAATGTGCTACTTGTTAAATAATATGAAGAATCTGGATGCTCTGATAGCATTGGTACTGTCTGATCAAAATCAAAGAGGGGGGAGGCGATTTTTCAACAAATTGATGATAATTATTATAAAAAATAAAAGCACTTTGCCTTCAATTATAACTGCTTTATCTATACTTAATTACTTTAAATCGAATGGGTAAAATAAATTTAATCATTTTTTTAATAATTGAAAAAAAAAAATTAAACTTCAAAGTTCAAGGGTTTGCAGTTGATGCTCTCCTACAAATACAGCTTTACAAAGCGTTTAATAACTTGATTGTTATGTACTACATAGTTTTAAACATAACACTTATCTCAAAAAATACATGCTATTAATATCTGATTTTTATTTAATTTACGTATAATCTTAGGTTTTGATGAATGCTTAGCTGGAAATGTTTTGTATGGTATACCTCTTCTTTTTGGAGTTGCCAAGAATATGAAATAATCTGCACTGAGGTGTACATCAAACTGGCTGATATAACTTTTAATATTAATATAATTTTTGAAATTGTTATATCTATGTGTAAGAAAAACATATACTGTTACTTTCTTGTATTTTTGTAAAATGGTGAATAAAATGTTTTTTTAATTTTATTTTATTTATGTATTATTATATGTTGCAGTTATTTTTTTCATTAATTATACTTTTTGCCAAATTAATCGAAAACTCAGTCAAAAAGAAGCTTTGTTACTGATTACTAATGTATTAATTTTAATTTAATAGATAACATCTATAAACAGGGCTACTTACTGATAACTTTTTTTTCACTACTTTTATTTCTAAGAAAATGTATCCCAAAGATTAGCAGAGTTATGTCATGGTCATTGTTTTGAAATAGTTGTGTTCGTCATAATATAATAAAAATATTTGCCAGTGGCAGTGCTGTGTAAATGATATTGGAGAATCGTTTTCTTTATTTTTAAATCCCCAACCATGCATCCACTGCTGCCTTACACAACTTCTGCTTTTTTTCCCCATGAAATGATCTTTTCAAATACAGTAGCAATTTGGTACTGTTATTACTAAATTTGAATGGCTTTGTTACTAAATCAGGGCTGCCACGCATCAGGTAATTTTCAAAATAGGAAATTCCTCGGTTCTAGCATTTTCTTATAGAAAACCTCTCCTCAAGTAAGGCGAAATTTCGTGTATTTAACTTAGATTTATTCTTCTATAAACAAATAGTAATATTTCACCTGGAAAATTCCCTGAAGCGTTGCAACCCTGTAAATATTTATGCATTTCCAATAATATTAAAATAACAAGGCTGAAACTGAATAATAAATACATGCTAGAATTTAATTATAGAAGTATTTTTTTAATATTGCATATTTAATTTTTAATATTGCATATAGTTAAGATAATCTAAAAGTTAAAATACCAGTGAAAAGATACTCAAAAACATAAATTTGATTATAAATTTTTTTTACCACAGTTACAAAATCAATTTCATACCTACATGAATAAAATTTTCAGACCCCCCCCCCCCAAAAAAAAAAAAATAAATAAATAAATAAAAATAAAATAAAAATAAACTATAAGCGTCACATAAGCATCTTTGATTAAAGTTGGTTGCTTGCTGATTAACTTCATTTTTTGTGGTTTATATGCTTTGAAAATTGCTTTTATGAAAGTTTCTTTTATTCCCTTTTTGGGAGAAATTTTTCAAAATGTTTATTTATTAGGAATGTGAAACTTTTATTCATGTGTTTTATACATTAATCACACACATATAAGTATACAAGAAAATATTTCGATTGTTGTAAAAGTAGAAAATTTTAAATTTAAAACAGTCTTTAAAAAAAAAAATAATAACAATAATTCTTCTTGATTTTATAGAAATTGTTCAAGTAATATCAAAAGCATAGAAATGACTTACTTGCATGTATAAACACCCTAGTAAATGTAAAACAAACGAGTAAAGTTCAATGGGTGTTTTGAGAGAGCTATTTATTTAATTTGTTTACCGTTGAAAATGTGCTTTTGACATTATATTCATATATATGTTTTTAAGAAGGTATTAATTTTTTGAAAAGAATATGTTTCACTTTTTAAAATTTTCAATCACTTTTTAATAAGATATATGATAAATATTAATTGATGTTCCTGTAAAAATACAAGAAAAAAGGAATGTAGGTTATGGTGTGTTGCTATACTGAAATTATGATTGAAAGCTTTAAAAATTAAACTTGCAGGCATTTTATTTCATGAAGATATATTTTGGGAGATATAGATTTTTCTTTACTCTTGATGTTTCCTAGAATATCTTTTAAAAATAGAAATAATAATTTTATTTTCATCAGTGTTGAAAAAAAAAATTATTATTATTTTCTTTTGAAAATAAATATAAAAAAATGAAATACATTTCTTTATTATCTTAAAAAAATGAAGCATTTGAAATGTATTTTTTAGAAAGAATTGATTTCAAATGCTTCTTTTTGAGAGAAGGGTGGGTTGGGGGTATGTTATTTACATTTAGTTTCTAATTTTTAACACTTTCCAAAAAAGTTGAAAAGTGTTTATGACTTCAGTTTGTCTGTCCGTCTGTCCACGTTCTAACTCTCGTAAATCTGCTCGGATCGTTCTGAAATTTTTGGATGTTAGTGACCTCTACCATAGCACGTTCCCTATTTCAAATGAAGCTTGTAGCATGTTTAGTTCATTTACAGGGGCAGTCAAAAGTTTTCCGTTACATTACGGTCAATGGGAAAAAATCGTTTCAAATGATTTTTAACGGTGTTACACTCTTTCAAACATAGCAAAATTGATATTCATTTATGAAGTCCACTAAAATATGCATTCTGTTGAATATGCGGTACAAAGAATAGTTATTGTTCACTTATAGGGCCACACCAAAGAATTCCTTTCATAATGGTATAGGGAGAATTGTTTGCGGTGTATCTGAAAAGATTTCAGATACTACAGATGGAGGATAAAATAATATGAACACCTGTGAAGCAGTATGACGTATTTCACACCTACAGTACTGCCGCGCCACCTGCAACAGAAGTCTGCCACCTAGTGAGCTTGAAGGGGAAGGTATCAGTCTCTTAACAGCAGTTATCTGCGTTGCATACGTCTATCGAACTGTCTGTGATAAATCGAAATGTCAGACCTGTCAGAGTTCCAAAGAGGAATGATTGTCGGAGCGCGTTTAAGTAGGGCATCGGTTGCGGAAACGGTAAACCTTTTGGGGTTTGCAAAAGAGTACGGTATCAGCTGTTATGACAGCATACACGAAAGAGGGTAAGACGAAGTCTTCAAAGCACAACAGTGGCCGAAAATCAATGCTTGGTGATAGGGATAGACGGGTCTTGAAGCGCATAGTAGCCCGAAATCACAAGCAATCGTTATCCGAGATAACATCCGAAATGAACAGTCATCTCCAAGACCCAATTTCAACCAAAACTGTCAAAAGGGAACTTCATGCTGCGAGCATTTATGGCAGAGTGGCAATTCGTAAACCCTTGGTGACAGCAACTAATGCTTTCAAGCGACGCCAATGGTGCAGAGATCACAAAGGCTGGTCCCCACAGCAGTGGAAATTGGTAATATGGTCAGATGAATCGTCATTCACACTATTTCAGACGACCGGACGTGTTTACGTCTGGAGAACGCCTAGAGAAGCGTTTAATTCTGAATGCCTCTTGCTGCCTGTGAAGCATGGGGGTGGTTCCATTATGGTATGGGGTGCGATACCTTGGCGCGGTCTTGGACCACTTGTTAGTCTGCATGGGAGAATCAACTCCAATCACTATCTAAACATTCTAGGGGATCATGTCCATCCTTTTGTCCAGACTGTATTCCTTGGAGAGCGACCGCTTTTTCAAGACGACAATGCCCCTATCCACACTGCTGCGTGTGTTCAAGCATGGTTCAAAGAGCATGAAGAAGAAGGTGAACATCTTGCCTGGCCTCCTCAGTCTCCGGACTTGAATATTATTGAGCATTTATGGGAATATTTGAATTCCAAACTTCGTTCCCGATTTCCTCCTCCATCCAGCTATTCGGAATTAGAGACCGTTCTGCAGGAGGAATGGCTTAATATACCTTTAAATATTGTCCATGACCTTTATGAATCTATCTCACGTCGCATTAAATCTGTACTTCAGTCAAAGAGTGGTCCAACCCCCTATTAATAAAGATTTTCCATTATTTCACAGGTGTTCGTATTATTTTGTCCTCCACCAGTATTTTGTATCCGAATTACTGTATATTAGTAATGATTGCTCGAAATGCATTTTTAATTATGATACGCGCTTTTTTCACTATATTTATGCATACTATAAAGTGCGTATAAATGTTATAGTTCATATACAGGGCTACAGAAATGACTTCTTAAAGGTTACTGAGTATGAGCATAAATTGCTTAAAGGTGGGTTTTAAAGTTGTTATGCATTTTTACGCTGAACTGAATTTAGTTTACTAAGAAATATTTGTAGAATATAGATAAAATGATATACAGGGCCACGCAAAGAATTAGATACATGCCGTCTATGAATGATAATTTCTGGAAATGTGATTACAGTAGTTTTAAGAGTGTTTTAGTTTTAATTAAATTTTAGCTAAATACTGGCATGTAATAAAGGTACTAGATAAACTACAGGGCTGTACAAAATTATTCAAGTATGTTTTTATATATTAGTATAAATTGCAGAAAGATGAATTTCAACCTGTTATGCATTTTCTTGCTAAACTAAATTTTGCCATTATATAGTATATATATCAACCTACAGATCAAATACAGGGCTGTTCAAAAAATTGGAACACATATTTGGCTACGGACGTAACTACTGAAATAAGTTTTTCAAATGTTTTATGCGTTTTATAAAATGCTTACTTAGTAATCTTATTTACCTTATTTCCCTAAATAACGAAGTTTTGTTAAAGCATTCAGAAAGTGTTGGAAAGTGTTTCATAATCTATGCTTAACGCAAGATTTTTCTTTCTTGTTTTTCTTTATTGTTTTTGAAAACATGTAGCAAATTACTTAGTCAATACTTTTGTAAGCATTCTTAACTTTATTTAAGCATTGTTTAAACAACAGTTTATATTGCCAGTCTTACCTTAATGACTGTGAACACACTGTTGAAACTGGACACTTAAAAATAAGCAAAATTTACTCATTTTTGAGTACTTTCGGATCTTATAATAGCTCCGAGTACTTAATTCTTAAATCTGAGAAACGCATGTACTCATTTTTTGAGTGCATACAGGAACTCGAACATAAGTACGTATAGAAACAGGCATACTCTTATTTTTGAGTAGGGTAATTCTGGGATTTATGGCGCACATTTTTTTGAATGTGTATATAAAGTCCCATGGTGGACACAAAAAAAAAAAAATCATGCTGTGCTATTTAATGTTAAATATACAGCGCGTGTACAGCGACAAAAAAATTCAAAACAAATTATTAATATTTTTTAACAATTTTTTTCTAAAACATTACACTGCGGCGCGTCACCCGTACATTCATCCTGAGACGCCGCACTCGTACGGTAGTTATGCCACGCTTGTAATAAGAACAGAATGAAGTTATAAATAAAAATATGAAAAAAAATATATTCATATCTGAACTATAATTAACGATGTAATAATAAAATGAAACTAAATGAGTACAATGAAACGTATTAGTAGATTCAAATTAATAATTGTTGCCTACTTTCACTATTAAAATTATAGACTTATTTTTTTTTTACATTAAAATTTAATTGTTACT
Source organism: Maratus speciosus (assembly GCA_963932465.1). Lineage (NCBI taxonomy): Eukaryota > Metazoa > Arthropoda > Arachnida > Araneae > Salticidae > Maratus > Maratus speciosus. Next base: position 439,087 of record CAWVRF010000826.1, on the reverse strand, counting down.
TCAGCAACAACGTAACATAAATGTATTAGAAAGGGAAAAGAAAAAAAGCAAAATTACGTTTATATAATTTATTTGCTAACCCATTCGGGACCGGTGGCTTTTAGACAAATTTTATTCGGTTGGTACCACTATTTTAAAAGAAGTTACCTTTACTTAAATAATCATGAAAATGCTCTAATTAAACAAAGCAAATATTACTTTTCTTTTTTACTGGTGCCAGAAACAAATTTTGAAACTCTTTATGAAGGTGCTTATATGCACTTATAATCTCGAATGGGTTAAAAGACAAGACCTGTTTTTTCGACTACAACCTACAGAAAAAGTGTCGAAAAAGTACAGTCTTTATGTAACTACATTTAAACACATGATGCAACGAAGCCAATTGCACTTCCTCTGTTTTGCAGTAGTTTGCAAAGAACGTCTGCGTTACGCGTAATCCAATTTTTCATTATTATCATCTTGACTTGCATCTTTCTTGCCCTTCTTACTTTTTATTTTCCCCGTTTTCTCCTTTGGTTTTAATAAACTTGATAAGATGCCTAACAGGGTTAGTCTGTGCAAAAAGAAAAGCAAAAGTTAATAACACTTAATCATACCGTACAAAAGAAACTGCGGCATGTATACCAGAATAGCAGTGCGGCATCTATCCCATTTTGCATGGTGCAGACGTCGGCCATCACAATTACTAGCCATCGCTAAGAGGAATGGCGTAACCATACACACAGTACTCTATACAAACGCTACAGTTAGTTTTGACTTCGAAATCATGCATGCATTTAGTAATTAGTGTATGAAAAGAATTTAAAGATAACGTGATTAAAAGTTTGGACAATGGAATCATGCACTTACTTCAAATTAAGGATTGTACTTCTACAAGTAAACATCAAAATGGGATTCACTCTAGACATTGGTTAAAATAATCTCATTGCACACCTATACTGTGCGTTTGACGAACATCTATCGATAATTACAAGAAATACAAGGGGTCCTGCATCTATCTCGTATGCGGCGACTCTCCCGGAGTTACCCTACATGTAGGACTCAAACATGAGTATGTATAGAACCACACATGCTCATATTTTTGAGTACATGTAAGACTCAAGCATGAGTATGTATAGAAACACATATACGCATATTTTTGAATAAATATAGGACTCAAACATTAGTATTTAGACTTAATGTACAAAATATATGTACTCATTTCTGAATACATTTATAAATCAAGATTAAGTATACACAATTTCAATTTTTTAATGTATGAACTATATGTACTCACTTTTGAATACATTTATGAATTAATGATGATTATATTAAGTTTTAAATTTGAAATATGTATATTTTACGTACTCATTTTTGAATACATAGAGGAATCGTTAATGAAAATTTTTAACTTTTTTTTCTATATGTACTACTTGTATTTGAATACGTTTATCAACAAATTATATTTATGTTAAGTTTTAAATCTGGAATATTTATACTATTAAATACTAGTTTTTGAATACATCAGAGAAATTGATAATGAATATATTTGGCCTCGAATCTAAAATTTCCTTTCTTTATGTACATTTAATATTCATATTTATACATTTATATTCATGAGACATATGTCTCATTTGAGAGCAAAACTTATTGTTCGGTAAATTTAATTTTTGCTGATTACTTTGTTAGGCTATTTTTGATTAAGAACATTTTTTCCAGATTAAGGAAGAGCCACTCATCCCTCAAAGGGGAATAAACGGTCAAGTGTGAGTATTACTCGCGAACGGAGGGTTCCGTAGAATAAATATATGAATTGTATTATTGAAAAAAAAAAAGTTGCTAAAAGAATACTAAGGCTTTGTAAAAGTACTATCCAACGTGGGGTTGGGTATAACTGTATGTACTAGTAAAGTGTAAATGGATATACCATGAAAGTTCAAAGAGATATGGAACCTAAATAATATCAAATATAGCTATTCTGTGAAACTCATTTTTTAATATTATCCTAATCTATTTATGGTGAACTTAATTAGGCACTGACAATAACAGCAGAGCATATTTAAACTTCATTTGGAATTTCATAAAATTTAATTCAGCGTAGTAATAACCTTTCTTTCTACAGTGTAGCTAAAACAATTTTTCTTTCAAAGATTAAATTTGGCATTGTGCTAAGCGCGCTTCGAAAGGAGGTCGCAAACTTTGCAACGCCGCCTTGGTCCGCGCCGCGTTTTTCCAATTAGGGTTTTAATTAACTTCTAAAGCCATTCGAGGCCTATTGAGAAACCCACTCAATGCTAACTACTCGTGTATCCCATAGTATTTGTGAGATTTTAGTCTATTTTTAACAATTTAACATTTATTGCTTTTATACTGCTACTGGGCATTGCATTACCCATATATATTATTAACAGGTGTTAATTAGGCTTTAAAAGCCCATGGTACATAGAGTACGCAGCCCCTGTGATTATGTATATCCAAATCGTCCGTATCTTTAAGGGTTAATATCTCCGCTAATTACTGACGATTTTTTTCGAAAATCATTATCAACAATGCTTTTATACTTCTGCTGTGATAGGTACCTCTGGCGCTGCTCAACACTTTTGCTGAATGCCCGTAAATCGAAATTTGTGTATAACGGAAAAATGCGATTTTCTCAAAAACTATTTGAACTAGGGTCCTTAACTCATTTGTGCAACAAGGTTTTATTTTCAATCTAATCTGCATTTTATTATCATTCAGGCAGAACGATTTTAAAAAATAAAGAGTTACAAAACTATATAGTTTTTTAATATTTATAATATTTTCATTATCTGATTTTTTTTTTTTTTTTTTTTTTTTTTTTTTTTTTTACTATGTAAGAGTGAAAATGTTCCACAAATTCTGTTATTACAAAACCACAGTAAACTGCATCGGCATTTTTATTAAATAAGAACATTTTAATTTTTCCAAACAAAAGCAATTCATTTTCATGTTTGCTGAATGTGAACATAGTTTTTGAATAAGTAGTTCCTTTGTAACCGAGACTGTTGCAGACTAATAATTCTGTATTTGCACTCATTTCCTCAATGCTCTGTAGCAATTCCCAATACTCAAAAAGGATCATTTTTACATATTTAGCACCTAATACTTCATTTATTACTGATGTTTTAAAATATTTTGATTGGAATAATATTAGTACTCATCTTCAGTTTGTGAGTTTGTGTTTCTGTTTTTGCCACATTAATGAAGTTTCTTGTAAATTGTGTTCATTTCTTTAATGGAAAATGCTTACTTTCGTATCGCATACTCCAATATCTGATGGGGGGGGGGAGCCCTAACTGTCTAATTATTCTGGGATAATGCAGAGGAAAATGCATTTTGGTATAAGATATCTATAAGAAAATAATTGTAAAAATAATTTATAGCGCTCTGTAATGTTTTCTGACAATTGGTAGGTCTCAAATAATGAAATTGTTTGTGCCATTAGAGTATCTATAATTGTTGTCATTAACCGACACAGCTGCCAAAATTCTTGATCACATGGAATTTTATCCGAAATTAAAAGGGGCAAATTTCTTATTACCGTCCACATGAGAAAGCACTTTGACCAGTAGAATATTAGATATTTGTTATTTTTTCCTGTATAATTTGAACTTGTGCGTTTGTTGATACAGTAGAACCTCTTTTATCCAAAACTCTTTTAACCGAAATAAATTTTTATTGCTTTTTTTATACTATCACATTCCTCATGTGCAAAATCCTTTTTGAAAGCTTTTTTTTTACCTACCATATTCCTTGTGTGAGAGCGGACCTTTCCGAACTACGAGTACATATAAATATTTTCGATCCCTTTTCTTAGAGTTCCTTTGAATTTAACTTGACCTCTCGTAAGCTGCGGAGTGGAACGAAAAAAACGAACAAATTGGACATTCTGAAGCTTTTGAATGTTTTGAAAAAGGTTTGGCATGGCTGGAGCAGCAGGAAGACTGTGATACTGGTGAAATAATAATATTAAAAAACGCCGTGATAGAGCTTCAAAGCAAAGGCAATCGAAACTGCGATAAATAAAACATTTTTTCAAACCCTTGTAATATATGTAAAAGGTACTTAAAATTTCAAAATTAAAATTCAGGTAATTTGTTCTTGTTTCTATTTTGCTATTGCTTTATTTTTATTAAGCACTTGTTACCATAATACGAAATATTGCATTTTATACGAAATACCATAATACGAAATATTGCATATTATTGTTCTCTTTAAAATTGAAGCATTCTCGATTATCCGAAATTTTCGATTTTCCGAAAGATAGTCAGTCCCAATTACTTCGGATAATCGAGGTGCTACTGTATTCACTTTTACCGTAGCTAAAATTAATAATTCTGTCGTTTAAAATAGATAATGTAAAATATTTTGACTTTAAAATTAAATCATTTAAAATTAGCAGTGTTTCATTAGCACACCAACCCTCAAACAAATCGTGAACAACATCAAAACCTGAATTACTGGTTTAAAGGACAGTCACTTTTAATACCATATCCAATACTGCTATCAAGTGCTCTTGCAACATGCTCTTCATGAATATCTTTTCTACGTAATAAAGATACTTCTCCCTGATCATCTCATGCATAGTATTTTTATGCACGTGACAAAACCTACAAGAGTAATTTGCCGAGATGCTTTCAACAAAACAAAATAATTTATTTTGAGCTAAATTGTCTCCAGTTACTTGTCACAAAGCAATTTTATATATATTTACATTAAACTCTATGCCTTTCTCCATAAGCTGCTGTAAATCATGCACAAGGAGCTGAAATTTTTTGCAATATCCATATTTTTGGATGTCAATTGCAGAATGGACATTTACAGTAAATATGGAATCTAAAGACGATTGCATAAATATGGGAAGATCTTAATAAAAAAAAAATACACAAATCCTAATTTGTGGATGCCAGTACGGAATCCCAATAAATTGTCGACTCCTACATCATCTATGTATAATTTATTATAATGGTTTCGGAGGAATATAAAATAGAATTTCAATAATAAAATCCATAATGTATGCCTCTTAAGGGGACACAGTACCCTTTGAATATTTTTTTAAAATTTAAGCATTTTAAGGCACATTTTTTGACATAATAATAAAGGACACAATGAAGGGAAATGATTCTGTCAAGAAATTGTTTAATTTCCCTGGCAAAATACGAAAAATGGAAAAATTTTTGAAAACTTTAAGTGAATTTTAAAATGTATCTTCTCGTACAACTTTGTGTTAGAAATTGAATAATGATTTACCGAAATTGCAAGACATGGTGAAATAATTACAGCTGTGTTTCAAGATTGCATTTGATAGATGAAATCTTATTTTATCTGAGTGAAGAGCAACTACCCATTTCCCTCTTTTCCCGTGCAGAGAGAGAAAAAAAAAAGGAATTTCCAACATCTGGTATACATAAAAGTGTTGCACAACGAGATGCAATAAGAAAGACTAATGAACTGAAAACTTTTCTTTCTTTTTTTAGTCAGTCTCTAAATATATGCCCTAAGCAAAACGCGCAGTGTGTCTGCGCTCTGAAAAACCTTAAAGATATATGTTAATTAAATATATAACTTTGAATGTAAATTTAATTTTAACTTTATCTATGTGCTTTTAATTAAATAGTGTAGTCCTGTGATCCTGTGCCCTCTTTTGTTACTGAGTGGAATATTTTCATGCTGATTCACTTTGGATTTTTATAGCAGGTTGGATTACCCTACGCGGATTTGATCAACGCTGAAAATAAAGGTAGGAGCATGCCAATTTTATCTTTCTCCTTTTTTGTGAAGATGTTAAAAGGGAAAACATTATTTTCTAAATATAATTCATGAAGAGAAGCTCAGTTATTTAACTGCCGTGATTTCACAATAAAAATTCAATAGATTATGAGACTGACTGAAGGCTGTGAACACGGCAAGTTACCGCTCTCTTCTATTTAAACTATTGTGACAATAAATGAAAATAAACGAAAACTCTTGAAAGTTAAGAAACTAAAATAAAAGAAACCTTTTAAAGATAAAACAATGGCCTCCTCCCTAAAAGAAACATTTAATATCGAAAAATTAAATCCGCATAACTATGCCCAATGGAGTTTTAAAACCCAGATGCTCCTAATGAGGGAAGATTTATTTAATTATACACAGGATGACCCCCCAACACCACTAACTACTGAGTGGACTAAGCGAGATAATCGTGCTAGGGCTACAATTATATTAACTTTAGAAGACTCACAACTTATTTATGTGAAAAATGAAACGACAGCCAAGACAACTTGGAATGTTTTAAAAACTATACACGAGCGCGCAAACCTTTCGAGCAAATTATATTTACTCAGAAAGTTATACAGTATAAAACTCGGGGAAAACGGAGATATGATAAGTCATATCGTAAAAATACTAGAAACAGCCGACAGATTAAAGGCGATAGGGGAAGAAATTAAGGACACGCATTTATCCGCGTTACTTTTATGCTCCCTCCCACCGAGTTATGATACTTTGATTATCGCACTTGAAGCGAGAAATGAAGAGGAGTTAAACTCTGAATTTATAAAAGGAAAATTGACCGATGAGTATCAAAGGAGACAAGATAGCTCGAATAATACGTCGCGCGAAAATGCGTACAAAGCAGAAAAAATTAATACTAAACCACAATATCGCAAACAAGAACAAAATATGTTTTGTACATATTGTAAAAGACGAAATCACATAAAATTAAATTGTTGGTTCCTTAAGAATAAAAATTCAAATTCTAAAAACCAAACAATGAATAAAGGGAGACAGAATGCTGCATTATGTTCTGAAACGAACAAAATCACTCCGGAAGTAGAGGTACAAACAAACACACAGACTCTGGGGAATAGTAGCAAAGAAAACAAAACCACTTTAGATACAAAGGTGTCTCAAAACAATTGTTCCTTTTACGCGAACATTGAAAATAAATCTACCTGGATAATTGATTCAGGGAGCTCTTCACACCTTTGTAACGACATAAACCTATTCAGTGACATTGATACAAATAATAAGAACACAGTCACGATTGCAAACGGAAAAATTCTTGCTTCACACGGGACAGGCACAATAAAATTACAAACACAATCAAACGACATTACTTTAAATGAAGTTTTGTACGTGCCAGAAATACAGTCAAATTTAATGTCTGTTAATAAAGCAGTGAAGCATGGGTGTAAACTCATTTTTGAAAACGAAACCTGTAAATTAATCCAAAACGGCATAACCTTTATAGAAGGGAAAATTAAAGGTAATTTATATGAAGTAGACCTTTACAAACATAAACAAGTAAACTATGCGAATTTAGCTCATCAGTGCAAGAATAAAAACTGTATTGAACTCATGCATAGGAGATTCGGACACAGAGATATAAATGCTTTAAAGCAACTGCAAACTAAAAGTTTAGCAACAGGTTTTAATATGGAAAATTGTAAACATGAAGTAATATGCGAAAGTTGCATAAAATGTAAATTAACAAATGCTTCGTATCCTAAACAAGCTACAAACAAAGCTAGTAAAATTCTCGATTTGGTTCATTCTGATGTATGTGGCCCGATGCCAACAGAAAGTATGGGAGGAAAGAAATTCTTTCTCACATTTACTGATGATTTCAGTAGATTTACAATGGTATTTCTTTTATCAAAGAAAAGTGAAGTCATCACTAAACTAAAAGAGTACGTAGCTATAACGAAAAATAAATTCGGTCGCAATATAAAGGAATTAAGAACTGACAACAGCGGGGAATATACCAGTGATGAGATAGAAAATTACTTAAAAGAAGCAGGTATACACCATCAGCTAACCGTGCCAAATTCTCCAGCTCAAAACGGTGTTTCGGAGAGGAAGAATCGTACACTAGTTGAAATGACGCGATGCCTGTTATCGGAAGCGAAACTACCTCAGAAGTTTTGGGGTGAAGCTCTAAATACAGCGGTATACTTAACTAATCGACTCCCCACGAAAGCTCACAATTCTACTCCATACCAATTATGGACAAATAAAATACCGGATTTAAGCAACATTAGAATGTTTGGCTGCAAAGCTTACGCTTATCTCGACAAATCCCAAAGAGGAAAACTTGATGATAAAGCGATTGAAGGAATTTTTGTCGGTTACGACAATAGATCTAAAAGTTATAGGATCTATACTGGTAATAATAAAATTATACGAGCAAGAACCGTCAGATTTCTAGAAAACTTTAATTCAAACACAACACCAAATTTAAATCTGAAAAATGATAGCGAAGTTCAGAAACAACCCGAAAAAGCAGGGGAAAATTCCTCAGAAATTATAATAAGTATGCAGGAAGAAAAACAAACAGACAGTGAGGAAAATACAACAAATGAACCTAGAAGATCACAAAGATCGAATAGAGGTGTTCCACCAGACAGACTCGCATACATTACTAAAGAAAATAAAATTATAGAGCCGAAAAATTTCGAAGATATTAAAAATCTAAACAATCCACATGAGAAAAACCAATGGTACGAAGCAACTAGTGAAGAAATTGCTTCATTAATAAAAAATAACACTTGGGATCTAGTTGATCCTCCACCAGGCGTAAAAGTAATTGGAAATAAGTGGGTTTTTACGGTTAAATATAATTCAAATGGAGAAATTAATAAATACAAAGCGCGTTTGGTAGCGAAAGACTATTCTCAAAAATTTGGTAGTGACTATTATGAAACCTTTGCACCAGTAGTAGCCTATACAACGCTAAGAGCATTTCTAGCGTGTGCAGCTCACAAAAACTTAAATGTAAACCATTTAGATATTAAAACCGCGTTTCTCCATGGAAATTTAGAAGAAGTTGTTTATATGTCGCAACCAGAAGGACATATTAAACCGGGTGAAGAAAATAAAGTATGTAAGCTAAGAAAGGCTATATATGGCCTAAAACAAGCAGCAAGAGCATGGAATATTAAAATAGCTGAAAGTTTAAACAAACTAGGTTTTGTGCAAAGCACCGCTGATCCATGTCTCTTCACACGAGAAACTAACGGAAATAAAACTTATATCATCATTTATGTCGACGATCTGTTAATTTCAGGAGATACTAAGGAAATAAATGAAATAATGAAACAACTTAGTAAAGAATACGAAGTGAAAAATTTAGGTATGGTAAATTACTACTTAGGCATAAACATAAAAAGGATTAAAGAAGGAACTTATGCACTCGATCAGGAAAATAAAATAAAAGAACTGATTGAAAAATTTAATTTAAAGGACTCTAAACCTTGTGATACTCCGATGGAGGCAGGTTACTTAAACTTAGATGACGATGAAAATTTACTACCTAATAATCATAAGTATAGACAAGCCATAGGGGCATTGCTATACATAGCTACGATAACTCGTCCAGATATTTCAGCGGCTATTAACATCCTTAGTCGCAGAAATGAGAAACCAAGAGAAAAAGACTGGAGGGCAGTCAAGAGGGTTATAAGATATTTAAAAACAACACAAGAATTAAAATTAGTTATAAGCAACGAATATGATCCGATTCTGACGACATTTGCAGATTCAGATTGGGCAGGAGATAAAAGTGATCGAAAATCAACCACAGGAAATTTAAGTAAATTAGGAAATGCAGCGATTTCCTGGTCAACAAAAAAGCAAAACTCAGTTGCATTATCATCTGCTGAGGCTGAGTATATTTCCGCAGCCACATCAGCACAAGAAACCATATGGTTGATAAAGCTATTAAAGGATCTAGATTTAAACCAAAACCTACCAATTATTCTGTATGAGGATAATGTGTCATGCATCAAGATGACTCAAAATTATAAACATCATTCAAAAACAAAGCACGTGGATATCAAATTTAATTCAATTAAAGATTTACGAGAGAAGGGAATCATAGAATTAGAATATTGTCCCAGTAAGGAAATGACTGCAGACATCTTTACGAAGCCCCTTCCCAAACCTGACTTTATCAAACACAGAGACAACTTGAACTTAAGAACTATTGCAACTTCAGAAATCAAGCAGGGGTGTTAGAAATTGAATAATGATTTACCGAAATTGCAAGACATGGTGAAATAATTACAGCTGTGTTTCAAGATTGCATTTGATAGATGAAATCTTATTTTATCTGAGTGAAGAGCAACTACCCATTTCCCTCTTTTCCCGTGTAGAGAGAGAAAAAAAAAGGAATTTCCAACATCTGGTATACATAAAAGTGTTGCACAACGAGATGCAATAAGAAAGACTAATGAACTGAAAACTTTTCTTTCTTTTTTTAGTCAGTCTCTAAATATATGCCCTAAGCAAAATGCGCAGTGTGTCTGCGCTCTGAAAAACCTTAAAGATATATGTTAATTAAATATATAACTTTGAATGTAAATTTAATTTTAACTTTATCTATGTGCTTTTAATTAAATAGTGTAGTCCTGTGATCCTGTGCCCTCTTTTGTTACTGAGTGGAATATTTTCATGCTGATTCACTTTGGATTTTTATAGAAGGTTGGATTACCCTACGCGGATTTGATCAACGCTGAAAATAAAGGTAGGAGCATGCCAATTTTATCTTTCTCCTTTTTTGTGAAGATGTTAAAAGGGAAAACATTATTTTCTAAATATAATTCATGAAGAGAAGCTCAGTTATTTAACTGCCGTGATTTCACAATAAAAATTCAATACTTTGAACATTTTGAGCTAATTTTTTAAAAACTATTCGCAGAATTGTGCTGTATAATCTTAAGTATCGGATTTATCATATGTTAGTTAGTTTGGGAGAAAAATAAATAAACTGTGCAAATACGTGTAAAATTATACTAAAAACTGAATTTATTTTAAATTTTTATGTGTAAAAAAAAAAAAAACTTTATTGTAAATCCGATTCTTAGTTTTATCAAATAGATCATAAGGAAAAAAAAATCAAGTCAATTGAAAAATATACATCAAAGTTTTATCACTCTGATCATGCCTATTCGTCGAAAAAACACAAACTGAAAACTAGAAAACAGGAATTCTGCTTCTTCAGAATTTAGCGTCGCCCCGATGAAAACAAAATGTATCTATAAATAGTACAAAACATATTTCAATTTTAAGACTTACAGAACACCCTTTTATTTTATGTAAAATGACGTCATTCGCATCCGCTTAAGAATTTCACACTTACGATCCACTCTTAAACATCTACATTACAGTATGCATAGGACGTCACTATCGTGAAATAATACACAAATGCAGCAAAAATCTGTCGTCATTAACAGAAATCATTCGTTTATATTTTTCCAAAATAGCACGTATTTTAATTACATTTTCTTTCGGTTGTTATGAAAAAATGGCAACAAAAAATATAATATTTTACAACTATTTTTTCTTTATTTTCTACAAAAATGGAGTACTTTCTTTGCCACTATTAAGCAAATGGCTCCAAAAACTACAAAAAATTAATATTTCAAAAATAAATGGTGATACAGTTTTCAAATAAATTGCATTTAAAAGTACACTTTTGTTCCAAAACAACGGTATAAAAATTGAAAATGTACGATGCATAGAAGTTAAAAAAATTGCTATAGAGTATTTAATCATACTGCTTTGTTTTACAGCTGGTTTCGGTAAGGTAACGTTATTTTTTGGAGGCGACACAAAATAAGCTGGAAGAAAGAAATAGCATACCGTACCGGGGGCTAAAAAACACTTTTAAGTTACGTGGATTGTGGCATTTAAAGGGACAGCGATATAATAAAATTACTTTAAACTGTATTTATAATAATGAGATCTTTACGAAACTTCATCAGAATGTACTCAGGATAATAAAGTATAATTTAAGCTAATAATTAGAAAATCGATATTTTCGTCATTTTCCGCCGAATGATGAGTACCGAGTCTCCTTACAGAAGAATTTCTTATTTGTTTATTGAATGTATGTATTTCAAATATACCTATAAATGCCTCAACAGAAATTATTCTTTTAATCACTTCAACAATTGTAATGTATTGACAGGTGCCTTTATTAAGCACTTAACAGTGAATGCGTTCCTTGTTAATTTTTGCTCATATCTCGTTCCAAGTTCAATATCAACTGGTTCTATATAACGTCCTCTTGTTTTAAGGTACTTGAAAAAATTTATGCTTTGAATCAAAACTAAGCAATGAATTGCTGCAGTCATCAAATGTTTTTATAAGATTTTGTAAGCTTTTCTCATTAGCAGTTTTATTTACAGAATTTAATACCTCTGATTTTAAATAGATGACAGTATCAGTTGACAAGTTAGAAGTACGATTGATGGAATGGACAGTACTATCAAAAGTAATTCCCCCTTTGCTAATTGTTTCAGTGCAAAATTGCACAATGCTTTCTTTAAAATGATCCAAATTATTTTTTGCTAAATGAGGATAAAAATCTATCCCTACAGTGCTAACACATTGTTTTTTCTTTCAGATCTGCAGCAGATGCTGAACTAGTGGGTTGATTTGAGACTTCTGGAATTAAAGTATTACTATAAAATCAACATTGATCATTTGTTGATCCTGTTGAAGTGTTTGGGATTTCACGTACATAAAATATTTTAATAGGTCTTTCGTAGTCGAACAACTTTTTAAATGACTGCCTACAGTATTTCTGGTAGCATGCACAATATTGAATTTTCTGATGTCGATTTCATATATGGTCGCACAGAGAATGAAGAGAATGAAATATCTTATTACAAATTAAACAAAACATTTTAAATTGTGGGGGATTTAAAAAATAAAACATTAAAATGACTACGCTATAACTGAAGCAATACATAAAAATCTAATGATGTAGCATTAAGCATGAGAGTGGCAAATGAATGACAGAGTCAAACTTTGCTAAATAGGAAAAAAAATATGCATAAAATCAAATTTAAGACAAAAGTAAAAAAGACTAAATTCCAAATGAAAAGTAAAAAGAAATGCTATAAAATTTATGATAAATTAAAAGAAAGTTTGAAAAATCTTATCTCTAGCCCCACAATTACATAAGCATATAAAAACATTTTTTCAGTTAGATAGTTGCAAGTTTTATTTAAAAAAACACACACACACACAAATTCATTTTTCTTTTCTTTCTCTCTCCCCCCCCCCCAAACACAGACATCAGAACAAAACTGAAGAAGATCGACTAATTGAAAGCAGAAACAATTTGCTTCATACACTTATAACAAAAACAAACTATACAATTCAGTATCAAATATGAAGAAGTCAGACATTTATAAAACAAAGGTGTTTTTAATTGAAAAAAAAATTAACATAAATTTATGTAAGCTTATCTTATTTTTTTATTCCCTAACATGTACAATTTCAACTCCACAAAATCAAAACCATAAAAGATTCTTTTCTAATGAAGCTGCATGTAACCAAATACCTAAATTAGATAGTTTATCTTACAATAGCTGTTCTGAATTAATTATATCCCACATAATTATTAGTTTTACATTTAAAAGTAAAAGGTTTAGGTAGGATATTTGTTTCAATCTTTGACTAAAAAAGTCATTGCCAGAGACAAAACTGCTTTGTCTACAGAATGACACAGTCAATAACATTTGAGAATTCAGATTTACATTTGTTTTGACTGAAAATATCAAACATCTTGATAGCTTTAAAATAAACATGAGGTATATGAAAATATCGAATACGTAGAAAATCTTGTTATTTTTAAAATAAATATCGGATATATATTATGATATATATCCATTGATGTGTATCAACGAGCCCCGTTCACATAAAATACTATATTATTAATTAATACTAAAGAATATAAGTAATACTACTAAAAGAATATTTTTTCCTATCCATTTTCTATCATTTTCAAAATGATAGTGATAATCTTTGCTCCAACATAGGCTATCTTTTATATCGGAGAAAAAAAAAAAAAAAGTTCGAAAATGAAATTTTTCTGTTACTGAAGGGACTAGAAACAAGTGGGTAAGTGTGATCATAGATCGCACAAAGGGTTTCGTTTTATATTCCTTTCAAAACGTCCAGTACATTTATCGCCATGGAACATCTTCTAAATTTTGGCAAACCCTTCCTAAACTATCGTAAAGTTTCAAACAGATTCGCATTGTTATATTTCCTGATTTTGTTCGTGCCCCCCCCCCCCCCCCCCGAAATGCTACGATATATCATGACGGGTATCTGCCAAATTTAGAAAAATGCCCCTATATTAAAGCTATATTAAATATATAAGCTATATTTAAGTTTCAAACAGATCGTCCAGATATATTTCCTAATATTGCTCGCGCTCCTCCCTCACCCCCCCCCCCCTCGAAATGCGACACGCCATTCTTCTTTATACTTCATTATCATTTGTTATAAAGTATCCTAAAGTATAAAACAGATCGCATTGTTATATTTCCTACTTTAAATGAAATCGCGGTCTGTTAGTTCCACATTCCACCACCAGGGAACGCATTGTATTCTGAACAAAAGCATATCTGAACGAAACTCCTTTACACAACCTATCAGTAGATATGTTACTCGAGGGGGTGGCGTCTTTAGCAAGAATTTAAGATAATTGTTGAAATTATTATTCGGAAATAGTGGTAATTTAACTTTTGACATATTTATATTTAATAAGTAGCATGTATCTCAGGACTCCGTCAAAAAACGCACCTGAAACTGTATGAAACAAAAAAGAAATATTTTGTCCCTCCCCCTCTCCCCACCCAGGGCTTGAATTTCAGGGCGGGATGGAGGGATTCGCGCCCAAAATTTTGAAATCCCGCCCAAAAGAATATCGTGGGCGGGAGGCTCCCGCCCAAAAATTTTCACCATTTTCGCGAGAATTTTGCATTTTGAAATTGCGATCAACTCCCACCAATGCCTTGCGAATTTCCTTATAGTTTCGCCGGACCGATTGACACATTTTGTGGGTTTTTTTACCGCAAAAGATCGTTGAAATTCACGAATTTTTCATTCGACTGATAGACAAATTTCATTATTTCTTTCTCGAGATCGGTTGGCAAGTGTCCGCGACCGATTGGCGAGTTCAGAGGTGATTCTATTCCGAATTTTCAGAAAATTTAAGGCATTAGGTTCCGAAAGTTATGAAAAATCGATCATCAGTTCAACAGAAAATTATCGCGAATTTTGACAAATGGTCGCCGATCACCGAAAAAAATCAATTTCGTAAATCGTTCGAGGAAAAAATCGCCAATTTTGTCGCAAAGGATTGCGAATAAAACGTAAATTTTGTCAAAGGATCGCGGAAAAACTTGAATTTCGTAAGATCGCGAAAAAAAAACAAACTCGAAACTCATCAAAGGATCGCGAAAAAACGCAAATTACATCAAAGGATAGCAAAAAGAAAAAAAAAAAAAAAAACGTAAATTTCGACAAAGGAAAGAGAAAAAAACGCGAGTTTCGGCAAAGGATCGCGAAAAAAAGCGAATTTCATCAAAAGATCGGGAATAAACGCAAATTTAGTCAAAAGGCCGCTGAAAAAACGCGAATTTCATCAAAGGGTTGTGAAGAAACTTGCATTTTGTCAAAGGATCGTGAAAAGACGCGCATTTCGTCAAAGGGCTGCAGAAAAAAGTGAGAATTTCATTAAAAGGTCGCGATACTACGGCTTCTTTAGAAAACAGCACACACACACACACACAAATATCTATATTTATTATTATAGGTATAGCAGGGGTGATCCTGTTCCGAATTTTCCGAAAAATTAAGGCAGTCATTTCCGAAAATTAAAAAAAAATCGGTCATAAATCCGAAAATTTGGACATAAATTATATCGCAAATTTCGACAAATGTTCGCCGAAAAAAACCAATTTCGTCAAAGGATCACGGGGAAAACGCGAATTTCGTCAGAGAATCGCGAAAAACGGCAAATTTCGTCAAAGGATCGCGGAAAAAAAACATTTCGTCAAAAGATCGCGAATAAAAGGGTAAATTTCCCCAAATGATCGAGAAAAAACTGCTAATTTCGTCAAAAGATCGCGAAAAAACGGCAAATTTCGTCAAAAGATTGCGTAAAATTGGCATATTTCGTCAAAAGATCGCGAAAAACCGACAAATTTCTACAAAAGATTGCGAAAAAACAGCAAATTTCGTCAAAAGATAGCAAAAAACCGCTCATTTCATCAAAAGATTGCCAATAAACCGCAAATTTCGCCAAAGGGACGCGAAAAAAAAACATAGTTGGTGCCAGGGGTGGATTCACCCCCCCGTCCCCCCTGTTGTAACCTTTCAGAAAATTTGCTGTGAATTTCATTTTTTTTCACTCAGAATTACCCCCCCCCCCCCTGCTGTATTTCCGATATTTTTTTTTTCACTCAGAATCATCCCTGAGGTATAGTTTTTAATCTAAAATAATATACTGAACTAACTTTTGAAAAATTGGGTTTAACCCTAATCCAATGTACAGGAATCTACACTCAGCCTGAAATCAAACTGAACCAAAAAAAAAAGTTTACTCGACGTGCAAAAAAGTAGTTAGTGTCTGGAGAGGATTTCCCAGTCTCCCCTTTTCAGAAAATTTGCTGTGAATTTCAGATTTTGTCTTTTTTTAAATTCAGAAACACCCGCGAATTTTGCGGTTAATTTTTGCGACAGACTGACGAAATTCACAGTTTTATCCTTCGTCTGATCGATGAATTTACATCACGTCGGTTTGTCATGTCAGTATTAATACAGACATGACAAAATAATTAATGTAAATCTTTAAATAGCACGTAAAATATCAGTGGGTTTTATATTTTTTATTCTCCCTCCCTAATAGCTCAACTCCCCTCCATTTATAAATGTTGGGAGGGAAACTCCCCTCCTAGGGAAAATTGAATTTCAAGTCCTGCCACCTATCCGAAATTTCACGCGCCATTTTTATAAACTTTTTCTTATGTGTTATAAACTACTATGTTAAAATTTCAAACAGATCACCTTGTTAGATTTACTACTTTAAATGAAATCGCGGTCTGTTAGTTCCACATTCCACCACGAGGGGGCGCACTCTATTCTTAACAAAACTGTATCTGAACGTAACTCCGTTAAACAACCTATCAGGAGATATGCTAGTCGAGGGGGTGGCGGTCTTAACCAAGAATTTATTATATTTGCTGAAATTACTATTCGAAAGTAGTGGTATCAATACTTCTGACATTTTTATCTGGCATAAGTAACATTTATGCTGTATTTTTAAAAATTGGACACCGTTCAGAAGTATACTGCTATGAAACATCACGTGACTGCCTTGTAAAATAAGTATATAATAGAAATAAATCAATTAGTGAAATTAGCACCCCCCCACCCCCCATCCCCTTCCCTAAATTTCACACGCCATTTTTATAAACTTTTTCTTATGTGTTATAAGCTATCTTAAAGTTTCAAACCGATAGCCTTGTTATATTTCCTAATTTTAACAAAATCGCGTTATGTTAGTTCCACATTCCACCACCAGGAAGCGCACTCTATTCTTAACAAAACTGTACCGGAAGAAAACTCCGTTAAGCAAACTATAAGTAGATATATTACTCGAGGTGTTGGCGGTCTCAATAAGAAATTAAGATATTTGCTGAAATAATTCGGAAACAGTGGTAAATAAACTTTAGACGATTTTATATTAAATAAGTAGCATATATCTCAGGACTCCCTCAAAAAAAGCACCTAAAGCGGCCAGAAACGCTAATTTTTTAAACAGAAATCTAGCGCCCCCCCGGAATTTCACCTGTCATTATTTTCTACGCTTTATCTTATGTGTTATAAAATATCTTAAAGTTTCAAATAGATCGACTTGTTAGATTTGCTAATTTTAACAAAATCGAGTTATGTTAGTTCCACATTCCACCACCAGGGAATGCACTCTATTCTTAACAAAAGCATATCTGAAAGAAACTCCTTTACGCAATCTTTTCGTGGATACATGGGTCGGGATGGTGGCGGTCTTAAACAAGAATTTAAAACATTTGCCGCGGTAACAAACGCTAAGATTTTAAAAATAACTTTAGCTCCCCCCCCCCCCCCCCAGTGGTGTAGTCGTAAAAAAAACAGAGGGTATACGCACTAAGCAGAGGGTATACACTCAAGGCAGGGCGTATACCCTAAAGTGTATATACTATAGCTTTCTTGAGAAACAGAGGGTATACGGTGTTCCTTAAAAAAATCCAGAGGGTATACGGCGTATACACCCGTATACCCTCCACTACATCCCTGCCCCCCCCCCCCCCTCCTCCATTCTTTTTTACACTTTTTCTTATGTGTTCTATCTTAAAGTTTCAAACAGTTCGAGTGGCGGTCTTAACCAATAATTCAGTATATTTCCTGAAATTACTATTCTAAAATAGTGGTATGAAGTAAACTTTCTGATGATGAATGAGTTATGCTTATCTCATATCGCTGTTCAAAAAGCCCACGCAAATTATTAGATTTCCTAATTTAAGTTAATTCGTGGTTAAAAAAGCGCGTGTCTCCATTTTAATCGACGCATTTGATAGCAATAAACTGATTAATTAAATAATAATTAATATTTCAGCTTGTAATTAAGCTAGGACTTAGATATGGGTATCAATGAAATCAGCGAGAAATTCGACATCGGGATGCCAAAAAATTTAATCAAAAAATTTAATATTTAAAAAGTTAAAATTTCGTATTAAAATATGCTATTATGGAAAACCGCAGCGTCGTCATGTCTACCTGCTTTCCCGCCGAATTGAAATCTTTTTATTTCCTTGTCTTTCCAATTAAAGAAATTAAATTTTTATCGATCGATTTTTAGTGGATAATTTAACTTATACACATCGCAGAAATGTGAACTTTATACCAAATGAAAGTAGATTTTTTTCTGCGTCTGTCTATTCCAGTGGTTCCCAAACTTTTGGGCTCCCGGAGCCTTTTTTGGGTAGAATTTCTAAGGCGGAGCCCCTTAACCCCACGGTACTCTATGGTTTACAAATTAATGTTTTTTATGCCTATAAAGCAGAAAAAAATCTGCTGAATAAGAGCGAGTCTGAACCGGTAGTTTCCAACATGGGGTCAGGGTTTTCAGTTTGGCCCTTTTCTTGATACAGAAATTCTGAATTCATACTAGAAATTTTGAATTTCAAATTTTCTATTATTTAACTTCTTAAAAGTTTTATTTAATAGTAGCTGACCCGCCCAGCGTTGCCCGGGGTTTGTAAATAATTACCTTAAGCAAAACTCAAGTTTGTATGATTTTATATCTTTTGAAATTCTTTTAAATGAACCTTATTTCGGTATCCCCATTGCCTTCCGCAGCGTCTAGTGTGTTTCCAACAAACTTCTTTCCGAACGAACCTGTATCATGGGTCCCCGCTACCTAAGGCAGCATTTACAGGAAGTGCCCCGCACATGCCGGAGACAATTGAAAACCAAGTTGAGTGAGCAAAACCTCGAAGTAATCAAACTGATAGAATAAAAAAAAAAGAATGCACCATTAATAATTAAGAATCGTTAGAATCGTTAGAAAATGTGGGTAACTGAAGCCTAAGGATAAAATTTCATAATACAGAGAGTAGCTGAATTGTAATCTAAGTTGAATGAACCAAATCCCGTTGAAATTGGCCCCTTAGAACCCGAGGAAAGAATGCTTCCCCAAGCGGTGGAAGATGCCCCTCCCCTTGTAAATTTCATGAATTACTTTTAACATTAACACGATATTTAATAAACGGATGAAATCCCTTATCTAAAGTAACGCGATTTTTAATTTACGGCTGTAGTGAGTAGACGTAAGTTGATGCTGAAAAAGGAGATTAATGCTCGAAAAATATGGTAGCTGAGGTATAAAGAATGACCGGGCAAAATTAAGCATAGAGTATGAATTAATCATTAGAATAATATTTTAAAGAAATGCGCAAAAAATCGGGTAAATGCTTAAAAAAGGGCCCTAGGACTCCAATAAATATATGTGGGTGTTGGTCAAGGGAGAAGAGTCCGAGACACAATTTTAATATTATGCAATGAGAAGCTGATAAAATTAGGGTGTAAAAAATACGTGGCGCACAAAAAGTTCAAGGGGCCTCGAATCGGGCCAAACGGGACCCTAGGTTGCATCAAGATTTTAACTGGATTATAGAAACAGGAGATTAACTAAATGGAAAATGAAGCAGCCAAAAATAAAGATTAAGAGGGACAATTTATTGACAATTTATACTGCAAAAGCTTTAAGGGGCCCTGTAGCGGGCTCCAAGGGGTCAGGGACTTGCATGTAGTTTGGTAAAAAGATACTTTTGAGTAGTTTTTAAAGTAATCAGAAGACGCTAGAACTATGTTAAAGTAAATTGCAAGCAATTCAGATCATTTTTAAAGAAGCTGCACCAAGGGCCCAAGAAGGCGATTTAATATTTAAAATTGGTGGTAACTGAAGACTGAAAATTTTTTGTCGTTCATGTAGTAGTTGAAGGACCTAAGAAGTTGTTAGAATAAAAGCTAGTGAATCGGACCATTTTTAAGAGGGCTATAATAGAGGGCCCAAAAGGGGCGAACTGACTGTTAAAAGCAGGGCCCTGAAATGAAAACATGTTAAAATATCTTAATACTTAACTCTTTAGATCTACATATAGTCAAAATTAAGCATAGGGTATTAATTTTTCGTTAGAATAATATTTTAATTAAATGCGTAAAAAAGGGCCCCAATAAAAAAAATGAGGGTGTTGGTCCTGGAAGAAGAGTGAAAGACTCAACTTTAAAATTATGCACTGAGAAGGTGAGAAAATTAGTTGATGCAATATGCATGGCGCACAAAAAGTTCAAAGGCCCTGGACCGAGCCCTTGGTCCCTACGGGACCATAGGGGCCCCAGAGTCTTAACTGGAATGTATAAACGGGAGAATAACTAAATGGAAAAAGGGTTCCAAAAGTGAAGATTTTATTAAGAGGGGGCAATTAATTAACAATTTATGATGCAAAAAAATTCAAAGGGTCCGAAAGCGGGCCCCAAAAGGGCAGGGCTTAACTGGCATGTTATTGGGTATAAAGATATTTTTAGTAGTTATTAAAGTAATCAGAGGATTCTTGAACTATGTTAAAGAAAATTTCAAGAAATTCGGATCCTTTAAAAAAAACTCCGCCCCAAGGACCCCAAGAAGGCTATTAATATTCAAAATTGGTGGTAGCTGAAGTCTGAGAAATTGCTTTGTCGTTCATTTAGTAGCTGGAGGACCTAAGAAGTTGTTAGGAAAAAAAAGCTAGAGAATCGGACCATTTTTAAGGGAGCTACAATAACGGGCCCAAAATGGGCCAATTCATAGTTAAAAAGGGGCCCTAACATGAAAACATGATAAAATGTCTTAGTACTTAGCGCTTTAGAACTTCAGTCAAAATTAAGCATAGGGTATGAATTATTCGTTAGAATAATATTTTAAAGAAATGCACGAAATATTGGGAAAATGTTTAAAAAAGGGCCCTAGGGCCCCAATAAAAATATGGGGGTGTGGGTCTAGGAATAAAAACCCAAAACTCAACTATAAAATTATTCGCTTAGAAGATGAGAAAATTAGGGGGTGAAAAATGTTTGGCGCTCAAAAAGTTCAAGGGACCCTGGACTGGTCCCTGCGATTCCCTTGGGGGGCCCAGGGTTTTAACTGGAATGTAGAAACGTGATAATAACTAAATGGAAAAGGACCCCAAAAATGAAGATCGGATTAAAAGGAAGCAATTTATTAACAATTTATTAGCGCAAAAAATCAAGGGACCCTGTATCGGGCCCCAAGGATCCAGGGACATAACTGGAAAGTAGAATGGCGAGAATAACTTATATGGTGAATGCTACCCCAGAACGAAGAAGATTGAATAAAAAGGAGGAAAGTTATTAACAATTTTGTGGATAAAAAGTTTAAGGGGCTCAAGGGCCCTGGCCCTTAAATAATTAAAAATCCGAGCCTCATTTGCATCAGGACCTGTCTTGAACTAACCTCACCTAAATTTTCAGACTTCTACGTGCGGTAGATTTCGCTAGCCATCGCACACAGACAGACACGCAGACAGACAGAACGATGTGTTCTTTTATTACTATAGACAACAAAAGAAAAAATAAGTGGTACTTCTTAGTTTTTCCGTCGACCAAATTACTGCCACGAAATTGTAAGATTAAATGCCAATAATCGTTGCCATTAATTAATTAATTGTAAGATTAAATGCCTATAATGGCCAATAAAACCATTAATTCGACGTTTTATTTGTATTTTTATTAATGTTTAACTAATTTATTTGTTCTTTCGTTATTTAAAATAACAATTACGTCAATGTGTATAATTTGGCGAGTGGTTTGGCCATTTATATAATTTGGCGAAATTAATCGATGGGATAACTAAGAAGTACCAAATAAATTATTAAAACATTAATAAAAATAAAACGTCGAATTAAAAATCACTTGATGACATAAAAAACACGTGTAAATTGTTTAACGTCAAGTAAATTTGACAGTTACGATCACCCATTATTAGCGTTTAATTTTATAATTTGGCGATATTTTTTTGGTCGACGGCATAATCAATAAGTACTACAAACTAATTCTGATCGTATTAAAGTGTTGATAAATAGCTCTTCTTTATATTAAATAAGTATCATAAATATTGAAAAAAATGCTTATATGAATATGAAAAGTAAATAGGTTGCCAGTACATATACAAAAAATTCACTTCACTCGCCAAGGCCTTTTTCCCTATCTCGCCAAAGCCCATATAATAAAAATATACCAAATACTCTTCAATCTGTTGTCTGATACTAAGTAATCACAATAATGTAAATAACTGTTAGGCACAGATATCATATACATACCTGGTTTGGTGGGATTTCACGCCAACTTGGCGAAAACATCGTTTTCGAATACCAGTTACATATATATACTTAAATTATTTTCTATTATTTTAAACGAAAATAACAATAAATAAAAAAAATTTAATTAATAACTATAGAAAAAAAACGATTTATATAATTTAAAAAAAGAAAATAAAGGTAAATAAACAATTTATTAATAAACAAACAACAATAGCCGGGTTACCATGTCAGTCAAAATAACGCCATTTTGGAGCCCATTAGGTCCATGGAGCGTATATGACATCTGTGCTAACAAAGCTTCCAATAATATAGTAAATATGCCATTTGGTGGTGACTTTATCGAAAATTATAAAATAAATAATAATAATAACAATAAATAAATAATAATAATAACAATAAATAAATAATAATAATAACAATAAATAAATAATAATAATAATATAAAATTGGAATTCAGACGTTAATTTATGTGTTTTTAAATATCTAAGATTACTCCAATATCTTTTAAAATATTACCTAATAAAGGGGAAAATACGAAAACATAACAAATTAAAAAAGATTTGCAATTTTTTCTCAGCAAGCAATTTTTATTTAAAAACGTTGATTTTTTTTATAGTAATAACAGATGATTGTATAAATTTCCTTAAGAATAATTTTCAGTTCCTAAATTTTGAAATTGTGAATTTTTGGTACTACTTAGTTATCCCGTCGACCAATTTAGCCAAATTATATAAAGCGCCAAATCACTCGTCAAATTATACAAATTGATAAAAATTTTTATTTTAAATAATGAAAGAACAAATAAATTAGTATAACATTAATAAAAATATAAATAAAACGTCGAAATAAAAATAACTTGATGACGTAAACGCGTGTAACTTTGTTTAAAGTCAAGTGATTGTAAGATTTACAATCAACCATTATTGGCATTTAATCTCATAGTTTGGCGATAGATTTTGGGTCAATGGGATAACCAAATAGTACCGAAATTTCCTATACGTGAAATTGGCGTTATCGCCAAAGAAATAAACACTAATATTTTCTAAAAAAGAAAAAAAAAAAAGGATAATAATCCTTGATTTGAGTTGGAGTGTATAAAAATCATATGCTTCCGTAATTACGGCGAAAACCTTTTAAAAAAGTATGAACTTATCTTATAATATGTATGTGCGGCAGAAATTCAAACTAAAATTTAGATATTTTATTCTAATTTTAAAATATTAACTAATATCTATATAACTTACAATTGAATATATAAATGTACTCCAAAAATGATCTCGGTCACTTGAAAAAACACCATTAGTGCGAAAATCCTGAAGCTAATGTCACGCTTATGCATTTTTGGCATTAAAAAAAAAAAAAAATTAGCTAAACATTGTTTGGCGACAAACATAAATTAAAAATCTCAAATACAGTAACTTTTACAATTACATCTGTTTATTTCTCCTGTAAATCACATGACGTGGCAGTTAGAAAAAAAAAGAAAAAAAAAAAAAAAGAAAAGAACTAAAAAAAAAAAAAAAAAAAAAATTGTAATTCAAAATTAGTCTAATCAAATTTTCAGATTCATTTTTTTAACGTAACGCATGCGATAATTCGCCAAATATTGTATAAATTGTAAAATTTCACAATAAATTATATTTTTAATCATTAAAAATATTTATTTCATGTTTAAATTAAATATTTTCGTTTTATAATATTGTGTCTCATTAAAACTGTTTTTTGTTATCTTTTTTAATTTAATTTTTTTTTCACTTATTTGCGAGTATTTGTATTATTTTCTAACGGACGGATAACTATTTCAATTCTTTAACCAACAAACCTTTCGCCAAAAAATGACCGCTGGCAACCTTTTTGTTCAAAATACCAATAAAATACGAAATTTATTACCAAAAATCATAGTTATCCCTGTATATTTTACGCATAAACCACCACGTGAATATTCTCCATCGAATTCTCCACTCGATTCTCCACTATTTGCAAAAAAATCCACCGGGTAGTTTTTGAAAACATTCGGGCGGAACTTTTAGATCTTACTGCTTTATAATATATATATGATATGATGATTACTATTATTGGAGACAATAAATTAAAAATAAGGACTAAAAATCACTTTTTTTGTATTGAATTATCTGCCTTGTAAATCCACCAAATATAGCGAAAATTATAGTTAAAAATTGGTGGTTTTTGAAAGCTGTTAGTAACGAAGAAAAAAAACTCTTCTTACCCGAGCGACGTTCGAGCAGTATTGTTAACCCTTTCAGGGTTTCACGGGCAAGGTACTTGCATTCGTAAAATGTTGAATAATTGAATGACATCAGTATTTAGAAGAAAATTTATTTGTAAACCATTAAAATTTTATTTTCGCGTACTGAACAAGGGCGAAATTTTGATTAATAAATTCGCATGCCAATGTGGCAATTATTGATTAAAATTATGTGATGCCATAGCGGCATCACAGCCCGTTAAGGGGTTAATGACATCCATTTTTAAAATAAAAAATATTATTTCGGGATTTTCAGTATGAACTCGGAGTTAAAGATAAAAATAGTAACCTTATACACACAGAAAAAAAGGTAAGTTATACAGCTTTCGTTTACAAAGAGAGACACTTCTGTATAATCCCAGTAGCAGGGATCGTACTTGTCCTGAAATTTCGCGACCAGGAAATTCTTCGGTACCAGTATTTTCTTATGGAAAAATCTCTTCTTAAATAAGGTGAAATTTCCTGCGTTTAACATAGATTTATTTTTCCAAAAACAAATAGTGATATTTGTCCTAAAAAAAAATACCTTAAGCGTACGATCCCTCCCGTAAGGCATGGTGACGTCACGGCGACGTCGTTGTGAAGTCACACTGTGATTTTGTGACCGTCGATGTGACGTCACGTGACGTCGATGTGACGTAACAGTGACTAGAATGCGAGGTCGTTATGGCCGTTTTAGAGGTCGTTTGTGACGTCACATTGTGACCACTCTGTGAAGTCACGGTGTGACAAATTTGTGAAAAGTGTGTCATTTGTGACTATTTTGGCATTAACTTTGTGACGAACCTGTGACGAAAGCGACAATGCTTTGACGTCTCGTTGTGACCAATTTGTGAAATATGGGTCATTTGTGACGAACTTGTCATAAACACTGTGATTTCAAATGAGAATCAAATTTCAAATTAATTGCTTAAAAGACGCAAATAGTGAAAAAGATTCCATGCTGGGACTCGAACCCGGGCCATTAGTACAGCGCACTGACATTCTACCGACTAAATCACATGGAACGATACCCAGGCTGGAAAATTTCTCACTATTACATGATGGCGAGGCTACAAACTCAGCACAAGATGGAATATTTAGCGTGAGCCACCAACATGATGCAAACACGAAACTTAATTAAATCCAGTATCGATTGAAATTATATTAATACTTGGAAATTTTTCCAGAGAGAACCATTCGCCTTGCATACAATATTTCAAATGAAAATCAAATTTCAAATTAATTGCTTAAAAGGCAATTTTAATTTGAAATGTTGTATGGAAGGCGAATGTTTCTCCCTGGAAAAATTTCCAATTATTAATATAGTTTCGATGCTGGATTTCATTAAGTTTCGTGTTTACCGCATGTCGGTGGCTCACGATAAATATTCCATCTTGTGCTGCGTTTGTAGCCTTGCCAACCTGTAATAGTGAGAAATTTTACAGACTGGGCGTCGTTCCATGTGGTTTAGTCGGTAGAATATCAGTGTGCTATACTGATGGCCCGGGTTCGAGTCCCGGCTTGGAATCTTTTTCACTATTTGCGCCTTTTAAGCAATTAATTTGATATTTGATTTTCATTTGAAATATTGTATATAAGGCGAAGGATTCTCTCTGGAAAAATTTCTAAGTATTAATACAGCGATGAATTTTGAAATAACCTTTTGCTGTAAATATAAAATCTTATCTTTTTATCGTACTTTTTAGCAAAATATCGCTATTTTGGAGTCCTATTCTTCTAAATCATTTTAAATTTTTCCGCTTAAAAAACAATGCTTATCAACTGACATATTTTTTTATTCAGTTCTATGCTTGATATTAAGTTCTATGCTTGATATTGAGTTCAAGCTTGATATTTAGAATGTGTAAATTTTTTAATTTGTTGTGATTTGTCATTGCTTTATTAAATACGAACATGGAGACTCACGGATATTAATACAACTATTATTTATAAAGCGGCATGATAAGCGATATTTATTTAAATTTTTTATTCCCGTGTATATTGTATTTTGTGAATATGAGCTAAATAGATTTGGTATGTTTTATAGGAAAAGACTGATCTGGGAAATAGAAAAAAAACGAGTAAGAAAAATCATGCGTTAATCATAGATTATAAAATACTTTCCAACACTTTCTGAATGCTTTAACAAGACATCGTAATTTAGGGAAATGACGTAAATAAGATAACTAAGTAAACATTTGAAAAATTGATTTCAGCAGTTACCGTCCATAGCCAAATATGTTTTCCAATTCTTTTGAACAACCCTGCATTTGATCTGTAGGTTGATACACTGAGAAAAATGAAGTACTCAAAAGTAAGTAAACCGACGTACTCATATAGAATTGAATATTTTTGGATCAAAAATGAACCCATGCTTTCTCTATTTTGAAACATCACATGTTATCAAACCCAAACAAAAGAATAGTTTTGTACCCTGTAATGGTTCATTTCATTTATGGCGGCATAAATGATGTTTATTAATGTAAATATTAAATTATGCACAGCATTTTAAAAATAATTTAAAAGTGCTTGGAAATAATGCTCTTGTCATAAAAATATTCGATTTGAGTATCTTGTTAAGAATTTTGCTATTTTTCTTAATAAATAATCAATTAAACATTTCTTGTTAAGAACTTTGAACGGGAAATAAATGTCAGTACATTTTTACTTTAAATTTTAGGTTTTTCTTTTTTTTTGGGGGGGGGGAGGGGGGCAGTACATAATGATTCATATTTGATCACAACCAATGAATAAAAAATGAGTACATGTGTTTCTCAACTTTGAGTACATTTGGATCGGAGCTATTTTGAGTATGTGACGCATTTAAATTTGAGTACTTTTTACTCAATTTTGACTTCCCATTTTTTTAAGTGCATATATACTATATAATGGGAAAATTTAGTTTAGCAAGAAAACGGCTAACAGGTTGAAATTCTTTTTCAGCAATTTATACTAATGTATGGAAACATACTTGAATACTTTTGTACAACCCTGTAGTTTACCTAGAATCTTTATTACACGCCACTATTTAGTTAAAATTTAATTCAAACTAAGACACTCTTAAAACTGCTGAAATCACATTTCCAGAAATTATAATTTATAGACGGTCATGTATCCAATTCTTTACGTGATCCTGTATATCGTTTTATCTATATTCTACAAACATTTCTTGGTAAATTAAATGCAGTTCAGCAAAAAAGAGCATAACTCATTTAAAAACCACCTTTAAGCAATTTGCGCCCATACCCAGTAATCCTTACGAATACTTTTGTGTAGCCTTGTATAGGAATTATAGCATTTATATACACCATATACTATGCATAAATATAGTGAATCATAAAAGCGCATATCATAATTAAAAATACATTTCCAGCAATCATCGCTAATGAACAGTACTTCGGATACAATATAGTATCTGAAATATTTTGTGTGTCCCTGTAAATGCTATATACGTATTATTCGTATTATACATGAAATAATTTATAGTATGTAAACCTCAGCGACATATATCAATTTCATTATATATGAAATAGATTAACATAATTAAAGTATGCCGCAAACAATTCCCTCCACCCCTATATCATTATGTATTTGAATTCCTTTTTTAGCCCTGTAAATGAACAATAACTATTCTTTGCATCGCATAGTCAACAGAATGCATATTTTAGTGCACTTCATAAATGCATATAAATTTTATTCTGTTTGAAAGCGTGCGTAAAATCATAAAAAATCATTTGAAACGATTTTTTTCCATAGGCTGTAATGTAACGGAAAACTTTTGGCTGTCCCTGTAAATGAACAAAGCATGCTACAAACTTCATTACAAATAGGTACCGTGCTATGGTAAACGTCAATAACATCCAAAAATTTCAGGGCAATCCGAGTATATTTTCGAGAGTTAGAGTGCGGATAGACTGCTAGACGGACAAACAAACCGAAGTCATAAGCACTTTTCAACTTGTGTCCTATAATATGTATCCTGTATTATATGAACTTTTAAAAATATATACTAAAGCAGTTTAATCTATAACTTCCCATCAGGCATGAAAAACACTTTGTTTCAATGCTTAAGTATCATATTTTACATTTTAGTGCCAATAATTACGCGTATCATAAACGTAGAAAATGAATTTACAAAAGAAGAAAATTTAATAACCGATTCAGAATGTCTATAATTAAATGTTTGATTAAAATCACAAACAGAAAAGAAAAAATGCTTACATACAATTTAAAAAAATAAATATACCAATTTGAAAAATACTAAAAATAATAATTAGGATTTATAATTGTACTATTAAACAACAGCAAACTCAATAGATAAATTAAATGCCTTATTAGATTTAACAATATCTCAAAAATATTTCGATATGGTATAAGGAATTCCTATTATTTTATAATTTCGGCAAATGTTAAATCTGAAAACATTGGTTTGAAGATTTAGGATTTTGAAAGATAATTTAAAATATTATTAGCACTAAAAGAAAATTCTTTCAAATGTTTCACTACTGTAATATGTAAAGATACATTTTCCCAGTATAATGTTAATTTCTAATCTGAAACAGTTTCGTAATCTTATGATAATCGAACATCATATTTAACCCCAAAATAATAATAACTATAAGTGTTAGTAATCAAAAAATAGTAAGAAGCCGATAAAATAATTCCAAATCATTGTCGTTCCATACATTTTCAATCTCAAGTAAGAGTAAATTAATGTTTATATTAATTCCAGTATGAATGTAGGCATGCACAGTCTCTGCGCAGTTTTTTTTTCAAGCGATGGCAGATTAAGATATTTTTCTTTACAGTTATCGAATTTTAAAATATCGCTTCTAACAGTTTAAAGATCAGTCTCTTACAAATATAACATAAAACTATTTAACTCATATGTACAAATCAGGAATAAAATATTTAAATTAAATAAAACTTACATATACGTTCTATTAATATCCGTGTATCCAAAAATGGTCATTTCCTTATCTTAAAGTGTTGTAGACGTGGTGAAGGTGATGTTCTAAAAACAGTGAACTATTTATTTCCCGCGTCTTCTCATGTTTATTTTTTTGTGGGCAGACGATTTTCAAGCAGATGGTCTGGTACAGATTATTTGTTTTTGCATGCAAGAGATATGAAACTTGAATGCGCAGTAATTTTCTGAAAGTATGGTTAATTAAAATTTTGTATTTGAAGAAATGTCCAATGTATTTAACCTTTTCTTTTTATCCGTACCAAATAATACAAGTTAAAATGTATTGTAAAGTTCATTTTTTCTAAATAATTATAATAATAATATTCATAATTAGAGTTTATTAGATATACCATTGTTTAAATTTTCAAAAGGTGTAAAAATAAATTTAATGGTAATAACGAGCCGCCCCCCCCCCCCGCCTTTTTTTTTTTTTTTTTTTTTTTTTTTTTTAAGTAAAGTTTGTTTTGCACAAATTTTGTATATTTCTTTTATTTTCGGTAAATGCTAATTTTATTTAAAAAGTTTGAAAGAAGTAGAATTTATGACTTGAATACAAATTATAAAAATATTCTAAAGCAATAAATGCATAGATGACTAAACTCTGAAGACTCTTTCTACGTGCTCATTAAAAGGTGCAGATTTAACTGTAATAGAAAATTTTTATTTTGAAACCACAGAAGTGTTTCGAATAATCCTGGTCGGTAAAAAAATAAATAAATAAATAAATTTCCTCCCAGCAAACTAAATATGTAAAGTGTATAAATTTAATATTCCTAATTCTAATTATATTATCCAAATGCTAGATAAAATTTAAATCATGAAAAAGTATACATTCACTATCTTAGATATCAAATTGATAAAATATAGCCTGAAAATTTAGTTTATTAATGATTGTATCGTGCACTTTATTTATTATGCCCCCCCCCTCTCCCCTTTAGTGAGAGAATTTACCATTTGCTATCCACTAATATATTTTATTCCTTATGCCATGTAACTCGTGACTGTTTAAAATATTTCTCTTCATTTTCAAAGATTTTTGAAGTTCATATTTTTGTCACACTGTGACTTACAATATGGTGGTTTTTTTGTCACATATGTGACGTGACGTACGTTACATAGCAGTGATATAACAGTGACCTCACAATTTTTTTTTAATTGCCAGGAAAACATAATTTTACAGTAAATAACATGTTTTAAAGAATTTTCGTAATTTTTTAAAGTTTTCTAAGAAGTTCACATCTCAGTCACAATGTGACATCACTGAGGGGTGGCATTTTGGTCACAGATGTGACGTGACCACAGTGACTTACAGTGACGTCACAACGACGTCACCGTGACCATGCATGCTATGAGGGCTGCAGTAGGATACTAGCGAAAGGAAAGAAAATGCGTAGGCCAGTCGCCCAAGAGTAATTATATAACACTTTTTCGCTAGTCCCGCCCACCCGTAATAGAATCATGCGATTGCGGATTCTTTTTTCGTTGTTTACGTTTCTAGTACAGGGTGGTCATAAAAAAACTTTGCCGATATATGGAACTCTAGCGGCCGTTCCGTTTAACCGATCGAGATGAGATTTCAGATATAGTTATTCAGAGGTATGAGCTCGGGATTCTGCGAACGGCAACAAATTAGCGCTCACGGTTACGGTTATAGGTACAGAAACTCGTAATTTTCAAATGGCAACGCCCATTGTTTTTTCGTCGCAAAATGTTCAGCGCATGCGAAAACCCTGAATAACGCTGGAACGGTACGTGTATCACAATAAACGGGCGGGTTATGCAGGCACAAAAAACAGCTCAGCAAACGGCCAAAAACAACACGATCGGTGTGCACGGAGGAAATTTGCATATGACAGAGGCAAGACCACAATCATAGAATGCAGTTCGACAGATAATCAGCGTAGAAAACGGATTCTTGCCTCTGTCATAGGCAAATTTCCTCCGTGAGCCCCGATCGTGTTGTGTTTGACCGTTCGCTGAGCTGTTTTTTGTGCGTGCATAACGCTTCCGTTTATTGCGATAAACGTACCGTTCCAGAGCTATTTGGGGTTTTCACATGCGCTGAGCATTTTGCGATGAAAAAAAAAAAATGGGCGTTGCCATTCGAAAATTTTGAGTTTCTGTACCTATAACCGTAACCGAGAGCGCCAATTTGTTGCCGTTCACAGAAGCCCGAGGGGTCTCTCAATGGGGTGTAATCTCGTACAACCGTTCCTGTAATCAGTGAAATCATACTGTAATCAAGTCTTAATCATGCGTAATCATGTCATCACATGTAATCGGTGGTAATCAATGAAATCTTAACGTAATCACATGTAATCAATATAATCATAGTATAATCATGTATAATCAAGTGTAATCTCCGAGGTAATCTCGAATTAAAAACCTCGAGAAAAATCTATTTAGTCGCCATTCTGTCTTCTTCCTCTCGGCCTCTCGCTGTCTTCAGTTTTGACGGAAGTTGGGGAAGGGGGGAAGGCAAAAGCAGAAATGAGAAATGCCCTCGGAAATGGCAGAAAGGCGAGCTCACAGATGAGGAAAGATATAAGCTAGATAAGAAAGTAGTCTGTGTGTGGAGGGGGGTGGAGGGGCTTTCTCAAGAATTTGTGTTTGATTTTATTCAAAGAACGTTTAGTGGTCGGCATGGGGCCATCGTAATGGAGGGAAACTTTCAAACTGGTCAGCCCGGCAGCATTAGGACATATTTTTAACGGGCGAGCTGGGGCAACAACAACAAAGAAAAAAAAAATCCATGGGCTGTCGAACCCGATTTAAAAATTTAAACGAAACAGATAAAATATGAATAATTTTCAATGGATATGACCAGTGTTGGGGCAGAATCTGATTACAGAGTAATGAAATTATTGATTAAATTAAAATACATTATAATCACCTCATAATGCAATTGATTAACACGCAGAGCACTGAAAAGTAATTTCAATTTAAGCTTTTGAATTGTATAACCCGATAATTGTGTAAAGGATCACAAATCAATTCTTATTTAACATTTTAAGATTTAATTAGATTAATTTTAATCGATTACGTGCGGATTTCGATTACTCTTTTAATTATATAATCTAATTAACCTGCAATGGATTAAAAGATGATTTAAATTACGTTTTTAATTGTATAATCCAGTTAACCCGTAATGGATTGTAGGTCAATTCCAATTATATGTATTTTAAATATAACTTAGATTACATTCTAATATATTACAAGTTAATGTCGACTAAGTGTATTTAAAATACGCGGGAGATGAGAGGGACCGCAAGCAATTTTTTTAAATCTGATATATATTATTTATAACATATAAAAAAAATTAAAGATAGGAGGGAGTGATAATTGTCACCCGGGGGGGGGGCAATTTTCTAACTTTTTCAGGGTAGTAGTTTAGGTAATAGTTTTTCTAGTTTAGGGCAGAGGGGTAGGCACTTGCTCGGGCGTAGGAACGAAAGGCCAGGGCCGAAACTAAGGTGTGGCAGAGGGGGCATGTGCCCCGGGCGCCAAATGAAGGCTTATACCTTTGGAATGGATCATTTTCTTCTGGTGGACTGATGGCTTCTATTATTACGAAACAGCCATTATAAATGAAGTGTTAGGTGAAGATGAAAGAGCAGTCGTAAAAAGTTAGAACTCTGATTTTCTGGTCAGAATGGAAAAAAATGGCCATATTTTTTTTTTTTTTTTTTTTTTGCCAAAAAAAATTATGGCCATTTTTTTTTCCATTCTGACCAGAAAATCAGAGTTCTAACTTTTTACGACTGCTGTTTCATCTTCACCTAACACTTCTTTTATAATGGCTGTTTCACAATAATAGAAGCCATCAGTCCATCAGAAAAAAATAACTCGGTGAAAGTGGAAACTCGGTTAAGCAGGACTCGGATAATCGGGACTCTAACTGTATATTTTATTTTTTAAATGATCTTTAGAATATTTTTGTTGGTGTTTAGAGGGGAGTCATGACACCCGTGACCTCCCCCTTGGATCCGCCATTGTAGATTACGTAGTTCAGTATTACATATTTTAAGATTACATGTTTTAAATTTTTAAATAAGTCGGCTATTAGAAAATTAGTAAAATTCTCTTTGTAAATATACTTTGCGGAAGAGGGGGGGCTCCAAAATCCATGCTTTCCCCGGGTGTAAAAATGTTAGTTTCGGCCCTAGGCGAAGAGGTCGCCAAATGGAAATTTTGTTTGTCGTTTGATACAAAAATGTATATATATATGGAATTTTGATAAAATTGTCTTGCAGTTAAAAAATCCAAACACGTAAAAATAACCAAAAGTAAAATTTAAAAAATATGCAACGAAAATAGAAAAAAAATCATTTAAAACTATTAAAATGCAAGCGAGAATGTTTTTTAAAGAACGCTCCCATAGGTTTAACATTAAGGTTGCAGTCAGGGGCGGCGCCAAAACTTGCCCTACGGGGTGGGGGGAGGGCATAGTATCCCGACAGGGTGGCCGGATTAGAGTCGGGCATATAATATATATATATATATATGTGTGGGGAGGGGAATGGGTAAAAAAGCGCAAATTTTCATGTTTTAATAAAAGATAATCAAGGGAAAAATTAGTTTAACTCACGGATTATTTTGAGAGCATAGAATCCTGCGTGGTTTGGGTCATACCCGACCCGAACCTGTAAATTATATATCCACTCAGCCTGAACCAGTTAAAAAAAATGAGTTGGATTAATTGATCCTAATCTGACAAACTTCGACCCAGAACGGACAGGTTTCAATCCGAACCCAATCCCACCCCAAAACTGAAAAAATAAACATAAAAATCCACAATAGAATAATGGAAAAGTAGCCTACAATTGTATTTCTAGTATCAATTATATTTTTTATGAAGAGAAAACAATATTTCTGTATATGTGCTCCTTGATACCCAAGTAATATAATGTTTCATTTTTAAGTATATTTTGGAGAATATTTTGAGAAATCGGGTAGAATCGAACCCACCCACCAAAAGCAATTTAAGTTAACTCAACTCGTAAAATATAAGTCAATTCGAACCTCTCTGAAAAAATATTCAGTTTAGCCGGATCCGATTCAAACTATCAGTCGGGTTTAGTTTTGTTTGCCCAACTCGATACAGGGTAGATTCGAACCCGAAATGAGATCTGAGCACGACAAAAAATTTCATCCTCGACATTTTGACCCGAACCCAAAATACTCGAACCTCAACTAAACCCCACCTCTTAATTAAAAAAAAAAAAAAAAAGTTTTCTACGGAAATAAAATGTAAATAAGTGTTAACCTAGATTGTTTCTTAGTAGTAACATACCATGTATTTCAGCATTTAACACACAGCTCAAACATAAATCCAGAATATTTGTTAATGCAAATGTTACTTATTATTGTGGCATAACTATTTCAGTTATTTATTAAATAACATTTCTGTGTGTAAATATGTTTGAGCTTTGCGATATTTGCTAGAATGTACAGCATATACAAGTATGCTCCCCAAATGTGTATACTTTAAAGTAGAAAACGACAACTGTTTTAGAAGATATTGCAAAAGAGAAACTATTTATATATTATAAGCTTTTATTTAACTTAAAACTTCATTCCCCTATACATATACACTGTATACTCTAACCCTGTGAAAAATGAACCTGTATATAACGGAATCTTGCCTTAAATGAAAATTAAATAAATACGATACTATTATGAAAGCTAAGTCGAAAACCTGACAAAAACTAAATTTTTTACCAATCTTTACGGTAGTCAACAGATTTGACCGGATTTGACTGTATGCATATGATTTATTCAGTAAACTCTTACCTCATTCGGGAAGGGCAACCAGACCCCCCCCCCCCACACACACACTTCCTTGCCTAAAGCTCTGTGTGTGTAACAAAAGAAAATTTTACCAAAGTCATCTTTTGACAAAGATTCTACGATTTTAAACAGATCATAAAACTTCAGAAAATTCGCCTCTTCTTTCTTGTTTGCTGATTGACAAAAATTTCACAGAGTTGAAATAATATATCGATCATTTACTTCAACATCAGAACTAAAAAATTGCGATTTTTGAATTATGACGTTGTTGCAACAAAGAGCGTATCAGCATGTTTTAGAACAGAATAATCACATTCGAGTTTTTACAGGTATTTTGAAATTCGCAACTTCGAACAAAACATCGCAGTAACTAACAAGTTCAATAAAACTTCACAATAACTAGTCCAACAATGACATTACTTTTTTCTATTTCAAGTAGGAGATTTAAATCTATTGGTGATAATTCTCGATATAGAATTATAAAATAAATTAAGATTCACCAAATTATGTTAAGTGTGCCGCTTTTGTATTCATGTAAACATTTTTTTTACCAGGGCCGAAACTAGCCTTTTTTGAGCCCGGAACAAATATGGATTTTGACGACCCCCCCCCCCCTCTCCTCACGCACAATAAAAGATATCGACCGCAGATACCCTATCCAAAAGAAAAAAAAAATTCTTTAAAAATAAAAATCATTTAATAATAATTAAATTGCTACAAGGAAATATGTAAACAACGCTCCCATAGGATTAACATTAGCTTGAGAGTTAAGAGCTTACACTATTCACGCGAAGAAACTGGACCGCTAATGTTAAACCTATGACAGCGTTCTTTTAAAAATTTCTCACTTGCATATTAATAGTTTCAAATGATTTTATTTTCTTCTGTAAATAGCTGCGAATGAATTCTACAAGGGCTACAATCACTCTACCAGGGAGCCAACCAAAAAAGGGCAAATGCATGAACCCCTGGCAGAAGAAACCCTTCCGCCAATCAGCCAAGAAAACTGACCCAGAAAACAGCGACACATATATTGAAACAAAGTACAGTCGGCCCCGCTTAATTGCATACAGTTGGTTCCACTGAATTGTATGCATTTAAGCGGGTTAAGCGTTTAATGTTAGCAGTATACGTTATCAATTGATTATATACCACAGATATGATAAATATTAATGAACATCATTTACCTAATACTTTAAAAAATATTCTTTTAATAATTTAGATTTTAATTATTAATTTTAAATAATTTATTATTACTCTCTATATAACAATATATGGAATAAGGTATAATGTATTATTACACTATTTACGTTACATGGTTTAATTTTTCATTATAATGTATGTAAAATTAAAATGAAAGTAAAATAAAAAAAAAAAATTGTTTTAAATCATACCTTTGAAAATAAATAAATTCTGCATATATTAATTTTATTTTTCAATTATTTGTCAATTTATCACTTTTTTTTTTCTTGTTGTTGTTGCCTACACAAAAAATCTTTTAGGGAAATTTGTTTTTTCCTACCTCGGATACTGTATTTCTCAATTTCCGGCGCTAAATATCGTTCCTTTATTCTCTTGACCATCCCGATTGTATTTTCCCCCGATTCCAGGATTTTCCAAAAAGTACCCCCAACATATTGAGTCACTGTATGTACGACAAGCTTTAAAAGACAAGAAAAACATAATTGTCCAAATTCAACACTCCTATGAGTTTCCTAGAATTTAGATAATAAAGTCTTCTTTCACGACGGTTTCTGTTCTTCGATCGTAGATATAACAAACTATTGTTACAACAACAAAAAGTTCTTCCCATTCATCACTATAACAGGAATTTATAAAATGTGGATTACTAGATTGGAGATATTTATGCAATTAACCGGGGATTGTTATGCGATAAAACGAGTATATTTAACATTAGCCTTATTGGGAGCGTTTTTGTTCTACGGCATTCTATGCGTATAAGCGGGGTATGCAATTATCCGTTACCCGATTAAGTGGGGCCGACTGTATTACAAAACTATGGCATCCAAGCACCTTAGATAAAAGTATAAGAAACAGCAATTATAGTCATTTACAAGCATATGACTTATAAGTAAACACAAAATCATA
Source organism: Maratus speciosus (assembly GCA_963932465.1). Taxonomy (NCBI): domain Eukaryota; kingdom Metazoa; phylum Arthropoda; class Arachnida; order Araneae; family Salticidae; genus Maratus; species Maratus speciosus. Next base: position 401,268 of record CAWVRF010000826.1, on the reverse strand, counting down.
AAGAAAACGGAATAAAAACAAAGTATAGACATGGGGGCACGTGCCCCGGGCGCCGCTTTAACAGGAGGTGAAGGAGGCGCCAAAATGAAGATTTTGTTTGACGTTTGACACAAGAATATATGGTATATATATATTATGAAATTTGTATAAAAATGTCTCGCAGCTGCAAAATTTAAAAGGAAAAGAACCAAATGCATTAAACTTTACATATAGATAAAAAGATTCATTACAATACAAAATTTCAAAGTATCATGCCTATGCGTTTGCTTTCTATCTTTTAAATCACTTCCTGTGAGGAGAATCCGAGGGAGAATCATTACCGTTTTTCAAGGTCAGTCTCTATTGTGGGACACCCTACTGTCCACTACGGATAACTACCAAAGGAGAAGTGACCCCTCAGCCTGATTTTTCTTGTAGATAAAAAAAAATTCATGAAAGCTGTATGTTTTTTTTTCCGCTGAACAGTGTTGAGCTTCCTTTCTTTCTTTCTTTCTTTTTTTTTCCGTCTTGCCATGGGCGCTGACTGCCCAGGACAACGGGAAGGGGAAGCACAGAGTAAAATTCTTAGTAAAACCTTTCTTTTTTAGATATCGACCTCATTTAGACTATGCAAAAAAAAAAAAAAAAAAAAAAAAAAGTTTAAAAAGATTAAAATGCAATTCTTTTCAATAACTTTTCAAAGATTTTAATGGATCAATGTTTGACAAAGCTGATTACGTAGTTCAGTTTTATATATTTTAAATTTAAAAATAAGTTGTCTGTTAGATATTTAGCAAAATTCTTTTTTGTAAATTTACTTTGTGGTGGAGGGGGTGGGGGGCGCCAAAATCTATGTTTGCCCCGGTCGCCAAAAAGGCTAGTTTCGGCCCTGTATACAAAAATAACACATGACTTCTATGTAAACACAAAAATTAAAATAAAAACAAAATGAAAACAGTGTTTAAAGTTATTTACAAATACGAAAAGCTTAGGAATGAGGAAAATAATAAAGTTCAATAAAAGTTCACGAAGATAAACAGGCAGAAACACCGCAGAAAAAAAAGATTCTTTAAAAGCGATATTTGATGAAAGAGTAGAGTTTATTAAATTCGTTGTATAGGATGCAGAGTTTTTTTATAATTTGATTTGGATAACAAAACGTTCTGAAGATTCCAGTTCAATGTTCTATTGCGGACAAAATTAAAACAAAAAAGCATTAAAGGACATTTGCCGAAGATGTAATATTTGAAAACCAGTGATTGAATTCTAACTGGGTTAGTGTTTAATTTTTCGATTTTGGTTGCAGATTTTTTTTTTTATAAAGTTACTTTCAGTTTCACAAATTTGAAAAGAACGCTCCCATAGGTTTAACATTAGCTTGCGAGTTACTTTGTCTTTAATGTATATATATATATATATATAATATACATACATTTTTGTATGAAATGAAAAATAAAATCTTCATTTGGCGCCCCCACCCCTTTCCTCGCCTTTCGTTCTGACGCTTGAGGCACATGACCCCTCTGCCCCTAGTTTCGACCCTGTTTTTTACTGTAAGTTTTAGCAACATTGGTCACACCAAATTCTCCGTTGATGAAGTTTTACACTTTATCTAGTTACAATAACATCTCTCAAAACGGAATTACTAGAGATCGGAAAAATACCGTTTTAAACAGGTATCCGCTTTAGCCAGAGTATTTCTATGATTATCCATCCTTTCGTAATCGGGATCATGAAATGTTTCTGTTTTTAATTTTCCACAGGCTTTACTGCTACAAAGAAGGAATCGCAAAGGTCTGGATAAATGTTCCATTTTACATAGATTTTTATATTAGCGGGTATAAATTGTACAGTGTTAATTTCGTCAAACTTTAATTTTTTTCCATTTATGGCACGCTTCGTTACAGACATGTTCTAATGTCGTAGATTTAACTATAATACATTTATGCTCTCAAGCGGCTATTATCAGTGACGGATCCAAGGGGTAGGAGACGGGGTCATGACCCCCCCCCCACCTCATAAACAACAGAAAAATGCTAAAAGTTATTAAAAAATGAAATATATCTTAAATTATTTCAATCCCCCTCCTTCGAAGTTTGTTCAACAATGCGAATCTCTCTGACTCTTTAAACCTCTACTCAAATCAAAATTAGGTAATTTCTGATTACATCTGTGAAAATATTTCTAATCTCAAGAAATTTGAAAGTGCACTTATTCGGAAACTATGTGATCGAAACTGTTTTCCATTTTTCAATAAAAGCGAAGAATCTTACCAAAAATTCCATAAAATTTGGCATTTTAAACTAAATTTCCGGACGCGAATGCAAATTGCTCTCTCATGATGACATTTCTGTGCTCTCAAGTCCTAAAAATTGGCTTAAAATGCTAACTTGACAACATTTCTGAATCATTCTTTGCATTTATAAGAAAATGGGAAATGTTACTATTTCTTGGTATCTCAATGAAATCTATATATATATATTAACGAATACTACTGCAAATATTTTGTATTTAGGAATGAAAATGATTTCGCGAAAGTATCAGAAAAATCGTCAGTTTTAATTTGAGAATAGCCTTCAATATAAAAATTGATCATGAAGTGGTGTAACCCCCCCCCCCCCCAAAAAAAAAAAGAGCCATGACCCCCTCTAAATTGAGTGCTGGATCCACCTTTGGTTATTATAGAGTGGATAAATTTTAGAGAATACATGTGAAAACGTCTATAATGGAATCCTGTTTTAAACGGAAAAAAATAATGGTTCCGGCGAAAGAAACACTTTAAAATTATACCTGCTAAAATGAAAAATTTCGGAATTTTTGCTGTTTTAGCAGATGTTACTACTTTTTTATTCATGATTTAGTGTACGAACCCATCGTTAGGGGGGTGGGGGACATTCCGACCCCACCCCCCAGGGCCGGCCCAAGGGGTGTGCGAAGTGTGCCATCGCACGGGGCGCCTAGTCGCAGGAGGCGCCAACCGGCGGTAGGAGTAAAGAGTGGCGATAAATAATTTTGGATTCTACGTTTTTTGTTTCGTTTAACATTTTCTAAAACCGGGTGTGAATCATCTGTTGTGTCTAAGTAGATCTGCTGAGCAGAGGACCTTCTTTGTGCTTAAAGGCGCTAAACTTTCACATGCAGCGATTTCTGTATTCTTTCCCGTAAGGCATGGTGACGTCACGGCGACGTCGTTGTGAAGTCACACTGTGATTTTGTGACCGTCGATGTGACGTCACGTGACGTCACAGTGACTAGAATGCGAGGTCGTTATGGCCGTTTTAGAGGTCGTTTGTGACGTCACATTGTGACCGCTCTGTGAAGTCACGGTGTGACAAATTTGTGAAAAGTGTGTCATTTGTGACTATTTTGGCATTAACTTTGTGACGAACCTGTGACGAAAGCGACAATGCTTTGAAGTCACACTGTGACCAATTTGTGAAATATGTGTCATTTGTGACGAACTTGTCATAAACACTGTGATTTCAAATGAAAATCAAATTTCAAATTAATTGCTTAAAAGACGCAAATAGTGAAAAAGATTCCATGCTGGGACTCGAACCCGGGCCATTAGTACAGCGCACTGACATTCTACCGACTAAATCACATGGAACGATACCCAGGCTGGAAAATTTCTCACTATTACATGATGGCGAGGCTACAAACTCAGCACAAGATGGAATATTTAGCGTGAACCACCAACATGATGCAAACACGAAACTTAATTAAATCCAGCATCGATTGAAATTATATTAATACTTGGAAATTTTTCCAGAGAGAACCATTCGCCTTGCATACAATATTTCAAATGAAAATCAAATTTCAAATTAATTGCTTAAAAGGCAATTTTAATTTGAAATGTTGTATGCAAGGCGAATGTTTCTCCCTGGAAAAATTTCCAATTATTAATATAGTTTCAATCGATGCTGGATTTCATTAAGTTTCGTGTTTACCCCATGTCGGTGGCTCACGATAAATATTCCATCTTGTGCTGCGTTTGTAGCCTTGCCAACCTGTAATAGTGAGAAATTTTACAGACTGGGCGTCGTTCCATGTGGTTTAGTCGGTAGAATGTCAGTGTGCTATACTGATGGCCCGGGTTCGAGTCCCGCATGGAATCTTTTTCACTATGTTGGCCTTTGCGCCTTTTAAGCAATTAATTTGATATTTGATTTTCATTTGAAACATTGTATATAAGGCGAAGGATTCTCTCTGAAAAAATTTCTAAGTATTAATACAGCGATGAATTTTGAAATAACCTTTTGCTGTAAATATAAAATCTTATCTTTTTACCGTAATTTTTAGCAAAATATCGCCATTTTGGAATCTAAAACATTTAAAATTTTTCCACTTAAAAAACAATGCTTATCAACTGACATATTTTTTTATTCAGTTCTATGCTTGATATTAAGTTCTATGCTTGATATTGAGTTCAAGCTTGATATTTAGAATGTGCAATTTTTTTAATTTGTTGTGATTTGTCATTGCTTTATTAAATACGAACATGGAGACTAACGGATATTAATACAACTATTATTTATAGAGCGGCATGATAAGCGATATTTATTTAAATTTTTTATTCCCGTGTATATTGTATTTTGTGAATATGAGCTAAATAGATTTGGTATGTTTTATAGGAAAAGACTGATCTGGGAAATAGAAAAAAAACGAGTAAGAAAAATCATGTGTTAATCATAGATTATAAAGTACTTTCCAACACTTTTTGAATGCTTTAACAAGACATCGTAATTTAGGGAAATGACGTAAATGAGATAACTAAGTAAACATTTTAGAAAATTCATAAAACATTTGAAAAATTGATTTCAGCAGTTACCGTCCATAGCCAAATATGTTTTCCAATTCTTTTGAACAGCCCTGTATTTGATCTGTAGGTTGATACACTGAGAAAAATGAAGTACTCAAAAATAAGTAAACCGACGTACTCATATCGAATTGAATATTTTTGGATCAAAAATGAACCCATGCTTTCTCTATTTTGAAACATCACATGTTATCAAACCCAAACAAATGAATAGTTTTGTACCCTGTAATGGTTCATTTCATTTATGGCGGCATAAATGATGTTTATTAATGTAAATATTAAATTATGCACAGCATTTTAAAAATAATATAAAAGTGCTTGGAAATAATGCTCTTGTCATAAAAATATTCGATTTGAGTATCTTGTTAAGAATTTTGCTATTTTTCTTAATAAATAATCAATTAAACATTTCTTGTTAAGAACTTTGAACGGGAAATAAATATCAGTACGTTTTTACTTTAAATTTTAGGTTTTTCTTTTTTTTGCGGGAGGGGGGGGGCTTACATAACGATTCATATTTGATTACAACCAATGAATAAAAAATGAGTACATGTGTTTCTCAACTTTGAGTACATTTGGATCGGAGCTATTTTGAGTATGTGACGCATTTAAAATTGAGTACTTTTTACCAGGGTTGCAAAAAAGCCGGCTAAAATTTAAAAAAGCCAGGCCGGTGGCTTTTTTTGGCCAAAATTGGCCTTTTTTGGCCATAATTGGCTTTTATACAATGAAGCATTGTAATTATAAACTACACATTTTAAAGTGACTTTTAATTAGTTTTAATGACATTTAATTGATTTCGAGTTTAATAAGTAACCCAATTTCTCAATAATGAGGACATTAATACTGAAATAAAACTTAGATAGTTTTGCTAGTGATTTGTAGTCAGAATTGCAAATATGTCAGCTAAATTTTAAAAGGGCCATACCAACTGCCAGTTTTTTCCTTTTTACTGCTTTATAAAATTAAAGAGGACAATGGTTACTTAGTTACGTGTTTTATTACTTAATTAATTTTAAGAGCTATTAATATACAAGTCTTATTTTATTTCTAGTAAGCATTTATACGTAGTCATATTAATAAAAACACAATTTCTCACTATTAAAAACATTATGAATATGCTTAGAAAAAAGCTTTTCAAAATTTTATTTAGAGAATTTTTTTTTCCTGTTTAAATGCTCTATTTTTTATAAACTTATGTACCACTCTCCTCAAACATTATATCCTTTCTAATTTCTCTTTTAACAATTATAACTTAATCTCTCCATATAGACACATAAGAATGTTTCAATTTTGATATGCTACATTTTGACATTAATTAAATATAACGTTTAAAATGCATAGTATATGTGGTGCTATGTAACATAAAATTTCAAAACACCAGTTTGTAGCCTAAGTTATATTCTTTTCAATGTCTATAATTTTTTTTTTTTATTATCAGACATAATGCCTTTACAGTTGCCTTCTAGAAGTTATATAAAGACTTGTTTATTTGTCAAAATTTAATAGAAATCTATAATTTTTTCAGTAGAATATGTTTATATGTGTAATAAAAATTAATTGATCCAAATTTAAAACCAATTAACTGTAAACAAACTTAAAAAAATAAAACCCGGCTTTTTTTAAGTGGTTAAAACCAAAAAAAGCCGGCCGGCTTTTTTTGGCCTGGCTAAAAGCCAGCAACCCTGCTTTTTACTCATTTTTGACTTCCCATTTTTAGGGTTTCGTTCATCTGACGAAACCCTATTCGTCTCGCTCCTCTGTCTGTCAGTCTGTCTGTCTGTCTGTCCGTCACAGAGCCCGTTCTCAGAAACTATACATGTTAGAGACTTGAAATTTTGGGTACTTATAGCTGAACACCTCACATCAAACAACAAATCATAAAATTTTGAAAAAGTTGGTAATTAACCTAATTACGGGCTAATTAAATTCTAAAATTAACCAATCAACCTTTTGAATGCAGGTGAAAATGCACGTTATCGAAATCCTCCCCAGTTTCTCCTAATGGTTGCCAGTAAACTCAGCGGATGCTCCGTCAAATCAGCCGGTGCAGGGTTACCACGGAGTACTTTAAGCAATAAATGAAGTGGACCTTCAAAAAGCAAAATTGGATCTGGAGAAATATCGGTCGTACAAATTCGTAACAGGTGTAGAAATACGCGGAAAAAATTCTACTTTATTTTGGTATAAATTTCAAATTTCTGCGTAGGATAGAACGCAAAAAATCCACTAAAAATCGATCGATAAAAATTTAATTTCTGTGTTTTTAAAAACAATGAAAACAGATTTCCATTCACCGGAAGGAAGTTGTCATCATTTCTCGACATATCGGCGCGGGAGAAATTTAAGGGGAGGGAAGTCTAATACGAAATTTAAACTTTTTAAATATTAAATTTTTCGATTAAATTTTTTGACATCCGGGCTGGAAATTTCTCGCAGATTCCATACATACCCGGTTCAAAGAGATTGCTTCATTACGAGCTGAGATATTAATTATTATTTTATTAATTCCTTTTATTTCCATCAAATGCCAGATTCAGATGGAGGCACGTCCTTTTTTAACGGAGATTTCATTTAAATTAGGAAATTAACAATTTGCGTGGGGTGTTTCGACGGCGCGCTATGAGATAAGTATTAATTATTCAGTATGAAAAAGTTTATAGGTTTATAAGTGTTCATCCCACTATTTCCGAATAGCAATTTCAGGAAATATCTTAAATTATTGTTTAAAACCGCCACTCGATGTATTCGAAACTTTAAGATACTTTATAACACATAAGAAAAAGTGTAAAAAAGAATGGAGTGTGATATTTCGAGGAGTGGAGGGGAGGGGACTAGATTTATTTATTAAATCTTAGCGTTTGTTATCGCAGAAAATGTTTTAAATTGTTGGTTAAGACTGCACCGCCACCCTCCCGACCATGTATCTACGGAGAGATTGCGCAAAGGAGTTTCGTTCAGATATGCTTTTGTTAAGAATAGAGTGCGCTCCCTGGTGGTGGAATGCGGAACTAACGTAACGCGATTTTGTTAAAATTAGGAAATATAACAAGGCGATCCGTTTGGAACTTTAAGATACTTCATGACACATAATAAAAAGCTTATAAAATAATGGTGCATGCAATTTCCTGTGAAGGGAGGGCGGGGGAGGGGCGCTGGATTTCTTTTTTAAAAAATAGCGTTTACGACCTTTTTAGGTGTCGTTTTTTGAGCACTATGATATACTCAGACACGTGCTGCTTATGAAATATAAAAATGTCAAAATTTTAGTTACCACTATTTCCGAATAGTACTTTCAGCAAATTTCTTAATTTCTCGCTTAAGGCCGCCACCAACTCCAGTAACACATCCACTGATAGGGAGGTCCACTAACAGAGTTTCGATCTGATACACTTTTGTTATGAATAGTGTGCGCTCCCAGGTGGTGGAATTTGCAACTAACATAACGCAATTTTGTTAAAATTATGAAATCTAACAAGTCGATCTGCTGGAAACTTTGACATAGTTCATAACACATAATAAAAAGCTTATAAAAGAATGTTCCGTGCAATTTCCTGGGGCGCCTACCTATCTCGGGTGCTATAGACCCGATCCCCTCTACTAATATACCTACGGATAGGTTGTAAAACGGAGTTTCCTTTGGATAGAGGTTTGTGTAGAATAGAGTGCGCCCCTGGTTGCGAAATGTGGAACTAACAGATTTCACAAAAGGATAAAGTGTTTTAAAGGAATATTAAACGAAACCCTCTGTGCGATCTGTGATCACACTTACCCACTTGTTTTAAGTGTATATATACTATATAATGGGAAAATCTAGTTTAGCAAGAAAATGCCTAACAGGTTGAAATTCTTTTTCAGCAATTTATACTAATGTATGGAAACATACTTGAATACTTTTGTACAACCCTGTAATTTACCTAGAATCTTTATTACACGCCACTATTTAGTTAAAATTTAATTCAAACTAAGACACTCTTAAAACTGCTGAAATCACATTTCCAGAAATTATAATTTATAGACGGCCATGTATCCAATTCTTTACGTGACCCTGTATAGCCTTTTATCTATATTCTACAAGCATTTCTTGGTAAATTAAATGCAGTTCAGCAAAAAAAAAAAAAGCATAACTCATTTAAAAACAACCTTTAAGCAATTTGCGCCCATACCCAGTAATCCTTACGAATACTTTTGTGTAGCCTTGTATAGGAATTATAGCATTTATATACACCATATACTATGCATTAATATAGTGAATCATAAAAGCGCATATCATAATTAAAAAAACATTTCCAGCAATCATCGCTAATGAACAGTACTTCGGATACAATATAGTATCTGAAATATTTTGTGTGTCCCTGTAAATGTATACGTATTATTCGTATTATTCATGAAATAATTTATAGTATGTAAACCTCAGCGACATATATCAATTTCATTATATATGAAATAGATTAACATAATTAAAGTGTGCCGCAAACAATTCCCTCCACCCCTATATCATTATGTATTTGAATTCCTTTTTTAGCCCTGTAAATGAACAATAACTATTCTTTGCATCGCATAGTCAACAGAATGCATATTTTAGTGCACTTTATAAATTCATATAAATTTTATTTTGTTTGAAAGCGTGCGTAAAATCATAAAAAATCATTTGAAACGATTTTTTCCCTTAGGTCGTAATGTAACGGAAAACTTTTGGCTGTCCCTGTAAATGAACAAAGCATGCTACAAACTTCATTACAAATAGGTACCGTGCTATGGTAAATGTCAATAACATCCAAAAATTTCAGGGCAATCCGAGTATATTTTCGAGAGTTAGAGTGCGGACAGACTGCTAGACGGACAGACGGAGAGACAAACCGAAGTCATAAGCACTTTTCAACTTGTGTCCTTTATTATGTATCCTGTATTATGTGAACTTTTAAAAAATATATACTAAAGCAGTTTAATCTATAACTTCCCATAAGGCATGAAAAACACTTTGTTTCAATGCTTAAATATCATATTTTACTTTTTAGTGCCAATAATTACGCGTATCACAAACGTAGAAAATGAATTTACAATAGAAGAAAATTTAATAACCGATTCAGAATGTCTATAATTAAATGTTTGATTAAAATCACAAACAGAAAAAATGCTTACATACAATTAAAAAAAATAAATATACCAATTTGAAAAACACTAAAAATAATAATTAGTATTTATAATTGTACTATTAAACAACAGCAAACTCAATAGATAAATTAAATGCATTATTAGATTTAACAATATCTCAAAAATATTTCCATCTGGTATAAGGAATTCCTATTATTTTATAATTTCGGCAAATGTTAAATCTGAAAACATTGGTTTGAAGATTTAGGTATTTGAAAGATAATTTAAAATATTATTAGCACTAATAGAAAATTCTTTCAAATGTTTTACTACTGTAATAAGTAAAAATACATTTTCCCAGTATAATGTTAATTTCTAATCTGAAACAGTTTCGTAATCTCATGATAATCGAACATCATATTTAACCCCAAAATAATAATAACTATAAGTGTTAGTAATCAAAAAATAGTAAGAAGCCGATAAAATAATTCCAAATCATTGTCGTTCCATACATTTTCAATCTCAAGTAAGAGTAAATTAATGTTTATATTAATTCCAGTATGAATGTAGGCATGCACAGTCTCTACGCAGTTTTTTTTTTTTTTTTTCAAGCGATGGCAGATTAAGATATTTTTCTTTACAGTTATCGAATTTGAAAATATCGCTTCTAACAGTTAAAGATCAGTCTTTTACGAATATAACATAAAACTATTTAACTCATATGTACAAATGAGGAATAAAATATTTAAATTAAATAAAACTTACATATACGTTCTATTAATATCCGTGTATCCTAAAATGGTCATTCCCTTATCTTAAAGTGTTGTAGACGTGGTGAAGGTGATGTTCTAAAAACAGTGAACTATTTATTTCCCGCGTCTTCTCATGTTTATTTTTTTGTGGGCAGACGATTTTCAAGCAGATGGTCTGGTACAGATTATTTGTTTTTGCATGCAAGAGATATGAAACTTGAATGCGCAGTAATTTTCTGAAAGTATGGTTAATTAAAATTTTGTATTTGAAGAAATGTCCAATGTATTTAATCTTTTCTTTTTATCCGTACCAAATAATTCAAGTTAAAATGTATTGTAAAGTTCCTTCTTTCTAAATAATTATAATAATAATATTCATAATTAGAGTTTATTAGATATACCATTGTTTAAATTTTCAAAAGGTGTAAAAATTTAATGGTAATAACGAGACCCCCTTTTTTTCTTTTTTTTTTTTTAAAGTAAAGTTTGTTTTGCACAAATTTTGTATATTTCTTTTATTTTCGGAAAATCCTAATTTTATTTAAAAAGTCTGAAAGAAGTAGAATTTATGACTTGAATACAAATTATAAAAATATTCTAAAGCAAGAAATGCATAGATGACTAAACTCTGAAGACTCTTTCTACGTGCTCATTAAAAGGTGCAGATTTAACTGTAATAGAAATTTTTTATTTTGAAACCACAGAAGTGCTTCGAATAATCCTGGTCGGAAAAAAAAAAAAATAAATAAATAAATTTCCTCCCAGCAAACTAAATATGTAAAGTGTATAAATTTAATATTCATAATTCTAAATATATTATCCAAATGCTAGATAAAATTGAAATCATGAAAAAGTATACATTCACTATCTTAGATATCAAATTGATAAAATATAGCCTGAAAATTTAGTTTATTAATGCATGTATCGTGCACTTTATTTATTATGCCCCTCCCCTTTAGTGACAGAATTTACCATTTGCTATCCACTAATATATTTTATTCCTTATGCCATGTAACTCGTGACTGTTTAAAATATTTCTCTTCATTTTCAAAGATTTTTGAAGTTCATATTTTTGTCACACTGTGACTTACAATATGGTGGTTTTTTGTCACATATGTGACGTGACGTACGTTACATAGCAGTGACATAACAGTTACCTCACAATTTTTTTTTTAATTGCCAGAAAAAAATAATTTTACAGTAAATAACATGTTTTAAAGAATTTTCGTAATTTTTTAAAGTTTTCTAAGAAATTCACATCTCAGTCACAATGTGACATCACTGAGTGGTGGCATTTTGGTCACAGATGTGACGTGACCACAGTGACTTACAGTGACGTCACAACGACGTCACCGTGACCATGCATGCTATGAGGGTTACTTGAGTAAAATACAAAGAATTTGTGATGAACATATCAGAGGAACGTAGGATTTTAGGATGCGTTCTTTAAAGAAATCCCTTTATGCTAAAGGCTCAGATTACCTTCCTTGAATTTGGAAAAGTGACACCACCTATTCAACTCTTCCGCTTCCTTATGGAGTGAAAATTTCTTTTGACTGATTAATTGCGCGGTAGCTGAGGGGCGCCAAATTTAGGAAAGCTCTAAATCGAAATTATCTCACATATTTTGACGATAAACAAAAATTGCAGACTTTTTTTCCCCTTGTGTATGTCTGGATGCATTCTTTAGTAAAATATTTTATTATGTCCGAAAAATGAAGAAAGAAAAATTTCTCTAAATGTTACTAAGGATAGCTCAAACCCATTTTGTACTTTACATGATTACGTACCTGACAGGACCCTCAAACTGATTAAATGGAGGAGAGGGCGCGCCATATTTAGGGAGGCTTTAAATCAAAATTATCTCACATATTTTGAGAATAAGCAAGAATTGTAGACCTTTTATTCCCCTTGTGTATGGTGTTTGAATGCATTCTTTAGTAAAATATTTTATTACATGCGAAAAATGAAGAAAGAAAAAGTTTCTCTAAACTCAATTTGTTCTTTACATGATTACGTACCTGAAAGGACGATCCAAATGACTAAATGGAGGGAGGGGGGGGTGGGGGGAGCATATTTAGGGAAGCTTTAAATCGGAATTATCTCACATATTTTGAAGATAAACAAGAATTGTAGGCTTCCCCCTCCCCTTGTATGTCGTATGTGAATGCATTCTTTAGTAAAATATTTTATTATATACGAAAAATGAAGAAAGAAAAAGTTTCTCTAAACTCAATTTGTTCTTTACATGATTACGTACCTGAAAAGGGGATCCAAGTGATTAAATGGAGAGAGGGAGGCGCCATATTTAGAGAGGCTTTAAATAGGAATTTTCTCACATATTTTGAAGATAAACAAGAATTGTAGACCTTTCTTTCACCTTGTGTGTGGTGTGTGAATGCATTCATTTGTAAAATATTTTATTATATTCGAAAAATGAAGAACTAAAGAGTTTCTCTAAACTCATTTTGTTCTTTACATGATTACGCCATGTTTAAGGAAGCTTTAAATCGAAAATATCTCGCATATTTTGAAGATAAACAACTATTGTATAGACCTTTTTTCCCTTTATGTGTGTATGTCTGTAATCACTACTTAACCGGAGTGTATACTATATACTGTGCTTCAGATTCTGTGTTCATATCTTAATTATTTTAAAGACAAGAATTTTTTTTCTTTTTTTTCAAATGAATTTTTATAGAGATTAATGAATTTTCTAAAAATTCTCATTATGATAAGGGAATCCTTTTCAGAATTCAAAATTTTAGTGTAGTGATCACGATCATTTTTAAACCTTAAAAAATCGATTTTCTTGTTTTCGATATATTTTTTAATTTTTTAACCTATAAAAAGAGATTGCGTGAAAATATTCAAATCAGAACCAGGCCAATTTGAAGCTAATTGATAACGCATACTTTAACACAGATTCAAATTGAATTTAAACTTTGCGTGGGTTTTTACTACTTGTACACATTGTAAAAAAAAAAAAAATAAAAAAAAAAAATAAAACTTATTGAAAGATAGGTAATTTATTTTCAACATATATGGGGCATTCTCACAATCTTTTGACTTTTATGTCCCTGAATAATAATTTTTATTTTAGTACATATTCTTGCGGGTTTTTATTTTATTTCATATACTGGGGAACATCCCATTGCATAATTGCATAACAATATTAAATAGATAAATACGTTTTAGATGATGTTGTGGGTCCAAATACCAGGAAAACTTCTATACCGTCCCGTGCTCCTGATGCTGATTTTTAAGTTTGGAGCTGTCTGTGTAATATTGTTTCAATAAAAATAATTCGACGTAATTTTTTTCCGAAACTGGAACTCTTTTTTCACATAAATATGTAGCAAAAAATGAACCTGCACACATTTTTAGGGTTGTTATTATTTTTTAAACTCTGTCCCTGGGTTTTAGATTCTTTACCGTCCCTCTTGTAAAATTATACAGAAAATCACTTCGGATGCAGCCACAGAATATTTTCAAGTTTTTTCTCAAGCAGAAGTATGCTAGAGAAAGAAGGTCTAAAATTCTTTGACAGGAAATTTACTGCGGAATTTAAATAAGCATATAAATATCAATTTGAAGCATCGTGGCTTTATGGGTAGTCTTATCGCCCCCAAGGTTTATTACAGCAATTTTCGAGGTAAATTATTATTTTTATTAAAATTTAATCCAATGTAAATAATTGTTTCTAAAAATCAATGAACATTGTGGCTACCACTTAGTCTTAACATGATGTGCCTAAAATAGGTGGTAATTTACCTTACCGTTCCATCCACACCGTCCTATTTTTCCCACTTCGTCCCTGTTTTCCCATACCGTCCCCCTTTTTTTACCTTACCGTCCCTTCTTTAAGACCCCTTTAAGACAATGTTATACCAAAATTTTGTACTAAAACTAATACATTGTTATTATTTCTTATTTGAATGTTCTGTGGGTACTATGCAAATTCATAATAAGTAAAAATTTAGAAGAAAATAACAAGCTTTAGTGGTCAAATGGTAAGGAAAAATAAACTCGCAAGTTTAACTTAAACCTCAGTTAAATAAAAAAAATTTTCGCTGCTGACCATTTTTTCTTTATTTTGAATCATTAAGGCATTCCTCTATCAGATTAAAATGTTATTTTAGCAAGTTTAATTTCACCAGATTTTTATTCCCGAAAGTCAAAAGAGTGTGAGAATGCCCCATATGTATAAAATGATTATAGTAAATTTTTTACCTACTTTTTTGACTACTTAAAAAGCGTAAAATTTATTTGTTGCAATTAGAACGTGTTTTCTGTATGTGATACACCTTTAAAAAGCACAATCTAAAACCCTCCACCCCCCCACCCCCCAACCAAAAAAAAAACGAAAAAAAAAAAAAAAGAAAACGCGTCGTTTAACTGACACAAACATTGTTAGAGTATGTAGGTATAATCATTTTATAATATACCTATATTCCAAAGAAATGATGATCTATCTGCAAACTATTATTATTATTATTTTCAATGTATATAAGTAGCAAAAACACAGTTTTGGGGAAACATACCCAGAGTTATCAATCGGAGTCTGCGTTAAAGTCTTGCATTTTTAATTTCAAATTGATCTGTTTATAATTCGAATATTCTTATGTGGTTTTTGTTTTGCTTTTTAAAGAATTTAAAACTCACGACTCACCAAATATAAAATTAATACATGCTACTTATTAGTACTACTCTGTGGAACAATGGAACAATAAAGCAGGTGTATGGATTCCCTAGTTGCTTGGCAACTTTACATCCAGGCTAAGAATATATCGTGTTACAATGCAATGGGAGCCTTAGAAAAAAGAGCGTTTAAACGCGGCTAGTAGCCACGAAAAAGAGAAATTAAAAGCTAAGAAGATAGACAATTTTTAAGAGTATATTCCAAATAATAAACATAACTATTCTAATAAAATTTCTTCTTTCAATAAATTAATTATTGTTATTGTTGTCCTATACCATGGTATAATGAATGGCGTTTAATTTTTGGATCACAATGTTACATATTGAGATTGATATTCATTATAAAATTCAGATTTCAAAGATAGAATTAAATATGGATATGTTTATCTATTTTATAGTCTTTTTAAATAATATCTTAAATAATTAAGAATAGTATGTGTAAAAGTTTATGAACGAATAATTTACGAATATTTAAAAAAATGTGTGAAAAAAGTCAATAATTTGAACAGGTATGATGTTGGGGGGGGGGGGGGTTGCCCATGAGAATGCTCGCACGGGCGCCAAAATTGTCTTGGGCCGGCCCTGCCACCCCCTTGGCTACGCCACTGTCGGCAGAACGGTGATAGGCAAATGACCGTCCTGCTTGATACTATTTTCTTATTTTGGACAAATCTAAAAAGTTAACATGTAAAAAAAAAGAAAAAAAAATTGCCGTTTTAGCAGAAGTTACTACTTTTATTATTCATGATTTAGTGTACGACCCCATCATTTGGGGTGAGATTCAGACCCCACCCCCTTAGCTACGCCACTGTCAGCAGAACAGTGATAGGCAAATCACCGTCCTGCTTGATACTTATTTCTTATTTTGGACAAATCTTAAAAAAAAAAAAAAAAAAAAAAAAAAAAAAAAAAATAGATTTTTGGAAGGCAATAAAATCGAGTAAAACTGTTAAATCATAAATTTTAGCAATTTAATCACGTATTTCCAAGTGAAATCAACTGTAATCAAGTGTAAACAGCTGTAATCTAGGTGTAATCAGGTATAATCACATGTAATCTAGGTGTAATCAGGTATAATCACATGTAATCATAGTAATCAGCTGAATCAGCTGTAATCAAGGTGATTCCGTAATCTCGTACACGATTTCTCCCATTGAGAGACCCCTCGCAGAAGCCCAAGCTCATACCTCTGAATAACTATATCTGAAATCTCATCTCGATCGGTTTAACGGAACGGCCGCTAGAGTTCCATATATCGGTGTCCCATCCATATAGCTTGTCAAATTTTATTACAATAAAAACACGTATAAGTAAACACTTTAGGTACATAAACTAATAATTATTAAAAAAAAATTCTAATTTGCCAATTTACCTATTTTTTCCAAGTCTAATTTGCAAATTTCGCAATTTTTTTCTGCGGTCAATTGACGAATTGATTTTGCGTCGCTCTGCAAAAAAAATAAATAAAATAGCATGGTCTTCCCTTGAAAATTAAACAAGAGAGAAAAATCATGCGTCAAGCATAGATTATGAAACACTTTCCAACACATCAAGAATGCTTTAGCAAAACTTAGCCTTTCAATAAGGTAAATAATATATCTAATTAAACATTTTAGAAAAGATAAGGACTTTTTCCTAGAAATCCGCACAAACTTTGCAATTATGTAAAATAGCAAAGGAAACCGAATCAGGTGAAATTTGCGCGTGAAGTGTTGTGCTATGGTATATAAGAGCATGGCCATTAGTCAAGAGATCATTAAATAATCTGTGTTTTCCGAGAATAGAGCCACAAGAGGAGTGTCTATGTATTATTGCGTACAAGTTTTACGAAAGCAATATTCATCAATGAGTGACTCCATCGTGAACTATTTATTTTCCGAAAATATCACCAAACAAAGTACATACGATGTTCTAGAATGTTACTAGGAGGGACTCTCGGCCAAAAAAGAACTGGGATCGGGTAGGAAGGCAAAAAAAAAAAAAAAAAAAAAATCTCCAAGCCAGAGTTAGAGCAGTTGAAAGGACTGTTTGACGAAAACGACCGAGTATTAATCTATCCCATGCCTTCGAAATACAGTGTTTCACCTAACCACCAACAAAAGACAATCACTAAGAACCTGAACATCAAATATTACCGATAGGGGGAAACGTACTTAAATTCTTTTGTACAGCCCTGTATATGACATACAGATTTTAATACACGCTACATATTAATGCTGAAATTTAATTCAAGCAATGCTTAAGCCACTTAAATTACGCTTCCATGAGTTAATATCCATGGGCGATTATATATCCAGTTCTTTGCATAGTCCTGTATATAATTTTATTTATATGCAGCAAACTTACCTTAGTATATTATACTAAATGTAGTTGAGCTTGAAAGACAACTTGAAGCTGCATAACTCAAATTAAAAATAACATCTTTAAGCAATTCCTGCTCTTTCTCAATAATGCTTACGAATTTTTCTGTGTGTCTTACGAATTTAAAAATTGCTCTGTATATGTTCTACAGAACTTATGCACACCATGTACTATTCAAAAATTTAGTTAACCTAAAAAACCATACCATAAGTGAAAACAGACTTGCAGCAATCATTCAATCATTCCTAATAGCCAAACTTCGCATACAGATTTGTTCCCGAAATCTTTTATGTGTCCCTGTAAATGAATGATAAATGCAATCCCCATCCTATTTTACTGCAAGTATTTTGTTGTTAGCTTCAGTAATGTATATCAGTTTCATCATGTTTGAAATAGTGCAACATAATTGAAATACGCTGCGAGCAGTTTTTACCCGTAGACCATCATATAAACGAACTCTTTTGCATAACCTTGTAAATGAGTGATGAATGCTTCGCACCCCATATTCTACAGAAAGTATGTATTAGCACTAGAGATGAGACGGACTCAACCCGGATCTGACACGGGTTTGATTTTTATACCAGCCTTCGGGCTCGTGCCCATTCTTTCTCAAATTGTCAATTTTATTTATTCTCGTACTCGTATAGAAACAAAAAATAACTTTTTTACTCCTTAAAAATTAATTATGCCATTGCAAGCCTTTTTAATGCTATTTTGATCAGGAGGAAAGAGAAATAGATTTTCTTTTTCTTTTTTAAGTATTTGTCGAACATATTATTTTGAAAGAAAACTTGTGATATCTGATAATTTATGTCTGTAGTTTAACGTGAGTAACGACCTGTTGATGTTGGCGGCAATCAGAATATGGCGCCATTAGGATACTGTTTAATTGGAATGTTTATTTATTATTACTTTTTTCAGAGATCTAACACGAAATAAATATTTTCTTTTACGTCAATCAGCATTAGCCTAAGATTTGCAAATTTTTAGTCTCCTATTGTCTGCGATTGTAATCACTCTTTATATGAAAATAACGTTGCTGATTTTATTCATGCTTCTTCATGAAGTCTGCTCATTCTGTGGCTCTGTTCTTCATATTCGTAAAATCACTTTCATACGTAAGTAGATAAAATTGGCATGTGTTGTTATTCCCGATTGAAAGTAATCAAGCAGCGTTTCCTCTTTTTCTATAAAAGCATTGGATCTTTTCGGTAACGGTGTCAAATTTATAATTTAAACTGATTTTCAAAGCCATGATAAATGCGAAAGATGTACACCTTTTATAGGAAACAGAAAACGCTGTTCGATTCTTCGTTATATGAATCATAATTTCTGCAAATTTCATTAATTTATAAATAAAATGCTCTTCGTTATTGTGTCCATCAGAGATACCTACTTGTTGCGGGAGAAAAATTTAAAAATCTTTTTAGGAAGTATATTTCTATTTGACACTAAACGTCTCTTTTGATAAGGTTTAATGTAAATTTCATAAAATTAATTATGTGCTAGAGATTAACATTTGTTAAAAAATGAGATCTATTACATTTAGAACAGCTTTTAAATATGCATTTTTGTTAAACCTTTTTTTTTTCGTGCATACTTTCGGTATCGGAATCGGATGGCACAAACTTTTTCGGATTCGGATTTAAAATTGTTGGCCCCGGGCTCTGAAAAATGAGCCCGAACTCATCTCTAATTAGCACATCTCAGACATTTTTATCAATTTCTTTATGTTTGTAACGCAGTAACATTATTAAAATACGTCACAAATATTCTTTCTTCATAGACTATAATATAACGGAATACTTGTGAGTTCACCTGGACGCGAACTGTAAGTGCTAAACATAACATTACATGTAGTAGTCATCTTTTAGTACACCCCAATAATGTATATAAATGTTATTATGTTTAAATACTGTAATACAACAATATTAAAATATACCGCAAATGATTTTACCCGATACACCATAATCTAACGGAATACTTTTGAGTCCTTCTGTAAATGAACTATGAATGATACACACTTCATTTTGAATACCGAACATTCCATTGTAAACATTAATAACATATATCAATTACGCATTAATCCGAGTATATTTACGTGAGTTAGAGCATGATTAGACGGGCAGACAAACCCAATTCACTTTTCAACTGCGTTGGAAAGTGTTAAAAATATTTCTTGAAGAATCCCATGCTTATGAAAATATTAACAATGGCATGCTATTTCAAACCCTTCCCCTCAAACAAAATCTTGCCTCCTCTCCCCACTCTAAGAAACTTATTAAATGGCTCCCTGTCCTGTCCGTAAAGCCTGCAAAGTAAAAAGAAAAAAAAAATCTCCGCTTTAGACAGGTACCCTTCTTAGCAAGTATAATTATATAGTGCTTTCTTCATAGAAACTTAATTTTTTTTTTTTCGTTTGCGAAACAATTCTTTTTTTGACAGGTTTCGTATTCGCAAGTTTTACAATAAATGTAATATACCTATACTCTTCAGAGGTATACTATAGAAAGGATGTTTTAAATGCCTTTAAGAATACTTGTAAAAAGGGAAACTGTCTATAATAGAATTCTGTCTTAAACGGAAAAAATGTTAGTCACTATCTTGAAATTATACCTGCCAAGATAAAAAAAAACCTGCTTAAAACGGAATTCTTAATATGTTTTCGTTTTGATGGGAGAGAGTACAGGCTCCCCCCCCCCACCGAACCCCACCCCACCCTTGGCTATGCCACTGTCCTCAAAGACAGCTTTGCCCCCCCCCCCCCCCCCCCAAGAAAATTCTGAAATGGCGCCCCTGGATGAACCAAAATTAGTTTGTGATTAAAAACGTAATTTTTGCAAGACAAAAACTTACCTAGTCATGATACTTTGAATTTCATGCATTTTTAGCGATTTCTGACATAAAAAACGTTTCTTCCCATTTATGGTGATTAAAACATTGAAAATTCATAAAAGTCTAAGTATCATAACTCAGTAAGTTTTGACCATAAAAGAATACATTTTTGCTGTTTTACTTGTCAGAACATGGAAAAAAGTTTTCTAAATAAAACTTATAGGACAGAGGCATTGTATAGAATTTGTAATTTTCTTATCTATTTGTAAAGTAATTATTGTAGTGTAAATCGATTTTTATGTGATGCAGAACAAATTGCAATTGGAAATATACCTTTAAAACTAACGGTTTAGAAATTAGTAATTGGAGATACCCTGTATAATAATTAACAAGTTTTAACAACACGATTTCTAATCCCACTCTCCCCACTCCTCCCCCCCCCCAAAAAAAAAGAATCCTGCATACAGCATAGATTATGAAGCACTTTCCAACACATTCAGAATGCCATAACAAAACATCACAATTGACAAAGGTGGAAGATGACGTTTTAATGAAAAATTTGGAAAACACATAATGCATTTGAAAACACGATTTCTGCCATTACCATGAAGAGTCATTAAAATATACGGTTTTTTTGCAGCCCTGTATAGGATCTACAGATATGTATGTATATTACATAGTATGCAAAAAGTTAGTTCATTTAAACGCATAATACATTTTAAAATTTCCGCTCAGCAATTTCAACCAATAAACGAATGTTGTTGAGAACTGTTGTTCGACCTTGTATGTTAAAAAAGCATACTCAATTGAAAACGCTCTTCTAGCAATTATCGTTCGTGGCTTCAAAAGTTCAATTATTGTTCATTTTCTTCGATATCCAAATACTTTTGTGTGTTCCTGTAAATAAACGATAAGTTCTATGCACACCCTATTCTATAGTATGAAACTTGTAGCACACCTCAGTGATTTATATCAGTTTCAATATGTTTTAAATACTGTAATATCATTAAAATACACAGCAAGCGATTTTTCTCCATGAACTGTAATGTAACGGAATTCTTTTGAGTGGCCCTGTAAATGAACCAAATACGCTATACACACTTCCTTTACAATACCGAACATACCATCCTAAACCCAAATAAGATATATCCATTTCATGGCAGTCGGTCTAATATTTACACGAGTTAAAGAAAGGACAAACAGACTGGCAGACAATCTGAATTCATAAACACTTTTCAACTACGTTAAAAAGTATTAAAAAATAGAAATTTGAACCCCGATTTCATAGCAGTCTTATCTATCAACGCATATTCAAAGTTAATTTCACAAGAACACAAAAATATTATTTATATACTTTTAATCAAATGCAATTCATCCAAACAAATTTTGGTTGTACAAGTATGCTTTTCAAATTAATTACAATTGTACTAAAATTAAATTTTGTCACAAATTATAGGAGGCTATTTTCTTTCTTTTTTCAGCAAATTAAAAAAAAAATGACAAAACAAAAATAATAAAAAAAAACTTTGCCAAAAAACAAAATTTATAGTGCTGGAATGGAATCCCCGTCGCCCCCCACCTTATCCCCTAAAAAACTCCATGGGTAAAAACCCTTTAAATATTCAAATAAACCGCCAACGCAAAACGCTTCATTCTTTCAAACACATAAAGAGTAAATAAAAACTCTTAGTCAAATGTCATTTCACTCCGACAAAATTACCCATTTAGATAAATTTATCCTCCAGCGTATTTTTTAATTTAAAAGACTGCTGTACCAAATGCTTCGAAATAAGCAAATGACCGCAGAAAATTTTAACAGATAAATAATTGCAAAGATGTTCTATATCTCTTTATTCAAAAGCTTGTGTAAGCGATAAAAGAACATTTTATGTGTCAAGAACTACATTTACTGATGGCGTGATTCAGAATGAATTAAGGAAATATCTGTGGTTACTTTCAGCTGCTCTCAGTTGAAATCAATTGAAGTTTTAATGAACCCGTTTTAAATGCGCTAATCAATTAAAAAATTATAAATTCGTGGATTTTATTTGAATGTAGCTAAGCAATGTTTTGTTATTTTTGGAAATAGGTTTGCTATTCAAAATCGAGAATTGAAATTTTTAAGAGATAAAATTATAAATAAATGTATTTTACTTAAATATTGCAAAAAGGTACTTTTTATAAATTTAATGAATCTGAACTTCCGTTTCGCCGCATTTTTTTAAAGGGGGGGGGGGAGGAATCGATGCTTTTTTCATGTACATAACATAAATTAAATGTACTGCAAAATTCAACAAAAATCACTCGTTGAAAATTAGAAGCAAGCTCCCCCCGCCCCCCCCCCCCAAAAAAAAAGCACGAAAATGTATTTTTAGTTGAGAAGAAATCGCTCAGATCAAAAATTAGACAAAACTTTGCTGGGTTTTATAAGTCAAACTTGGCTTTTTGTTATGGAAATGCTAAATGAAGACAATATATACAATTCATGAGTACAAAACATGTCAAGCATGGGCTTTTTTCTTAGAAAGTTTCAGATGTTTTCCTGATTTACTATTTGTGCCAGTGTTTCGTTTATGCTCTAATTTGCGCCATCAGAATCGGTGAAAGTATGTGATGATGCTGATGACCCAACACCAGGCACCAAGCCGAAAAAGAGTTTAATTAGTGCTGCAAGTCATTACTATTCACGCATTAGAGATTGATGAAATGCAAAATAAATTTTTAGCACCACACACCTAACAGAGTGTTGCCCATAACTAGAGGGTGAAGACGGGCCAAACTAGGGGCGCACGTCTGAAAATAAACGCCGGAGGACGTTTTTTGTGACTATTGTTCTATTTTAAAGGCACGAAATTGAATTCTTGATTAAGGTAAATGAATAAAGACGCTGCCATTTAAAACCATATGTTATTTAATTAACAGGGACTTTTCGGTAACATAATAATTCAATATTAGGTTCCAGCATAGTAACAGGGGTTTTTTTTTATCCTAATACGTCAAATAATGCCCATCCCTAATTTATACCTGGGCGGGTACTTACTGACGGAAAGTCTAAGCATGGGGTGGAGCTGAGCAAAACGTGTGATGACGTTGTTAGTGTGATGACAAATGTAAAGAACCAATATATATTTTAAAAATTGCTACAGTCTTATTTCTGATAGGAAAATGTGGCATCATAACATAAGAATCTTAGCCAATGCCGAGACCAATTAAAGCAAAATTTAAAAGAGGAGTTGTTAAATGATACAAGATGTTAAAAACAATGCGTTTTCGGCATCATACATGGCTTTAAAAATTAAGTACAATTATGTAAAACGGCATAGAAAATTTAAATAAGAATTAATAAAAATAAAATAAACAGATTAAAGGAATTAAAGTTGCAAAAAGACAAAAGAAAGCTATTTACACAACGTATACAAATATTAAATGAATCTAATGAAAGTTTATTAAATGATACAAGATGTTACAAAAAGAGGTTTTAATCAATAAACATTGTAGTACTATGAAAAACAGTATATACAAATAACATAAACAGATTAAGGAAATTAAAGTTAGATAAAAAAAAAAGAAATATAGACACAAATGTAAATTCACACAGAATATAATATATAAATAGGCGGAGCTCCAAAGAACAAAACTGTTCTCCCTTTTGTTCGGCAAGCAAAGATAACAGCACTGGAGCGCCTTTGCTCTTTCATTTCACATTGTGCATTCGATTCAGAATACTATTTCTTGTAGCTTATTTTGAATGGAATTTTTAAAACACATTAAATACAGAAACTTAAACTAAAGTAGTTCAAACCAAAAATATTATATAGAAAATGGGTACATGTATAATGTAAAAATTTTTTCTTCTTATTAAAAATATAGTATTTTTTAACCCAGTGATGCATTTCTTTTTTACACATACACACACACACACACATAAATTCCTGCATACTTTCGGAAAAATTTCCCTTACAATATGCTAATTTCTTTGATGTTTCGTTTATTTTCCCGGAACGCCGCGGAGCCCCTGAAAAGTATAGGCGGAGCCCCAAGGGCTCCGCGGAGCACACTTTGGGAACCTCTGGTCTATTCCATTTACAAATTTCTCGGACCAATATTTTCTGATATGAGATTTCGCTTTAAAATCTCCACTTCATTTTTCGGCTTAATTTCCTCCGTGGTAACCGTGCATTCCGCTGATTTTACTGGCAACCCTTAGGAGAAACACGGATGATTTCGAGAAAGTCCGTTTGAACCTACGTTAAAAAGGTGGACGTTAATTTTAGAAGTTAATTAGCCCGTAATTCGGTTAATTACCAACTTTTTCAAAATTTTATGATTTGTTGTTTGATGTGAGGTGTTCAGCTATAAGTACCCAAAATTTCGAGTCTATGTGTAGTTTCTGAGAACGGGCTCTGTGACGGACAGACAGACAGACAAAGGAGTGAGACGAATAGGGTTTCGTCAGATGAACGAAACCCTAACATTGAATTTGGAATGGCAGTTACTTATAAGATATAAATGATCTCTAACAACATTTTTTAAAAAATTCGAAATTTAAAAGCGGTGAAAATGCGCAATAAGCATTCTACAAAACGTTCTAAATGGCGATTTTTACGCAATCTCAAGAAGTACCAAACCGATTAAAAAAATAATGGTGTCAAAATGATGGTGAAAACCCTTGCTCCAACATAGGCTACATTTTATGTCGGTTCCGTTACCTCCAAAAGGGGTTCAAGAGCAAAAAACGCTCGAAAATGTGATTTTTGTGTTACTGAAGGACCTAGAAACATGAAATTTGGAATGATAGTTACGTATAAGATATAAATGATCTCTAAGAACATTTCTTAATAAATTCGAAATTTAAAAGGGGTGAAAATGCGCGAAAAGAGTTCTAAAAACATTCTAAATGGCGATTTCTACGTAATCTCAGCACCTACCGAACCTATTTCAAAAGTAATGGTTGGAAATTGATGATGACAGTCCTTGCTCCAACATGGGCTCTATTACAAATCGGTGTCACTATCACTTAAGAGTTTCAGAAGCAAAAAACGTTATAAATTGAGATTTTTGTGTTACTGAAGGGCCTAGTATCCTAAAATTAGGCAGGGCAGTTATTTGTAAGATACAAATGATCTCTAAGAAAGTTTCCTAAAAAATCGAAATTTAAAAGGGGTGAATACGTTCTAAAAAACTTTCAAAATTGCGATTTCTACGCAGTCTCAGGAAATACCAAACCAATTTAAAAAATAATGGAGTGAAAACGATGGTGACAGCCCTCGCTCCAACATAGGCTGTATTTCATGTTGGTGCCACTACACCAAAGGGGGTGAAGGAGCAAAAAACGATCTAAATTGCGTTTTTTGTAATACTGCAAGGGCTAACAACTTGAAACTGGGCATGGTAGTTTCTGATAAGATATAAATGATATCTAAGAACATTTCCTAAATAATTCGAAATTTAACCCTAGATCTACCGGGAATTTTATTCAAGTTTTAATAAAACGTTCTACACCAGAATTTTTATTTAAAACTATTTAACTTATTTATTTACCTTATTTTTGTCTGGTTTATATACTTAGTTTATTTTAAAGAAATTTCTGGTTTGAATGAATATTTTGTATGTACCTGTCGGGTCCAATGGACCCGTCTGGTAGACGGAGGGTTAAAAGGGGTGAAGATGGAGGGAAAACGTTCTAAATTGCTATTTCTGAGCAATCTCAGAATGTACCCAACCGATTTAAAAAGTAATGGATGGAAATTGATGATGACAGCCCTTGCTCCAATATAGGATCTATTTCATGTCGGCGTCACTACCATTGTATTTTAAAATACGTTCTAAACTCTGATTTTTGTGATACTGAAGGGGCTAGCAACTTGAAATTTGGCATGGTAGTTACTAATAAGATATAAATTATCTCTAAGAACATTTCCGAAGTAATTCGAAATTTAAAAGGGGTGAAAATGGACGAAAAACGTTCTAAAAAACATTCTAAATTGCGATTTCTAGGCAATCTCAGACAGGTACCCAACTGATTTCAAAAGTAATGCTTGGAAATTGATGATGACAGCCCTTGCTCCAATATACGATCTATTTCATGTCGGCGTCACTACCACCTTGCGGTCGCATTTTAAAATAGTTCTAAATTGTGATTTTTATGATACTGAACCGGCTAGCAACTTGAAATTTGGCATTTTAATTTCTTATGAGATGTAAATGCCCTCTGAGAAGAGTTCCTTAAAAAATTGAAATTTAAAAGGGGTGAAAATGAACGAAAAGCCTTCTAAAAACTTTCTAAATAGCAATTTCTACGAAATCTTAGGAAATATAAACCGGTTTCAGAAGTAATGGTGTAGAATTGATGGTGACAGTCCCCGCTCCAACATAGCCAATATTTTACGTTGTTGTTACAACCACCTGGGTGTTATAGGAGCAATTTTTTTTCTAAATTGCTTTTTTTGTGTTACTGAGGGGGTCTAACATTTTAAATTTGGAATGGTAATTACTTCAAAGATGCAAATGCTTTCTAAGAATTGTCGAAAGAAACTTCCAAATTTTAAAGGATGAAGTAAGCGAAAAGTGTTCTATAAGCTTTCTAAATTACGACTTTTATGCAATCCTATAAAATACGAAACCGATTTCAAACATAATGGTGTCAAATTGATGATGATAGAACTTGCTCAAACATAAGCTATATTGTAGGTCGATGCCACAACCCCAGAGGTTGCAGGAGACAAAAACTTTCTGAATTGCGATTTCTGCAGTACTGAAGAGGCTAGAAACTTTAAATATAGCACGGTAGTTACCTTTAAAATATAAATGTTCTTAAAGAACAGTCGAAAAGAAATTCGAAATTAAAAAGGAGTGAAGCGAAGGGAAGGAGCGAAAAGCATTCTAAAAGTGTTTTAAATTACGATTTCTAAGAAATCTCAGGAAATAATAAACCGGTTACAGAGGCTATTGGTTCCGAATCAAGAGTGATAGTCCCTGATCCTATACGGGCCATATTTTATGCCGGTATCATTACCACCTGGTTGGCAGGAACAACAAGAAAGCCTTTAAAAACAACTAAATTCCGTTTTCTATAGAATATTAGAAATACCAACTGATTTCAAGATTAATGTCGGCAAATTAATGGTGATAGTCTCTGTTTCAACATTTTTCTAGACATTCTATTTCAACTCTATTTAGGCGTTTTATGTTGGTGCCACTAACACCAGAGATGTGGTAGTCTGTTAGACAAGAAGTTTGAAATTTGACATGATGGTTAATTTTAAGATGTAAATGTGTTAAGTTGGTTTCTAAAAAATTCAAAACTTCAAATGAATACTGACATGAGCATAAAAGTCACAAAATACTTTCTAAATTATCATTTATTTGGAATTAGTTTTATTTCTTCTTATTAATTAAAAACTCATTTCTGTCTTTTGCAGTATTATAATGAAGGTTAGTCAAACTGTGGCTTAATTTTTAATTTTTGAATTATTCCAAGAAGTGTTCTTCTAATAAAAAATAGTCATGCAAATATCACTTGCCATATTTCAACTATTACGCGAGCAAAGCCGCGGGATTTGCCAGTAAATTGTAATATGCATTTAAAGGGTTTCATTATTCTAAATAAAAGTTTTAAAACATTTAAATGGCCGAAAAGGGGGGGGGGTTATCGCGTGGCAGTAAAAATTTAGAAAAATTTT
Source organism: Maratus speciosus (assembly GCA_963932465.1). NCBI lineage: Eukaryota > Metazoa > Arthropoda > Arachnida > Araneae > Salticidae > Maratus > Maratus speciosus. The sequence continues at coordinate 373,045 of CAWVRF010000826.1, read as the reverse complement.
AAATAACAAATACAACAGAAGAAAAAGCTAGTTGATTTGAGACCCAAAACTTTCTTCTATCCCATACGTGTTAAATACTTTCAAGATGCACTATCAGAGTGTCAAAATTAAACGGAAATCTACGCCAATCATGAGGATTCTAAAGATATAAAATTCCATGCATTAGCTCGTGAGATATGACTATTGCTAAAATCTTTAACATAATACAAAATGTAGCATAAGAGCGCAACCTGTTAGGTGATTTACTCCAAAACTTAATCAGCAACAATTTCTGTCAATGTCTAACTGAATCCGAAGTTTTATGAAAATCCGTGTATTTGTTCTTGAGATACATATATATATTGAGATATATAGACTATTTTAGAATCCGGGAAAAATGCAGCATTGCAGCGCCACCTGTTGGGATATTTGCACAAAAACATAATCAACACCTATATTTATGAAGGTATACCTGAATCTGAAGTATTATGAAAAATCATGCGTTCGTTCTTGAGATATTGCTATGGCGGAAATCGTGAAAATTGCAACATAGGAGCATCAGCTGTTGGGCGATATACATCAAAATCTAATCATCACCAATTTATATCAGGGAGTAACTGAGTAGGGGAGAGGGGGGCACATGTGACCATCGCAATTTTTCGATGGTTATTATGAGTTTTTTTATTTGAAAAAAATTACTAAAGATGATAGCACCTGTAGGCATATGGTAAACATTTTTTGAAGCTCTATAACATTTTGTTTGTCCTCTGTAGCCAAAACACTGTTTTTAGATCTCAAAAGTAAAATCTTTGTTCCAAGTTGATAAGCGAATAACTTTATTTATTTATTCATTTATTTGAATTTGGGTGTTTTAACATATACTAAGAATACTAATAAACATTTTCGATAATGTTCTTTTTCTTCTAAAATTGAGAAATATTAATGAATTATCAATTTAACAGAAGAAGCAATGTGGGGCACTTGTGAACAGACTAGTTGGGGCAGATATGAACAGTTCATAAGTGCCCCAATAATCATTCTGTGATTCTGTTTCTTTCAGTTAACTTAAAGAGAAATAATAATAGTTCCATTATCTACAATTTTTCTGAAAAAGAAGATATTTTTCTCACACAAAGTTGATTTTGTATTGAAACTTCCACAAACACATCTTTCAGCAAATATATAAAGAGCAACAAGCTCGTTTACATTTAATTGTACTTTAAATAAATTTAATGTTTTCTAAAATTCAATTAGTGTTATTTAAGTATTGCGCGGAAGAGCAGTACTTATTTATTTCCAGTGTCACTTCTCAATGTTAATTTAACATGGAAAAGCCTATGGAGATGATAACTTTTTCATTTTTTTCCCCACCTTTTTGTCCCTGATGCCACTCATTTTTTATCCTTTACTAATTCTAATGATTTTATAAATTTAAAGTGTAAAAACGTTTGCCTGACGTCAGGGTCAAAACGAATGGTAAAATGCCTTTGCATATGAATGAATTATAACCCAGAGAGAAACATGGGCCACTTTTTTTTATATTATTCAAATATTTTTCTTAATAATTCCAATTTTCGCTTTTTTCATTGAAAATCAACGGACATTTTTCATAGAAAATGTAACATTTTTACTTCATTGTTGCAAAAATTTCAAAAGCCGTAATAATAATTTATTTCTTTTTAGTTGAAAGATTTTCACGTAAAATATTAAATTGAGCTAGTTTTTTTTTTTTTTTTTTTTTTTTTTTTTTTTTTTTTTTCAAAAATTAAAAAGGTGAATATGGCATCATAGTGGAAATAAAAAGGATATTTTTAGAATAAGGTTTGGCTTTGGTCAGGTTTATATTTTAGTAAAAAGTTTCTAATGGATAGCTATTTTTAAGCAGGTAGCGAACTTAATGGGGAATCACATAACTTAAATTTTAAAATGTATTTTTTTTTCCGAGATGAGAACTATTTATACCCCAAGTTAAACTTAGGTAATAATTTTCTGATGTGTTTACATCACCCCTTGGGAGAGAATGAGGTTTAAAATTTTAAGTAAAACTTTTTTTTTTTTTTTTTTTTTTTTTTTTTTTACTGTATCACAGCTATAATATTGTTAAATATTAGCGGTAAGGATTCAACACTATTTATATTTACATTCATAGTGTTCCTGAGTGGGAATAGGGTATCTAAATTTAAGTGAAGTTAATTTTTTATATTTTGATTATATATTTTTTACATTCAGTCTAGAAGTTTTTGTCCAAACTACCGCAACCTGCATTACTACAGTGGTGAAACATTTTGAATTGCACACTGGTAAACTGCATCCCACATTGTGATGCAATGCCGCATACATCAAAGCCTGATGATGATACTCCCTATTAATTTTGAAATGCATTCGTCTGAGTGCAGTAGTTATTAAAAAACTTGACATATTAAACAAAAACATAATTTGAAGAACAAATTAAAAAAACAAAATTTATTTCCTACATTGTTTAAGCCCGAGAAGGAACAGATATTAAGATATTTCATTCAATTAGTTCTACATTTAATGTTAAATTTTTGTAACAAATTAGTTAAGCCTATTGAAGATTAAAAATTAAAAATAAAATTCATACAATATGATACTTAAAACACCCTAAAAAATTAGATTCCGTTCAAATGAAATCGAAATAAACCTTAGAGTTTCTTTTAAGTTTGTATTTTGCATGCATGTTATCATTTTATGCACAATTGTCATAAACATAATACGAAATCTGCAATACAAATATTTTCAATTAAAAATGGAAGAAGTCTAAGATTTATTTCGATTTCATTTGAACGGAATCTAATTTTTAGGGTGTTTTAAGTATCATGTTTTATGAATTTTATTTTTATTTTTTAATCTTCAATTGGCTTAACTAATTTGTTACAAAAATTTAACATTAAATGTAGAACTAATTGAATGAAATATCTTAATATCTGTTCCTTCTCGGGCTTAAACAATGTAGGAAATAAATTTTGTTTTTTTAATTTGTTCTTCAAATTATGTTTTTGTTTAATATATTATTTTACTAAACGGCTTACAACAATATTTTTTATGCATTGTTAATACAAAAGTATTACCTTGGAGAACTTTACAGATTTTTCTGTTACATTTGTTCTAGCCTTGCAATGATGGCTTACTTCCATCTCTAAAACAGTTGCGTATATGATGCTTTGAATGGAGATAGATACCAGTTATATTTTAAGAAAGTAACTACCGTAAAATTCTTATTGTACTCCCCCCCCCCTCTTTCAAAAGCAAAAGAAGTTGGGGGGAGGGTTATAGTCGAGATTTTTTATAATCATTAAAAAACCCTTCTTTATCTATAATTTACAAGTAAATAAGGCAAATACACGAGTGAGAATCTTTTGTATTTCGGCAGACTTCCGATAAATAGTATGTAAATGCCCCCTCCCTAAAATTTCCCCTAAACAAAAATCCTTAAGGAAAATTTAAAAGTTTTAATTTCTTTTTTAAAATTGCTTCTTTATTTTTCTATTTTATTGCAACAATACTTAATGAATCATCTAAGCCTCCCCCCCCCCCCCAAATCTACTTATCTTCATTTTATAATGTTTTGCTTAAACATATCACCCAGAAAGTAGAGAATTATCCTTCTATATATAAAAAAAGTTTTGATTTGGAAATGGACCAATGAAAAATCTGCGTAGATACCGTGAAATGCATCTGATTGGTCAGAGCTTTATGACGCTATAAGGGAGGTTGCCAATGGGGGACACGTCTCTCTGTTGCCCAAAGTGACGCCAACTTGGCACTATTTCCAGTATTTCGCCTACCGTAAGGGTACTTTTCCGTTATACGGACAGCATGCTAAAATGTATGCTAATGCGCCAATTATGTCAGCCCTCATCGTGAAAAGGATTTTTCTTGTAAACCATGCGAAACATTGTGATTTGTTATTTATGAAACGTGAATTACGTGAATGATTATTATTTAACTTTAACCTTGGAAAGCTTTTTAATTTGCTATTATTCGAAATAAAAATGCTTTTTTTTTTTTTTTTTTTTTTTTTTTTATAAAATTATAATTTACTTTTACTGCTGACGCTGAGATGGTTTTTACCATTTGTCAATTACCAGATGATGAGAAAGTTGCGATAAAACTGTTTCAGGAATTTAGAATTCTGCATAATAAAAGGTTGTGTTCAAACAACCATGAAATGAAATTATGGATGAGTTCTGGAAATCCGAAATGGAGATGTAGCTTACGATCATGCGAAGAAAGCGTAGGAATACGACAAAAAACATGGTTTGAAAGATCGCGGTTGTCTTTTCTTAATGCTTTGAGGTTTATATATTTATGGTGCAAAGAGTTGACATCGATTGAGCTTTGTGAGCTACAACTTGATATGAACCACAACACAACAGTGGACTGGAATAGTTATTTTAGAGAAGTTTGTGCAAATGCTTTATGTTCACGACCAAACAGAAAAATCAGTGGACCTAATAAAATTATAGAAGTAGATGAAAGTCTATTTACCAGAAGAAAAAGCAACGTAGGGCGTGTTCTTCCTTCTCAATGGCTGTTAGATGGTTTATGCCATGAAGCACGGGATGTTTCCTTACTCATATTTCCGATCGCACAGCTGAAACTTTAATGGCAGCAATAGAAAACAATGTAGCTGATGGAAGTATTATTTATACAGATTATTGGAAAGGATATAAGACAGATGAACTGCGAAGTGCTGATTATGATCATTTCACAGTAAATCACAAATACAATTTTGTCGACCCTAATACTGGATGTCATACTCAAAGTGTTGAGAGATTATGGGGCATCGCAAAATGGCGCAACAAAAGACATCGGGGAACAGTTCGTCATCATTTAGAGTCGTATCTCATAGAGTTTATGCGGCGACGTCTTCATTCAAAAAATGAAATGTTTACTGCAATGCTAAAAGGTATGGCACAGATGTCATATTCGCCCCATATTGCCGCGATTTTTTCCTGACGCCAATGTCATATACGCAACGGGTACTTAACTGGCGCCAAAGTGTCGTTATTTTGCTTGATGTGGTAACCCGGATTATGTTGTGGCACAGATGTCATATACGCCCCAAATTGGCGCGATTTTTTTCCCGATGCCAATTTGGCGAAAATATCAACAGCATAAACAGCAACATCCGGGTTACCATATCAAGCAAAATAACGACACTTTGGCGCCAGTTAAATACCCGTTGCGTATATGACATTGGCGTCAGAAAAAAATCGCGCCAATATATGTTGTTTATGCTGTTGATGTTTTCGTCAAATTGGCAACCGAAAAAAATCGCGCCAATATGGGGCGAATATGACATCTGTGCCATAGAGATTTGTAATTTTATGGCAGCAGTTTAATATGATTTTTTTATTTTATTACTTTATTGTATAACAGTTATTTGTTCACTTATTTTAATTATATATTTGTGATTTAATAAAATAGTTCGTAAAATTCTGTAATTTTCAAATGTTATATTTTTAAAACGCTCACTTTACTATCGACAATGTTTTTCTTTTATTTTTCAAATGTTTCAATTCACGTGATTTTCATTTTGCGCCAACTATTGCGCTTGGCGACAATGCTGTCCGTATAATGGAAAAGTACCTTAAGCATAGCTTACTATGATATATACGGCCAACGCATTTCGCAGAAAACCGTCGAAAAAGTGAAGTCGGATTCAGCTTCAAACCCTGAACCAAAACATCACAGCGTGCTCTTTTTTGTTTACATTTATACCCTGCCCAGATACCGGGTTGTTTCTCATCGTCGAAGTTTCAGAATCATTGATCGTATTTTCAGAATAATAAATTAAATACTTATATTCTTCAATTTCCTTCGATTTAAAAGGATATTTTACACAGCTTGTAGTATTTTAGTGTTCACATACTTTTAAGGGTACTTGTTAGTTATCCCGTTGACCAATTTCGCTAAATTATATAAAACGCAAAACCACCCGCCAAATTATACAAATGGACATAATTTTTATTTTAAATAACGAAAGAACAAATAAATCAGTATAATATTAATAAAAATACAAATAAAACGTCGAAATAAAAATCACTTGATGACGTAAACACGTGTTGTCAAGTGAATGTGACATTTACGATCAACCATTATTGGTATTTAATCTTACAATTTGGCGACAGTAATTTGGTCGATGGGATAACTAACAAGTACCCTTTTAAGATTAGCTAAATTACTTATTGTTTACTTGATCGTTTGGTTCATTCTGTTATTCTTTTTTTAATGTCCCGTATTTACATAAAAATAGCCTGTGTTTCATATACACGTTTTAAAATTAAAATTTGGCTTTTATCAAACTACGGTTCTCATAACTGGCTTGAAGCAGTTATTTTTGACGAATTTATTGGATTGCTATCCGTAAAATGTTTGTGTTTGATATCGTCCGAACTAAATAATAATAATAATAAAAAAAAAAAAAAAAAAAAAAAAAAAAAGACGATCTTCTTTAAACATTAAATATTCTTATTTTTAATCATAGAAAGAAATGGTGATCGCAGATTTAAATATCGTTGCAATATTCTATGTTATCCAAGCAATTATGATTAAATCATGTAAGCGTATTTGTTACTTAATAAATTATATTTATTAATTATTACAAGGAATTTTATGAGTATTTTAATATATTTAAAAGAAATTCCATTAGTTTTATTGTTTCAGCAGTGCAGATAGCAAATAAACTTGTGACATTGATGCTTTTAGACTATGCATGTTTTTATTTATTGGGGTGAATCGTAGAATACTCTACTTCTCCCCAACCTGGCGATAAATGCGCCAAAGTGGCAACCTTGGTATTTAGTATTAACTTGGTATTAAGTAGCAACCTTGGAAGTATTCACCGGTCGCACCATTTATTATTCCGATAATTGTTAAAATGATAATTTTTTTTTTTGATGATTAGAGTTAATATTTTATTAAACTATTTTGAATCATATCTATACGGAAAAAAATGTAAACACATTGGAATTCTCTGAACCCTGCCAGAGCAGTTTGGTTGGTTCTCGTCGTTGAAGTTACGGTTAGAGTCAAATTTCTGTTTTGGGCAGCGTATCAGAGTCCTCCGGCGAGCAACTTATACATTAAACGCAAATCGGTCTGCCTGTAGTAGTATCTAAGTATGCCTTGCAAAAAGTAATGCTTTGGAAATGGAACAATGAAAATATGCGTAGATACCGTGAAATTCAACTGATTGGTCAGAGCTTTATGACGCTATAAGGGAAGTTACCAAGGGGAGACCCGTCTCTCTGTCACCAAAAGTGACGCCAACTTAGCGCTATTTCCAGTATTTCGGCAAATTTCCATAGACTCCCGTTGAAATACAATAAGGTTTACTTGCATGCAGGAAATCAACCAATTGAGATATTTCAATGCAACAAAAACTAACATTAGCTTATGAATAGAGCTTTATTGAACTATTTACGTTATTTTTAAGCGCAAACAATAATCTGGGGTTGGCTAGAAAATAGGAATTGCTTCGCTATACCGAATGGAATAGCCAAGCGATTACGCGGGGGGTTGGTGAGCATAGCGAGCAGGGGGCGGTGCCCCCCTAGTATATATATATATATATTTCTTTATGGTGAATTTAGAAGGTAATATAACTAATGATTACGATGACAAATGAATAACAGAATAAAAAGCATGTTAAAGGACATTTTTTTCCTTGTGTTCACATGTGGCCCAAGTGTGTTCACAACTACCCCACTGATGCGGCACTTGTGAACAATTTTTTGAATTTATAAAACTATTAAAAAATATAAGAAGGTGATTAAAAGAAATTACCATGTGTAAAAGAAAGCTCTATTTACTATATTAAGTAGTTTTTGTTTATAGAAATTAATCCAGTTATGAGAAAAAGCTATATTTATGCAAACTGTTCACATGTGCCCCCATCTCCCCTACATATTTTCTAACGCTCATTTAATAATAGGCGGAAAACTTAGTAGATTCATTCTAGACCTAAACTAAAGGGATTAAAACAATTTCCAGCTTTTCCCTAATTAATTCCGAATTCGGCCTTCTTTTCCTCCTTTACCACTGGACTATTAAGAGTTTTAAAGACTTTAAAATTCTATATGCTCTTTAAGTTGGGGGGGGGGGGGGAGCAAAAGGAAAAGGCCAATTTTGGGTAGGGAGAAAAATCTTGATTATTTCTTATGACAATAAAATGGCTTATAGAGCAGAATTTTTTTTTTAAGCAGAGCAGATTTTTTTAAGAGTTTTTAAACTTTGAGTTAAACTTTGTTTTCTTATTTTTTTTTTTTTTGGGGGGGGGGGGGAGAAAATGGGGAAGCGAAAATTTGAGGGTGAAATTCAGATGAAATTTTAATGAAATGATTGTGATGGAATGAATTGTTAATGAAATTTAGGACTGATTATTTATTCACTATAAAGTAACAAACAGAGTAGGAAAATTTTTTTTAAACATTTTAAACTTTGGTATTGTGGAGAAGGAAGCAAAAAGGGGAAGTGAAATTTCAGAAGAAAGGGAGTCAAACGGGGGGATGGGGATTTTTTTAAAATCCGAAATTAAAATAATTACAGAAGAGTTTCACCTTGATTAAGAAATAATATGGCAGTAAAATTAAGCACTTAAGGACTTTTTGGAGATTTTGCATGAAAATAAGTACTTTAAACAACAAAAATTTCTTTTGAATACTGTAATCACTTTTGAGAACCGTACAAACCCTGGGTTAATGTTATTGATTTCATCAGAATTAATAAAATTCAAAAGTTATTCACGAAATGAAACTGTTACAACAGAATAATAATTCAAGAGATAAATATACAACAAAATACAGATACGTGCAACGCATTAACTAAACGAATTAAGTCTGAATTACAGGACGCAAATTCAGAATAAATAACAGTTATTTTCTAATTATTGCTTAATAAAAATAAAATGATATTACTTACTTTCAAAGATCGTATAAATATCCATTAAGTTCCATTCTTCTAATTGTTTCTTAAATAAAACCATGGCGATCGCTGGAGTATTCTGCGTGAAGAGTCGAATATAATATTTTGATCGGTGTCAATGAGTACTTATGTACTCAATTTGAAGATGTATACGCTTCAAGATATAGTACGTAAATATGAAGGGAGCAACTTAAATATGCTTCGCGCTATAACGTTCATTATGGCATATATGTCCACTAAATAAATTCTATTGATATCTTTAACATGCGAATAGAGTAACAAGAGATTATATTAATATTTATTCACAAGCTTATTTTTCTGTCCGTATTGTCACTTATATTTGAAAACATCATGTACTTGTTTCTAAAGCAATTTTACTTAAAAAAAAAAAAAAAAAAACTAGTACTAGTCCAGTCAAATTGTCAGAAAATAGAGCCGATAGATGCAAAAATTCTGCTAGAAGATTTTATGTTTTTAAAGCGTTTATGGGGATGCTAATAACAGGAATTAATCGTTTTCCAACAAAATATCTCGAGGCTAAATTTTGTAGAGCCAAAAAAAAACGCAAAATTTTCGGACTTTTATCAGTTTTTTGCCTATAACATAAAAATTATAAAGTTTTGTGTACCATACTTAATTACAAAAAGAAAGAGCATTGAATTTTCTACAAATTTCATAACAAAAACGTGTTTCTATACCCAATACTAAGCGCGCTACGGCTTTTTGAAAACAACACTTTTTTTCCAACTTCACAGAAAGTGAATTATTTTTCGCCTCCTATCCCCAAAAAATTTCTTTTCATCACTAACTGTGGAAATGAAATGTACCTATTGACGAGTAAGGAGTGACAGATAATTAAGGAGGGAAATTTTCAAGAAGGGTGGGTAGAAGGTAGGGTTGCCAAATTGTACGTTTTTCTCGTAAGTTGTACGATTTTTAGTGCTATTTAAGTCTATAGCGCTTTTTAGTATTAGGTGTACGTTTAAATGTGTCTGTTTGACGATTTCTTCCGTTTTTCTATCACATCTTACTTTTGATAGTTTAAAAAGAAAATTTCCAGTTTTCTTTAAAATTTCACCTTTTGCCTAAAGTAAGTTATACACATACGCATCAAATGTAAAAACGGCTTGTTTCAGATCGGTAATACAAAAATCATGGGAAAGTTGTGTAATATTAATTGCGCATTTTCTGTAGGATTAGATAATGTGAAATTGACCTTATTATAGATTACAAATATACAAATATACACACTATTAAATTTTAAATTTAGTTTAGCTGTATCTTAAGTTTAGATATTTTCTTTGATGTATTATCACCCTTTATGCTTAACCCCTAATTGTCGAGCCCGATACAATTACAGGCAATTTGTCAGTGAATGTATCGGGCGCGACGATTACAGGGTTAAGTAAAAATATTTCTTTTGTAGCGTGTCCATTGCTAAAATTTTCATGAACATCATTGAATTATAGGATGGTCTGATTTATATTTATTCTTACAATTCGATAAATTTTTCATTCACAATGGGATATGACTGCAAAATTAGTTAAAAAAATGTTAACAGAATAATGTAATACAACTATAGTTGGATAATAATGATTAAATCGATTAATTAATAGTAACCCTTTTAAAAATATATTCGTTAATGGAAACTTTACTGACACATTCAACATAATTTTAGCATAGTACGAAAAAGGACGATAGCGCGATAAAACAAAAACTAACTAGTGTCAATCAAAATCTTCCGTCACGACTGAATTTCAAGCCAAAGAAAGAAACAGGAATCGCTGCATTTAACTTCTTAAAACAGAGTTTCAAAATAACAGAATTCAAGCTGACCAGGAAGAACAAGATACTGATGTCATGATTGTTACATCAGCCATTTCAAGAACCGAAGTCTTTGAAATTGTAGTATTGTCGGAGAAGACATTGGTTTTCTCGTGAGCATAACGAGCTTGGGATATAAACTCAAAAATCTGTTTTTCCAAAATCCAGGCAGAGGTAACATGAAAACCAAGTGTTTTTCAACCATGTCATTAAAATACAATTACAACTGTGTTCTTTTCACTCATGTAGTCAGAGGATGCAATACAACATCAGCTCTTTTTGGGCAAGGAAAGTCAAAGTTTTGTAACACTTTGAAAAAACTCGATCACCTTAAGGATCGTGTGTAAGGCCTGTGTGTTCAATAAACCAGAATCAATCTGTCAAGAAATCATGAAGGCTGGAGAAAAATTAATCATTTCACTATACAGCGGATGCATAGACTCCACACAGGCATTGATCACCAGGATGTTCCCGTTATTTGCTAAATCTGCCATTAAAAACTAACTTCATCTTGCAAGGCTACCAACAACGCAAGAGTCTGTGCAGCATCATTTCCTCCGATGTTATTGTCAGGTACAAGCTTGGCTAGGAAACAACATCCCCCGAAGAATGGGGTTGGGTTTGCAGGTCTGACGGTCTCTTTCAGCTAGTTTAAATGTGCCAAAACCCAGCACCTGAATCCTTGCTGAATATTGTCTCATGTAGCTGTATAAAAGGGTGCAGCCAGGCATGTTCTTGCGAAAAATCAGCACTCAAATATTCTGCAATTTGCAAAAACTGTAACAGAGTCAATTGCGAAAATGTGGACGACATTATTTACCCAGAAGAAGAGGATGATGAAGCCTTGGAGACCATCGACCAAACCAGCAACTACGATGACTTTGACAACCAGGTTGATAATATGGCAGCAAGCTCAAAGAAGATCAAAGCTGTTGAAAAACAAGCAACCTGCTCGTTTTCTCCTCAACCTGAGGTTGACGGACCAAACCCATCAACCTGTAAGCACTCCAGAAGTTACTAAATACATTAAAAATCTTTTCGATAACTGTTACTTGCATTCAAGTAAATACCAACTATTAATGTTTTCCACTTAAATTCTAAATACAATAAATAAATAAATAAATAAATTTAAAAAATTACAAAATTGTCAAATTTTCTTACAATGTTACCGTTGTAATTAACCGTTATTGCTATCATGCAAAAACCTGTAATATAAACAAGTTACATTAAAGAAGGTAAAATGAATAAAACATGGCGTCAAATGTTGGTTTTTGAGATTTTCCACAAAGTTAGATTAAAAGTGTCTTTTTCAGAAAGCCGTAGCGCGCTTAGTAATGAGTTTAGAAAAACATTTTGTTATGAAATTTGTAGAGAATTTAATGCTCTTTCTTTTAGGTAGCTTTCATTACAAAAAAGCTACCTATTGCAGCCGTTCGGAGGAAAACGATTCCTAAAAAATTTGGTATATTTTCACCGATCATGTTCCCCAGACCACGAAACCACCCTCCGTTCAAAATTGATATATATATATGTGACCTGTGGCAACAGTCTGCAAGAGACGACGGCAGCGCCACGAGTCGGCGTAGAAGAATACCTCTTTAGAACATTCGACAGACGCGGGAAAAGAAGGTAAAAGAGTGGCTCCAAAACACCGAGCTCTCAACGACGTTTCATTAAGACGCATTAAGACGAATGAGTGTTTAATTTCATTAATGTTCTACTTAATTGTAATTGTATATAGTGTAAATAGTTCATTTAATATATTTAATTCTTAAAGTTAGCAAGTGTTATTATTCGAGTATGAGTCTCCTTTTCCCCGTCACATGAGGGCTTGAGCCGGGATTGGATTATTTCTGCTTTCAATTCTCTACCCTAGACAAGACAAGTATCATTTTTATAACGACGCCAAAATTCTTTCAGAAAGTAAGCCGGAGTTGTAAATTTATAAAGATCATGTCGTGTGTGAAGAATACAATTTTTTTTCCTACAGCCTTGGCGACTGGCCAACTCTTCAGTTATTTTGAAATAACTGCAGCAATATATTATTCCAAGCTGGAAATAAATTGATTCATCTTTTTTCAACGACAGAAATTAGTGGGTGAGTACTGTTTAGTGTTTTTTTTTCTTTTCATCATGATTTTAAATGACATTCCAGTCATCGCTTTTGCATTGAAAAACGAAAAGACGTTCTTCCTTTCCGTTATTGTACATATTGTGTGGTGCTTCAAGAATATGAGAAAAAAAAATTCAAGAATTCGTCTTTCTACAAAATATTTTCTTTTGTGTGTTTCTTCTTTTTTTCATCACCTGTGTTTACATCAAGAATAATTTTAACAAAAAGTTAAAATTTTGTTTGTGAAATATTGTGATTCAACTATCCCCGAGATGTCATTTTTTTTGTTTTCTTCAATGCTGCTGCTGAAAAGTGTGTTCCGTAAAGTATTGTGGTTTTTTTTTTCTGTGAACTTCAAAGACATTTTTTTTTACTTTTTTGTGCTTTGCATAAAGAACTTTAGAACTGTGGACAGCTCCATTTTTTTTTGTTATATGAACATTCTGTGACTTTATTTGATTACAGACTCTAATTTTTTTTTCTGCATGAAGTTTCAATTTTTTTTTTTTTTTTAAAGGAAGAAGACGATTAGAAGATGCCGATTTGTGTTTTTTTTTTCTTTCTGTTTTTCAGACGTATATAGGTGGTTATATTTTTTTTTTATTTAAGACGAGTACGAAGTAAAGACGAGTACGAAGTAAAGACGGGTACGATTTAAGACGAGTACCATTTAAGGCGGGTACGATTTAAGACGAGTACCATTTAAGACGGGTACGATTTAAGACGAGTACCATTTAAGACGGGTACGATTTAAGACGAGTACCATTTAAGACGAGATGGAAGACGAAATGCCAACCGGCATTGACGACGATTTTCATTTTTTCTCTCTTTATTTTTTTTTCTGTTTTATTCTGTGTAATTTTTTTTTTAAAGATATGGTATTTTTTTTAAAGTTTGTGTTTAAGTGTATGGTGCGCACGAGGTCGTGCGTATCAGGATGGACGAGTGTGACCTGTGGCAACAGTCTGTAAGAGACGACGGCAGCGCCACGAGTCGGCGTAGAAGAATACCTCTTTAGAACATTCGACAGACGCGGGAAAAGAAGGTAAAAGAGTGGTTGCAAAACACCGAGCTCTCAACGACGTTTCATTAAGACGCATTAAGACGAATGAGTGTTTAATTTCATTAATGTTCTACTTAATTGCAATTGTATATAGTGTAAATAGTTTATTTAATATATTTAATTCTTAAAGTTAGCAAGTGTTATTATTCGAGTATGAGTCTCCTTTTCCCCGTCACACATATATATATATATATCCATATATATATCTGATCTTTGTCATACTGTAACTCTCGTATTTATGAACGGATTTGGATAAAATTTCGTGTGTACATAGTACATACTAATGTCTCGCCCGAGTTTGTTGGCCAGCTTCATCCGTCATCTTGTTTCAAAATGGCGGCCATTTAAAAAACTTTTAAAAATTTAAAATGAGGCACAAAAAAATTAGACATTGAAAAAGATTTTTTTCTTATGTGTTTGGGATTGATACAAAGATTCTGGAGCATTTTTAATTTCTTCTATATCTTAAAAAATGGCTGAGTTATAGCACTCTGAATTTCTAGCACGGCTGACATTTTGAAACGATCTGATTTTTTGTCACGCGATAATACACGTATTTATGAACCGATTTGGATGTTACAAAGAATGTGCATAGTACATTGCAATGTCTCGATCGAGTTCGTTGGCCAGCCTCATCCGCCATCTTGTTTCAAAATGGCGGCAATTTAAATTTTTTTTAAATTTTAAAATTTAAAATGAGGCACAAAAAATTAGACATTGAAAAATATTTTTTTCTTATGTGTTTGGGCTTGATACAAAGGTTCTGGAGCATTTTTAGTTTCGTCTATATCTTAAAAAATGGCTGAGTTATAGCACTTTGAATTTCTAGCATGGCTGACATTTTGAAACGATCTGATTATTGTCACGCGATAATACACGTATTTATGAACAGATTTGGGTGTGACAAGGAATGTGCATAGTACATAGCAATGTCTCGACCGAGTTCGTTTTCCAGCCTCATCCGCCATCTTGTTTAAAACTGGCGGCCATTTAAAAATTTAAAAAAATTTTTAATTTAGTAGTGAGGTACAAAATAATTAGAAATTGAAGAAGATTTTTTCCTTATGTGTTTGAGCTTGATACAAAGATTCCGGAGAATTTTTTGTTTCGTCTATGTCTTAAAAAATGGCTGAGTTATAGCACTTTGAATTTCTAGCATGGCTGACATTTTGAAACGATCTGATTTTTGTCACGCGATAACACGCGTATTTATGAACCTATTAGGATGTGACAAGGCATGTGCATAGTACATAGTAATCTCTCGGTCGAGTTCGTTTGCTAACTTCATCCGCCATCTTGTTTCAAAATGGCGGCCATTTAAAAATTTAAAAAAAAAAATTAATTTAAAACGAAGTACAAAAAAATTTAGAAATTGAAAAAGATCTTTTTCTTATGTGTTTCAGCTTGTTACAAAGATTCCGGATTATATTTTGTTTTGCCTTTGTTTAAAATAAAAGCCGAGATATATCAGTTTGAATTTCGAATGTGTGTGACATTTAAAAAAATCTTATTTTTTTGCCTGCAACAGCACTCGCATATATCAACCGATTTAGATATGAGTGAGCATATGCACAGGAATTACTGACGTCTCGATCAAGTTCATTGGTGAGCTTTGTTGCACCCATTATGTTGTTTCAAAATGACTGGCTATCACCGATAATTCGGGTTAATATAATTATTAATATAATTCGGGATATCACCGAATTTGGCGACAAATATAAATCACTTTAATAAAACCAGCTTTGATAACGCTGACTAATTTCGCGAAATTCTCATTCATATTCAATATTGACAAATATTAGTATTTAATCTTCTATAATCGGGTTCCACTAATTTGAGCTCCGCAAGGGCGGATCTGGAGAGTCCTCAAGGGGGGGGGGGCGATTTTAGAAATTTGGAAACTCCAATCTGATGCGCGGGTCGGGGCTAATTTTTTCACTGCGGGTCGTGTTACTTCTACTTTTTGAACAACACGATTGAACTATAATTGAACTGTTGCAAGAACAATAGACTTTTGAACTTTTGTGTGTGTATATAATTATATAATATTCATCATAATTATTCACTATTTTACCTATTTTTTATATTCTACATTATTTTTAAAATTATGAATCTCTTTCTAATTTAGTATACATATACGCAGCTTTTATTGTATTTTTGCAGAACGCCCATCTTTGCAGAGTAATTGAGCTTTTGCCGCTCCAACAAGTTTAAAAATCCTATTATCTATTATCTCATGATCTTATTAATTACAAATATCTAAATTTCTCTCGTAAACGCCCAGTAAAAATTGGGCTTTCCATCGTGTATATATTGTACTTATATTCTATTTAATCTTAATATTCTCAATTGGCTTTCCTGTAGGTCCCTTCGGGCCTTTTATTTATTATTATTATTATTATTATTATTATTTTATTATTTTTATTTTTTTGTGTGTGTGTGTGTGTGGTGACGGCGGTAGTAGATGGAATCCGCTGGGTGGGGCTTGTGAGTGCTTAAGCCATTTGGTAGGCCTCCCCACCTTGCTGACCCTGTGGGTCGGGTTTGGGTCCGGTTGACTTCTATTTTTTGCTGCTGGTTGGATTAACTTATACATTTTTGCTGTGTGTCGCGTTTGGGTCTGGTTGATTTCTATTTTTTGCTGTGGGTCGGGTTAACTTCTACTTTTTTGCTATGGGCCGGGTTAACTTCTACTTTTTCGATGCGGGTCGGGTTTGGGCCCGGTTGGCTTCTACTTTTCTGCTACAGGTCGGGTTGACTTTTCTTTTTAGCTGCGCCTAGCGCGTTGGGTTCGGGGCAGATTGATATACATTATATCCGGTTTCGGTCGGTTTCGGATTGGGTTTTCACTACTGCGACTTGCGAGAAGGGTTTGGGTTGACCCTTTTTTTTAAAAGAAAGACTAAGTATTTTTGAAGATAAAAACTATATGCAGTAAAATCTCCATAACAGACACGTCCAAATAATTATTTAGGGATACTTTTTAATCTCCAGAATTATGTAAAAAATACTAATTTGGTATAAGACTGCTTGTCTCTTTATATCTAAGGTGAGTTGTAATTCAGTAAAGAATGCTTTGAAACTTATTAAAAAACATACCAGGTGTCCTTAAATGGATTTTAAAATTTAGTACTTTTCGAATGGCGACAGTTATTTAAAAAAATCTTGCAGGAGGGTTATGTAAGATGTCATGAGATTTTTTACTGTGATTCTTGATTTTACTGTATAATAGCAGCGACAGATGGCGCTGTAAACAATGGTCGTTAAGCCTACCTCCTCCGGGAACCGATTTAGCGCCTCTTGCTTCCAGCACCATCTTCGTTGCTATTTTAAACTAAAATCAAGAATCGCAGTTAAAAAAAATTATCAGGGGTAGAGTAAAAAAGAAAAAAAAAATCTGAAAATCAAAGACACTTTTCTGAAAGGTTACAGCAGATGGGGGGATTCCCTTCTGGCACTAATTATTTTTGTTGCAGGTCGGGTGAGCTGTTTTGGATTCGGATCGAATTCAGGCTGAGTGTAGATTCCCGCAAGCTAGGTTTGGGTTAACTTGTTTTTTTTTTTTTTTTTTTTTTTTTTTTTTTTTTAATTAGTTCAGTATATTATTTCAAGTCAAAAATTATACCTATAATAATAAACGTATGTAAGTGTGTTGTTTTCTAAAGAGACCACTGCATTTTTCCCACGACTCTTTGATGAAATTCGCTCGTCTTCGACCCTTTGATGAAATTTGCATTTCTTCTGCAACCCTTTGACAAAATTAGTGTAATTTTGCAGACCTTTGGTAAAATTCGCGTTTTTTTCAGTGACCCTTCTACAAAATTCGCGTTTTTTTCAGCGATCCTTTGACTAAATTCGCGTTTTTAAAGCGATTCTTTGACTAAATTCGTTTTTTTTCCCACGATTCTATGAAGGAATTCGTGTTTTCTCCACGATCCTTTGACGAAATTTGCGGGGTTTTTTTTTCGCGGCTATTTGACAAAATTTGCGTGTTCTCCGCGATCTTTTATCAAAATTCGAGTTTTTTCCGCTGCCTTTTGAAGAAATTCACGTTTTCTGTGATCATTTGAAGAATTTCGCATGTTTTCCGTGGCTCCCTGGCCAAATTCGCGTTTTTTCTGTAATCATTCGGCGAAATTGAACTTATTTTCTGCGAACGATTGACGAAATAGATTTTTTATGGAGACCATTTATCAAATTTTTTTATGGAGACCATTTATCATCGATTATTTGTATGTCCACATTTTCGGATAGGTGAATTTTCTAAATTTTTGGAATCGAATGCCTTAACCCTGGAGCTGCGTATTATTATTATTATTTATTTATTTATTTTTCAAAGTACACTCTAAATAAAAAGGAGTGACTATTCACTCCAGAGGAGTGAATAGTCACTCTATCGCAGAGTCAAAATATGCCCAACCTCTTTCGAGTGACTATTCACTCTGAGCAAAAGTGAAATCTTTGACTCTCTGAAAGAGTGAATAGTCACTCCTGGGAAGTGAATATTCACTCTAAACAGGGGTTGATAATCACTCTTTCGGAGGAGTGACTATTCACGTTTGCTAAAGGAGTGCGGTTTTTCACCACTGGTAGGAGTGAATAGTCACTCTTTCATAGAAGTGAATGTTAATTTTTTATGGAGTCAATTCTTTTTTTATTTTGCTTTTATGGGCATTTTAAAAGAATCACATCTTTTACAGCATGCAATGAAAATAGATACAAGCGTGGTAAAGACTGGAATAAAATACTTTATCAGCAATATTTATTTAATTCATAGTTTGTAACACTAAATGAACTTTTAAGGAAAAAATCAGTTAAAGTCACAAATGAATTTAATTTAGATTACTGACAGAAATAAACTAATATATTTTATTCCAATTTTATCCTTTGTGTTTGCTTTTATTGCATACCCTATAAAAATATTACTTTTAAAGTTTTATAAATAACTTTTTAATAGGTGGATATTATATGTTTAACAATGTTTGATGTCATTTTAATTTTTGGTTTTAAATATAAATTCCTATCTTTTAACCGTATTTTTTCCGCAAATTATTGCTATTTTTGCAAAGTCCTATTGTTCTAAAATATTTTTCATTTTTTTTACTTAAAAACAATGCTTATAAACTTACATATCTTTTTAAAAATGAGTTCTAAGTATGATTTAAATATTAAGAATGTGTATTTTTTTCCGCTGTGATTTGCTTTTGTTTTATTTAATATGATCATGTAGTCTAAATTTTAAGTTCTCTGGAATATGTATATATATTTCTTTTAAACATATTCCTTAACTTAATCATGATTTCTAATTTTGGCCCATTATTGTTGAAAACAATACTTATTAATGAAACTACACGGTAAGTCATATTTAATTTAAATTTTTTATTCCCATAGATATTGTATTTTGGGAATATGAGCAAAACAGATTTGATATGTTTTATAGGAAAAGATTGACCTAGGAAATAGAAAAAAATAAATATAAAAATAAACACATTACATTTATTTGTATCTGTAGAATTTTGATAAAAATAAAGTAAATGACTGCATATAAAAGTTCTTATTGTTTGAAAAACATTTTAATGTAAAAAAGTAGTTATTAATCTCTTTAAAAGAATATTCAGTCCTAAATTATGTAAGAAAATATGAACTTTTTAAAAAATATACTAAAGCTGTCTTATCGATAAACTTCAAAACAGGCATAAAAAACATTTTATTCCAATGCTTAAATATCATGTTTTATTTTTTAGTGCCAAAAATTACGTGCATCAAAAACGTAGAAAATGCGTTTAAATTGAAGGAAATTTAATAACTGATGCAGAATGTCTACAATTATTATTTTTTTATATTACTCAGTCTCGAAATTTTAAAATCATAACCCGCAGAAAAATGTTTAGATACAATTTAAAAAAATTAATATACAGTAAAACCTCCCTAAAACGACCACGAACTGTTCCAATAAAAATTGGTCTCTCCGAGAGGTAGTCTCTTAATGGAGGTCATGTTTAAATCTAGATTTTAATTGTTGAAAAATGGTAACAATGTTACTTAAATTTACTTTTCACACTAGGAAAAAATATAAAAATTTAAGTATCAAAATAAAAGTTAATTATATAAGTTAATTACTGCAGAGTTTAAAAAATGAACACATTTAGCTTTGCTTTAATTTTACAGTTTTATATTTTATAATTTTTATTTCCAAGTCCTTTCGAAGTTCAGTAAATAAATGCATTCTTTTGTGAACGGGAGCAAATAATGACGATTTCATTACTTTATCTATTTCTTTGAGAGTTTTCCGACACAACAGGGCAGAGGGGTTTATTAACCGTCAGTCTTAATTTGTAATCAGAGTTAAATTCATTGCCTAAAAAGGCACAAAGGGGTTTAAACACTTAAAAATTACCGGGATAAAAAAAAAAAAATCTAAACTTAGTTTAGAAGTTTGATGAATAATGCACTCTCCGGAATTATTTTTTTAATAAAACCTTCTTCAAGCGACCAGGAAAAAACGGAATTTATTTCATTTTCTTCAAAGAAATCGGTCTCTCATGGAGGGGGTTCAACTGGGATGGTCTCTGAATGGAGGTCAAATTAGTATTGAGCCTATGGGAATAAATTTCATTCCATGAAAAAATGGTCGTTGAGGGAGGTGGTCGCCTAATAGAGTTGGTCGCACAGGGAGGTTTCACTGTACCAACCTTTTCGTAATATCATATTTAACTCCGAAACAATAATAAATACTCTTAACTGTATATAATCCGAAATCAAAATTAAACCAAAAAAAAAAAAAAAAATCTCATAGAACGGCAAAATAATGCGTCTCCTACGATTGAGAAAATCTATCTTCTTTCATGAGTCAGTCACCCTTTCAAACGAAAGAGATAAGACTTCTTTGTTTTGGTCGTTGGTAGAAGTTTTATAATTTGCAAACACAGCATTGAAAGGAAATAAAAAAATATTTTTACTCATTTTTTTTTATTCACATTTCCGGAACTAATGACGTTTGGATTATTATTTTTTATTTATTTATTTATTTTTTTTTTGCTAAGCATTGTGCGCTTATAGGTCTGCACGGGCCGAAATTTCCAAGGACTCGGCCCGACTCATAGAAAGAAATTCTGCCCCGCCCGTAGAAAAAAAATTGTTCCGGCCCGGTATTAAAAGTTCTGCCCGAGCCTGGCCCCGAAAAAAAGTTAAAATCTCGGCCCGGCCCGAGTGAATTTCAACAAAACATTGATTTTTTATTTTTTTGAAGTGTTAAAAATCTGGAAAATGCTATACAGTAAGATGGAATTGTGTAGAAAAGAAAAAAAAATGCATTATAGACAAGTTCCCTTCTTAGCGAGTGTAAATGTATTATATATTCTTTTCTTATGTATTAGTATATTAATTATGCATGGATCAATACGTTAGTGAGTTTAAAACTGGGTTCCGTCATACGCAGGTTCTTTTCACACGTTTTACTATGTTTTAATTTAGCTATATTTTAATAAGCGCAGAAATCTAGTGTTCTTTAAAAATAATAAATTTTAATGTTTAAGGGAGAATAATGACGATTTAAAAATGTATGCATTTTTTACAAAAATTTTTTGGCCAGACCTAATTTTACTGACCTTTGAATAGACCAGGCCACGCTGAGACAATGATTTTCATACGGCCTGGGTCAAAATTAGGACTGAAAATTTTGGGTCGTGAAGACTCGGAATGAACCAGTCCCGGCTTTGTACAGAAAAATTAAGCTAGGCCCGGCCCGAGCCTTCAGAAAAAAAGTGTGGCCCGGGACCGGCCCGAGTTCCGTGAGTGACAATCAGCCCGAGCACGAGCCGGCCCGTACAGATCTCTAGTGCGTATTCAATTGTTAAAAGAATTATATTTCAAACCGCTACACGAAGAAATATAACAGACAATCACTTTTGAACACTCTAACGATCAATCTTTTCCTATACAACATACAACTATTTAGTGCATAATCTTAACATATCTACACGAATAAATGGTTAAAATTAATTAAGACTTACCTTTATTTTATGTATTCCATTAAGAAATATTTTAATGATATCCTGATCTATTAATCTTAAGATGGCGGACCAGACGAAAATGTGATCATTTTTCTTATCTTACGAGGACGCTGTCGCCTGATTGGTTAATAAGCAATGCATACGCAAGCCACTCTTTCTGGAGTGACAACTTCACTCCCGATAACGGAGTGAGATATTGCACTCCTTTATATAGAGTGGGAAATTCCACTCTTTAAGGAGTGTATTTTTACAAAATTCACTCCAAAAAGAGTGAAAAGGCCTGTCACTCTTTCAAAGAGTGAACTTTTCACTCCTCCCAGTTTTAGAGTGTAGGTTAAAAAATTGCGCATATTTTTTATTACGCATTTCAAATCTGCACACATTTTAGAGTAAAATATGTCCCAAAATCTTTGTGAAACAGGTTTTTTTTTTAATAGAATTAGATCATTAAAAAAAGATTTGATGCGGAAATTGCGGGTTGCGCAAATTTTGCCACTTTATGTTGGCCGTGGAAATCGCGGGTTGCGCAGCGAGAGGGTTAAATTTTCGGAAAATTTGGAACGGAATCACCCCTGTTCCCGACATCTATAACCCTCCTGCAAGTATTTTTTTAATATCTGTCACCATTTGCAATTTATTGATTTTTAAAATCAGTCAGTCCATTTTAGGACACCCGGTATATTCAGTAGTTATGGGAGGATGGCTGAAATTAAGCATTTAAAAAAAAGTTAAGCTGGCTTCGATATGTCAGTTAGAGATTTACCTGGGCTGAAGTTATCAGGCCCAAGCCCAAGTCCAACCCACATAAAAAAATAAAACTATTGGCCCCGCCCGGTATAAAAGCTAAAAAATCAACTCCAGCCCTGCCTGAGCAATTAAAATTATTCATAAAGTACACTTACTTATGCTCATATTTTATTTTCAGATTATGTTCGAAATTCATGAATACAGAAAAACAACAATATTAATGACTATAACGATGACTATTTAGGCAATTATGTACGTAAACACATACTAAAAATTTAAAAAATGCATCTCTGTAACTTATCAAATCAAATTAAATTTCTAAAGATTTCGCTAAACAAATGTATAAAACAAATATAATTTTTACGAATGACAAATAAGTAAGATTGCAGACCAACTTGGGCTCGGGAGGAAGAATTTAGAGGAGTGCACGGGTCGTGGTCGGGCCAATAATGCTTATCATACGGGCTGAAACGGACCAAAGGTTTAGCTTTTATTCCGGGCCGAGCCCCGACCTGGAAATTTTGGCCATTGCAAGCCTCTAGGAAAAATGGAGTCCAGGCCAGGCTCGATCTGGAGGAAAAAGAAGTCTGGCTCGACCCGAATCTGCAGAAAAAATTAAGATCCGGGCACGACCCGACTCTAAAAGAGAAAAGACCTGACCCAGCCCGAGTCTCGTGGATTTAAACTGGCGCGACCCGGGTCGGGTCGGACCAACTTGGACTCGGGAGGAAGAATTTAGAGGAGTGCACGGGTCGTGGTCGGGCCAATAATGCTTATCATACGGGCTAACACGGGCCGAATGTTTAGCTTTTATTCCGGGCCGAGCCCCGACCTGGAAATTTTGGCCAGTGCAGACCTCTAGGAAAAATGAAGTCCAGGCTAGGTTCAATCTCGACGAAAAAGAAGTCTGGCCCGACACGAATCTGCAGAAAAAATTAAGATCAGGGCACGACCCGACTCTAAAAGAGAAAAGACCTGATCCAGCCCGAGTCTCGTAAATTTAAACTGGCGCGACCCGGGTCGGGTCGCGCCGGGCTCGAGCTCCGCCCCAAGTCATTTCCCGTGAGGATGCATAATGTCGTTTTACAAACCCTTTATTAGCCCAAGGGGGGGTGGCGATCGCCCCTTCGCCCCCCCCCCCCTTAGATCCGCCATTGGAGCTCCGTATGTTTGAATAATATAAGCTGGATTTTAAAAAATAAGGAATATGAAAGCTACCTCTTCCTCCCGGCACTGGCCGGAAGGACTTTTTGTAATTAAGTATGGTACACAAAAACTTTATAATTTTCAAATTATAAGCAAAAAACTGAAAAAAGTCCGAAAATTTCGCGGTGGTTTGGCTCCACAAAGTTTAGCCTCGAGATATTTTGTTGGAAAAAAATTAATTCCTGTTATTAGTATCCCCATAAACCCTTTAAAAACATAAAATCTCCTAGCAGAATTTTTGCATCTATTTTTGACAATTTGACTGGAATATATTATATAGAAGTTCTAATTTTTAAGGAGATTATTTTTAACAGTGTAAGAATAATTTTATTAATTAAACACAAAAACTTAGATTATGTCAGTAATTAGAGGGTTGATTGTTTTGGAAACTTAAATTCTTCGTATAATACAATTATGCTTGCCACATGTCATCTGTCTGTTAGAGTTGATTTGGAGTCATAAAATCCTATAGTCACAATTTATGCGTAGAACCTGTACAATCTCAATAAATAGCTTAATAATATGGATAAATGTAGAACTGTCTTCCAAATTTAAGTTAACCCTTTCAGGGGCAAAATACTTCCATTGCTAAAATGTTGAAATGAATGAATGACACCGGAATTTATTTGGAAATAACAAGAAGTTATTTTTCATAAAAGGTTAGTTGGGGCAACTGGGCCATGATTTTAAAATGTGACCCTGGCGCTTCTGACAATTCAGCTTTAAAAGCTAATGCTCATTTGAATTAAAGTCTGAACTTCTGTAAATGTGTTCAGTTAGGTTCCCTCTATCAGACAGAAATACTCAAAATTAGAATTTAATATTTAAATATATATAAATTTGCATATTTCATCTTTCTTTCCTCGTGGGTCCTGTTGCCCCATATAAATGGGATAAGTGGACGAGAAGGGTCTATGTTCCACACGCGTTTATCTTTTTTCATAAGGGATATCAGGTCCTGTTTGAAAAAGTGTAAACAACCTAAAAATATTTAATCCAGGCAGATCATGTAAGTTATATATCAACTAAAGAGTGTTGTAAGGGAAACCTTTGCTGTCAATGTGTCTAAAAAAAGCACTAAAAGTGAAAACATTAGATTTATTTATACCAAACATAAAAATTAAGTAAGTACTTATGTACTTTAGTATAGGTAATAAGTATAAAAGTCACATGGATATTTTAACGAAAAAAATAGCTAGGTAAATCTATGAACAAACGGCTACGTAAGTACTTAAGTACTTTATCTGTATCTAGGGGTCGCAATATATAGGGAAAATTTGTTGAGTCTACCAGAACCCTTAATGAGTTACCTTCATGATAATTTTATTTAACATATTCTAAAGAAAGGTGCCATGAAGATATCATTTCAAAAATAGTGGTAGGAACAATAAAAGTTTCCCTATAGAATGCGACCGCTGTGTATCGTACAATTTCAAGGTTTGGCTATCTCGCTTTCAGGGGCAAGGTACTTGCATTCGTAAAATGTTGAAATAATTTAATGACACCAGTATTTACAAGAGAAACTATTTGTAAACAAGTAAAAGTCAATTGTCTCGTACTTAATAAAGGTGAAATTTTCATTATAAAATTCCGGTGGCAATATGACAGCTAGGGTTTAA
Organism: Maratus speciosus; assembly: GCA_963932465.1. Classification (NCBI taxonomy): domain Eukaryota; kingdom Metazoa; phylum Arthropoda; class Arachnida; order Araneae; family Salticidae; genus Maratus; species Maratus speciosus. The sequence goes on along the minus strand of CAWVRF010000826.1, from coordinate 347,533 downwards.
AATAATGTGATGCCATAACGGCATCACCGCCTATCAAGGGGTCTAGAAATTTGGTTTGATACCACCCAATATATTTTTTTAAATTTTTATTGCGTAATTTTAATAAGGTATTCTATAATTTTCTTTATTGTGAGCAAAAAACAATGAAGACATTTATTTCCCGTAGTAAGAGAAACTCAAAAAAATTATTTATAACTATTGGGGTAACTGGATCCAGCATGGTCCAGTTACCCCGGATACATGTCTTAGTTACCCATTTTTGAAAAAATTATGGGGTAACTGGGACAGGTCTTACATTTGAAACATGAAGTAAATATGTATAGATACCTAATAATATTAATGTAGTTATATGCCTAATTAAAAAAAAAGCCGAGGAAGCTCAACTATATTGTGGTTGTTCTTACAAAAAGAAACGTAAATTTTTGACAACCTTTATCACAGCCAAATAAGAGTTATGATTGAATTGACACACGTTATTTTAGGAAGCGAAAATTAAAGTACATTGTTCACAAAAGCTAAAACTTAAAAAACATCAACAGTTTTTTATAATATAGCCTGTGGCCCAGTTTTCTCGTGAGTCCAGTTACCCCAACTCACCTTACATAATAAAAGGGGGAAAATTACCAAAATTCTGATGCCATTGTAGCATTTAGAAATTAAAATTAAGTTGTTTCGTAAACATACCACAGCCCCTCGAATAATTAAAAAGACGCAGCCTTACAACTGTAATAGCTCGTGTCATTTTTAATATTTTAAAGAATATTTTTCAGAGATATGAATGCATTTTTCCCCCACATACTGAAAATTGCCTAGTTTAAACTTTATTTATAACTGACTCTAAATATTGTGTAGGAAAAGAAATTTTTTCAGAAGCATTTGAACAATTTCCTCTATTTGATAGAAATGATTCTAAAACTCAGAATAACATTCTTTTTCTGTTTGATACTACAACAAATATCTCTTAATTTGAAAAAATTTTTAGGGGCTGTAAAACTTTATGCTGCTTTAGGGGCTGTATCACAGTTTATAACTTTATCACTTTAGGGGGTAGGGGTGGTCTGGCAATGGATATCGTAAGATATCTCTAGGGGGAGAAGGGGGCTGTCTTTTGACATAGTTAACATTTTTGATCCATACGAAATTTTCTTTTTTTGGTATTTTTTCTTTACATAAATATTATCTATTATCTTTTTTTTTTTCTTTTAGTCTATTACCTATTTTTATGAAAATACAAAGTAATTATTAAAAGCATTAAATGATTATAAAATCATTTCATTCGAAAATATGGAATAGCCCAACGTTCGCCATTCCTATTCTTCTGTTAGTATGTAATTCGTTGTTAAAGAAATCAGGTTCGAAATGATACTTATTATGTTTACTAGAATAAATGGGGAAGAATATCGTTCACCTGTTTCGTTTATAAGAAGTTATGGTTACCCCCGTACAAGGGCAAGTGTAAGAAGATATTATTACTGTTGAATGCATTATGTAACAAAAATATATTATTAAATAATTTTAAGTAGCCAAGTATTTCCAAGTGTTATTTGATATAAAATTATTTCAGATATAATAGTGATATTTTTTTAACTTCTTTTCTTCATTTAAGTGAAAAAATGTACGTGGAACTGTTCATAAATGATTTCACACTTTTTTCAATATTTCTGATCCCTCTCCCCCTCCTTGTCACAAACTGTCGCAATTTCTGTCACAAACTGTCACAATATATGTAGGAAATATTAATCGTTACTTTCATAGTAGGATTAGGTGGGTGAAAATTGGTCTATATTAAAAAATGGTCCTTTTCACAACATAAATTTACTTGTTTTGGAATTTTTTTTCTGTAGGAGCATTCTCTTATGCCAAGTATTTCTAATCAAATTTTAGGATCTGGAAACAAATTTATAGATACTTAAATTTTGTTGTTTACATTCACTGAATTGTCTAATTGCAATTTGTTGTGAAAAACTTTCTTACTTCTTCTTTAGATAGTGAAAATGCTGTTTTATTTTGATTCAGACTATCAGAGGACCCTTTTAGGAACATAATTGTATAAAAAGACAAGAATAACTTTATCATTTTAAGTTTTTATAATTCTTTTTCTGAAGTTGGGTAAAATGGGTCTATAGTTAGGCTTAGCTAAAAGCTGTATGATGCAACACATTCTAAATCTATGTTTACTTTTGAAGTATTAAAAAATAAAATAAATAACAATTATTTCGTCATTAGTTCTTGTTTTATTAACCTAGTTTACAATTTTTTACTTATAAAAACTATTTTCCATTTATTTTCATCACATATTTTGAAAAAAAAAATGCAGTCAAAAGAGAAAGAAAGCTCATTCAAACATCAAGTAAAATAAGAATTTTTTTTAAAAAGGAAAAATGAAGTTGGTGAACTTGAAAGTAAAATTGGTCCTAATTTAAAAGTAGCAGTACCACACCACTCTCAGAAATATCTTGGGTAGAAGTTAAATACTACAATGACTTAAGAAATAAAGTCAAACGTTCATAGGCCAAGTGAAAAAAATCAATGAATTTTATTGCATAAAATAAAAGTTTTATGAAATTTATCGCATAGTCTAAATCTAAATTAGGGAAATGTTACATTTTTCGTGATATTGATGACGAAGATGATGTGTCAGATTTGCCGCATAGTAAAGGAACCAAAATTTGACAACCGTGGACATTATTTCTTTAATTTCATATATAAAATTTAAAACATTTTTCAATAATATGTTTCTATTTAAATATGTACTTAATGCAATAAAATGAGTGTTCTGTAGATTAAACATTGTATTAGCCTCTTTTTATACTAGGCTTATTTTCCCCCACCATGGGGGAAAATGGCTTATGAATACTTGCCTAATTAAATAAAGTACTGAAAAGTAACATTTAAATTATAGTGAAAAATAATGTTATATTTATAATCTATATAAGCCAAATGTATATGATATGTATCAAAAGTTTCATTAAGAAAATTATAAAAGTTTGATATAAAAGCATTTTTTGAAAAATACTTGGTTTTAGACCCATTTTCCCCCACCTGACCCTATTCATTTATTTCTGTAATGTATTACTTGTCTATGACTTTAACCGCATTCTTATTGTTTCATTTTCATTCTTACTTTATATTTTTTGGCAACGATCGAAGAGAGAAAACGTCATGTGACGTAATAGTTGTGTAGTGGTAGTGGAGTTTGTTTTAGGCAGCGGGAAGCTGCGATTGTGATAATGCGATCCTGATATTTTAATTATATTTTAATTGTGCTTTTTGTGTGTCATTAAATGTTGTCTTCGTGAATTAAAATGACTGACAGAAATTATTCAACCCCTAGACATCCCGACCCACAGCAAAATTGGGGGGGCTCGGCGCGGAATAAATAGTGAAACTTGTGCCAACGGAATATTTTTCCCGAGCAACTTTTATAGTGAACCATCCGAATTCTAAAAAGTTTTGGAATCGCCCTGACTCCGTGAAAGAAAAAAGTAAAAACCTCCTGGTTATACATCGAAAAAGAGTCAACCTGATTCAGCATTTCGGATCATCCACTATTAGAGGTCTGCACGGGCCGGAATTTCCAGGCCCGGGCCCGGCCCGGCCCGTACGAAAGCTGTCTTGGCCCGGCCCGGCCCGTGTAAAAATTGGAAGTTCGGCCCGAGCCCGGCCCGGCCCGTTGTAAAAATTGGAAGTTCGGCCCGAGCCCGGCCCGGCCCGTTGTAAAAATTGGAAGTTCGGCCCGAGCCCGGCCCGGCCCGTACAAAAATCAGTGAAAACGGGCCCGGCCCGATACAATTTCTACAAAAAAAAAAAAAAAAAAAAAAAAAAATATATATCCGTTTTTTCTCAACATACAATTAAGATTCTTTTAATGAATACTACATACATATTTATGGGAACATTTTACAGTATATTTTACATTACTATGATGTTCGCAAAACACAAAACGCACAATAGTAAACATTAACGATTACTTACAGTCATCCTGTCTATAGACATTTCAAAATGGAAATAAAGATTCATTAAAAGATTAATGTAGTTCAGAATAAAGGATTAAAAACAAGATAACATTTGAAGCTGTATAATAAAAAGTAGATTTGTGAAAATATTTCTCTCATTTTTAAGACTTTTCTCAAATCCAAAGGAGCTACATTTCGACACATTTATGAAGTCTTTTCTTTTCGGAAACGTGTAAGATTGGCAGGTATTCTTATTCAAAAGCTATGTAAATGTCGTTTTTTTTCATAGATAAAAGTAATATATCTTTCTGAAAATACTGTGAAAGTTAGCGTTTTGAATCGAATTTCCGGAAGCGATAGCACAGGAAAGGAGAAAAACGTACAGTCACGTGACAGGAATCGCTGTTATCTCTGTAAGTAATTTATTAAATATGGAAAAAGCTATTCGTTTCCAAATGCCTTCAATAGGCAGGCCTGTCAATTTTATGCCTTTATAGTTAAAGTTTTTGTCAGAAACATGTGTCTGAAAGCTTTGCATTGTTGAGCAGTGAATATGAGAACCACCTTAGGGTATATTTCCAAAGATACTGTTAAGAGAAGTTCATTATCACTATTAATATTACAAAACAAAATGACTGTTCTACACATCCTGAGATCGATTAAGACCACTTCCTTCCAGGTACGAGTCTGCTGAAAAAAAATTAAACTCGGAATCAGGCATCTTGTAACTGTACGATGCCGATCTCTACGATGGACACGTTACATTTCTGTATTGATGTTGTTAAACTCGCATCGGCTCGTGACGCACATTTATACTTCACGAGAAAATCATATTCATTGAAAATGGCTCGTATTTTATCTGCTTCGCTTAAATTCTTATATCGGGCCGACAGGCCCGATTAATTTTTTTGCCGGCCCGGCCCGGCCCGTTTATTTTGTCTGTCGGCCCGGCCCGGCCCGTTGCAAAAATTGTCCTAATTCTGCCGGCCCGGCCCGGCCCGTTTGAAATTTCGCCTTCATTCCGCCGGCCCGGCCCGGCCCGCGGGCCGGGCCGGGTACGGGCCTCGGGCCAAGCCCGGGCCCGTGCAGACCTCTATCCACTATCTGTTTGTGAATTTATAAGAAAAGCCATCTGGTTTTCTCTGCAAGTCACATTGTGAAAGAATCGGTGAATGAAAAAAAAAAAAAAGAAAAAAGAAAAAAAAAGAAACACACCTTAGTTTCTTTTGTGGTCTAAATAGTGTGAAAGTGAATCAAGATCCTTATTCAAGTGTTCGACGCAATTTTCATAAATTTTGTAAAAAAACCAGCCCGGTATATTTAAGTTTGTGAAATATTTAGTGTGATCGTTAAATTTGTGCGGCAATTAGCGCGGCGACATATTATATGCGGCAACATACTTAGCGCGGCAACAAGCCGCGTGTTTTTCGTTTCATTTAAAAGCTTTTTGAGTCGATTCCATCAATGCGACACAAGAAAGCAACAGTTTTTCATCAGAAAAAAAAAAAAAAAAAAAAAAAAAAAAAGAAGAGACCAAGTAATATTTTTTTTGTTGGTCTCAGATTCTGCATCATGGAAAAGACTTTGTTTATGAAATTTATTTTATTTGATTGAGTATTTGAAATACAAGTATATTTTTATTTATTTTTGCTTTCTTATACAAATATGTGATATTTAAGAGATAAATGTTTATTAGTTTCGTTTTTGCTAATGTATTTATGTTTCAGCAACCATTTGAGTTCGGTAAGTTCTGTTCTTTTTCACTGACTTAAGAACTGAAATGCATGCAGTGTAAGTTTCTGCTTTTTATCATTTGTTTATTTTTCATTTAACTGTTGAATCAGGGTTGAGTGCACTCAAAAAAGGTTATTTTAGTTCTGATTTTGATCATGGTATTTGATTATTTGTGATTTTATTTTGATATGCAATTTAACTTTTCTTTTGATTATGTTTATATGATTTAGCCTGCTCATTTTGATTTATTTACCTAATTTAATCTCAGAATTTATGTTTTATTTCGCTTGTAATATTTAACTGACGATACTTATATTTTTCGTAAATATGAAGCAAGATTTAAGATCTGATCATTCACGTATATGTTTTAAATCATGAATTCTATTTCTTAGTTATATTTTATAAGAACTAAGTTTTTTAGTGGGGATTTTATAAGAATTAAATTTTATTAGTGATAATTTTATAAGAACTAAATTTTGGTTTCTTATTAAGCAAATTTTAATTTTTGGGGCCTGAAGGTTATTTAACATATAACTGCGTTTGAGAAAATGGCCTTCCTTAGCAAAAGTATTAAACAAGATTTGCAGCACGTCGCGATGGAATTGAGAGTTCCAGACGTAGAAAATTTAAAGGTTCTTGAATTAAAAGATGCTATTATAGCAGCTGCTAATTATGAGGAGGAATTTGTAAAAGGCTATTTAGGTACTGATATCGAGGAAAGGAAAAGGCATAAAGAAGAGGAATTGCGAAAACAACAAATGGAGTTTGAATTAGAAAAAATGCGCCTCGAAAATGAAAGAATCGTCGGAACCGGTAATCAAAACGGGAGTCAACCCGAAAGTAATGGAAAACTGCGTATAAAACTGCATGATATTATTCAAAAGTTCGATTCCCAAACATGCGATATCAGTCTTTACTTAATTATTTTTGAAAGCCAAGCCAATTTTGCGTTACACATCTCATTGGGCTTTTACCCCAAGAAATTACGGAGATAATCGCTAGGGAGAGCGAAGAAGTAACCGATGATTACGAAAAGGTTAAGGAAGTGCTACTAAGGCGATATAAATTTATACCTGAAAAATTTCGTAAATTGTTTGTCAAGCATGTTAAAAGAGCTGACACAACGTGGCGAGATTTCGCATACGAATTGAAAAAATATTTTAGCGAATAGGTTCGAGGTTTAGAAGCTACAACCTTTGATGAGTTGTGCGATTTAATCATTATTGACCAGATAAAACGAAAAGTGCCTCCTGAGGTAAAAGAACACTTCTTTGGCGAATGGTCGACGTTTAAATCATCAGAAGTTATTTCAGAGAAGCTAGATGATTATGAAAATATTAAAATGACGTTTAGTAGAAAACCAAAAGAATCTCAGTACCGAGAAAATAGGATATTTGCGACATCTTACCCAGAACAGAGAGATGTTGGTCGGGGAATGACCACAAATCGACAAACTGAAAGTTTAGAGCGGAAAAAAACATTCAAATGCTATGAATGTGGAGAAAGCGACCGCGCCAGATCGTATTGTCCCGAGCTCTTAAGAAAAAACGGAAATACAATAAGTAAAATCAATGAAGAGAATGTTTCTGATGCACATGTTGCAAGAAACTGCAACGTCATCGCATTTTAAAAAGTTAAAAAAAAAGAAGTTACCATTAACAATCAAACTATTCCTGCACTAATCGACACATGTTGTTCAGTGTGCCTTCTACGTGACGACTTATACCGACAAACTTCTGATCGTCCAAAGCTGTCTAACAACTCTTTAGTATTATTGGGAATAGGGTCATCTAAATATACAAAGGGATCGATTGAGCAAGAAATGGAGATAGATGGAGGTAAATACTCCTTAACATGGCACGTAGTGCCAACATCAGAGTTAGATTACCAAGCAGTCATCGGGATGGACATTTTAGACCAAGCTAGATTAAATTTTGACAAAAATGGCGCTGAATTTCATAAGTACGGGACAAATGAGTTATTTATGCAGGTATCCGAATTAAGCAAAGAAGAAGAAGTTGAAGTGAATTAGGTACGTGATCCGCAAATAAAAGCAGAGCTGGAGCAAGTTATTTCTGCATGTAAACCAGAGAAGACAGAATCGGTTGATGACTCTATGAAAGTCGTCTTGACTGGCTTGACTCCAACAGAATATGAAAAAACTTATTTAAGCCGATCCTTACGAAAGATAAAGTCAGATGTAAAGGATGAAAAGCCAGCTATAAAGCAAAATGTTTTACGAAAGTTACCATTTAGAAGAAATGGAAATGCTCCAGATATACCGAATTTAAAGTCTAACGTGTTTTGGTGGAATGGTGTTGGAAAGCAGAAAGGTTGTAAACTTGGAGATATACCAGAAATATGAGGACGAATTCAAAAAGCAAAAAGTAATCTGGCTTTGTATAGAGTTTTATTTTTCCAATGGCCAACAAAGGGTCAAGATATAGTTGGAGACATTCTTATGTTTAATGGTTTCCCATTTGATAAATCTTCTTATGAATTTAGTAAACGTCAGAACCTTATGAAAATCATGCTTGATAAAACCATATTCCACATATGTGAACTCCTGGATATTAGAAAAGGTGATAAACTTTCATATATCAAGAGTATTCTTGACTTTTTATTAAACCCATCTGCAAAACTTGATCTACCTACAGACACTAGGTGGCAGCCAGGTGTTCTTCTGGAGGGAATTAGAATTGATGATACAACTTTTCATCAGACATCAAGTAATGTTAAACTAAGGAAAGGTAAATGTTTTAGTATATCCAAAAATTCAAAAAAGAAGGATGTTAAAAGCAATTTGGTTACTCCTACAAGATTAACACGGAGTTCTGGTTCTGTCAACCATTATATTTCTAATGTAGCTTCACACAATAACAAAAATGATCACGTAATGCGTTTGAATAACAAAGAAATAAATTTAAGAAACAAAGATTGTGATGTATTTAGGTCACATTCTTTCAAATTCAAGCTGAAAATAAAAGGACTTATGAAAGAAAAAGAAAAAAGAAAGTCTAAATACAAATTGGTGATCTGGTGGCCATTCAACGAATTCAATTTAGCACAGGATTAAAATTAAGACTTAAATATTTTGGCCCGTATAAAATACCTAAAATAAATCTCAGAGATAGTTATGAAGTGGAAAAAGTTGGTGACCACCCAGGCCCCAATAAAACTACTATATCTGCTGATATGATGAAATATTTCTCAAATATGTAATAAACTTGTAAAGTATTATTGTAATTTCATGTTTAAATTTTCGTTGATGCATCAACTGTACAGTATTATTAATTTTATAATTTTGTATTGAAATATTTTATTCATATTCAGTAGCATTTGTATTTTGTGTATTATGTCTTTTATATATTGCAAAGATTTATATTGTAAAATGTCCCTGAGTCCAGTGACTCGAAGGGTGGCCGATCTCTGTAGGAAATATTAATCGTTACTTTCATAGTATTCATTTATTTTTGTCTGTATTATTCGTCTATGACTGTAACCGAATTCTTATTGTTTCATTTTCATTCTTACTTTATATTTTTTAGCAACGATCGAAGAGAGAAAACGTCATGTGACGTAATAGTTGTGTAGCGATAGTGGAGTTTGTTCTAGGTAGCGGGAAGCTGCGATTGTGATAATGCGATCCTGATATTTTAATTATATTTTATTGCGTTTTTTGTGTGTCATTAAATGTTTTTTTCATCAATTAAAATGACTGACAGAAATTATACAACCCATAGACATCCCGACCCATATATATATATATATGGGAGTAATAAATGCATAACTATACTTGTCTATCATTGAAAACGTATAAAAAGGAAAACAAAGAAAACTAGACGAATGTGGCAATCCCAAAACTTTCTTCTATCTCATACATGTTAATACTTTCTGAAAAATACAGCATAGTAACGCCCACCGGTTAGAGGATTTACACCAAAATCTAATTAGCAACAGCTTATGTCAACTTCTAATTGAATTTGAAGTTTTGTGAAAATCCGTACATTAGTTTTTGAGTAAAGCTACAGCAGAAATCGTAAAAAATTCTCTATTGCAGCGCCACCTGTTGGGCGATATATACCAAAACCTAATAAGCAACAACTTAAGTCAACTTGGTAACTGAATCTGAAGTTTGATTAAAATCTGTGCATTACTTCTTGAGATAAAACTATTTCGTGAATCAGGAAAAATGCAGCATAGCAGCGCCACCTGTTGGGCAATTTACACCAAATCATATCAGGGACTAACAGAATCTCAAGTTTCATAAAAATCCGTGCATTAGTTCTTGAGATAGAGCCATTGCGGAAATCGCAAAAAATTCAGCATAGCAGCGCCACTTGTTGAGCGATTTTCACCAAAAACTAGTCAGCACCAATTTATATCAGGGACTAACTGAATATAAATTTTTAATAAATTCCGTGCATTAGTTCTTGAAATAGAGCACTCACAAAATTTGTGTCCCACACAGACAGATTCACAGATAGACATTTTATAAAAACATGTTTTTCGGGATGTCTGACACCTAAAACGTGTAAATTTATCAAAAACCGGAATTCGAAAATTTTTATGAATCCAATATTTTCTTCTTGTAAAGACAGAAGAAAGTAAAAATTGTAAAAATAAAAAGAATTTTTAGACACTGATGCCGATATCGTTAGGAAGACGGTAGAATGATGATGTATGATATCCTAAGGGCGGGAAGGGGTCAAAAATCGCCAAAAAGTTGATCGTTATATATGTATACCATCTAAGAAGATACTTTTAATAAAAGTCTGCAAATAAAATAAAAGTCTGCAGTATACCTAATTCAAGAGAATTGTTTCAGAGAACGTGTAAAATACAATTAATTTTTTCTGAATCAATTAAATAAAAAATATTTCATCTTTGAGACGATCCTGTTTTATGCAAAAGCAGGTACATCGATGATAAGAAAACACGCAATGCACGCAATAGGCACGCTGATTATGCTAAAATACAAAGACACAAGAGTTTTGCAGGCGCAGACGCAGCCACTTAAAGTAGGCGCTGGCAGGCTTCGTTCGCGCCATCAGTTACTGGTGCGTCAACTATCTACAGGAAAAATAAAAACGTTTTACGGACCAGGCGCGAAATGTTGTTGCTTAGGTATCAGAGTTTGAACTTCTTTTCTTTCTAACTTTTTTTTTTTCCAGAAGATTTCAATATTTTTTTCTGAATGAATTAAATAAAAAATATTTCATCTTTGAGTCGATCCTGTTTTATTCAAAAACAGGTATATCGATGATAAGAAAACGATTTGTCTATATGTGGCATCTAAATTGCCGAATGACATTATGAGTGCACTTTTCGCTTACTAGAAAGAACTAACACATCAACCCTATAAGTTTGTTTTTAATGAATTTTTTTTACTATCATAAAAACCTCTAATCTGCAATTTATACAGACCAAAGTATACAGATAACACTATGTACACAAAATCTCCATATTTTGAATATTAAAATAAAATCTGTGTTTTGTATATTACGCAGAAATATGTGTAAGAATAGAATATAAGACACATATCTTTGTATTTTGAATATTACATAAAAGTATGTGTATATTATACATTACACAAAGATATGTGTATTTTGCATATTACACAAAAATATGTGTAAAAACAGAATATTACACAGATATATGTATAAGAATATTGCGCAGAAATATGCGAATATGTGTATTCCTGTACAATTTACACGTTAAAGTGTGTATTTCAAGAGTTGTCACCTAATTTTTACACATTTGGGCTTTTCATCAAATAACACATAAAAATGTATATTTAAAAATTTACACATTTTGGGAAATTTACACACCAATTTACGCATATAGACAAATCGTTTTTGTATCATCGATATACTCGTTTTTGTGTATAAATTTACACACTTTTTTAAGAGTGTAATAAGATTATTTTATTCTATTTAACGAGCACAAAAATTTTAATACTTTCGGGATATACATCCAAGAAAAAACAAGAGCAAACATTCTACGCTGTTAAAACTTTTAAGCAAACTATTCAATAATTCGACCGTTTTTATGGTTAACTTTTAAATTAACCGAAATTTAAATAATTGATGACAATAATTGGTCAATAATATGCTGATAATATCTTCATAACCAAAAGTAATGCTATATTCTACGTCTAATTCTGTACTTGTGGATTTGAAATAGATTAGCCAACGGGGACAATAAGCCCTAAACCTCATCTGAGACATGGGCTGTTCGTGACAATTCATAAAAACGTATAAAACAGGTATACAACTAACAATGTTCTAAATATCAGACTTCAGGAGCAGTGGTAAAAGTGATGACATAACAATGATTATTTATTTTTTATAACAATGTCAAGTACCTAATTTCAGTCTTAATGTAAAGTGGTAAAATTGATGATACAATAATGATCGTTTATTTATTATAGCTATGACAATTGATAAGATTCAGATGTCATGCAATAAGGTAAAATTGATGACTGAATAATGATTATTTATTGAGTCTCACAATGTAAATTTGCAATAGGATCAGATCAATAACAGAGAATTTATGACGATCGTCATTTATTGAACGGAGGACATGCGACTAGGCTGGTTGGTAATCGCAGGATATACGTAACAATGTTCCTTTAATGAAAGGTCTTTTGTCGATTATACTTCGGCCATGATAAGTTGTAAATATTGTGAGTTGCGAAAATTTATTGTTCGCGAACAACGGTGGCTCGTGCTCTATTTCATATTTGGGTCTCCTATATAACATGCATTTTTTCTTTGTTATTTAACACTCTCGATTTTTCCTTCCCACCCAATAATTGTTCTTCAAGCTCACCCGTATTTCATTATTCTATGTTCACGCTTATTTATTTTGCAATCACTGAAATGAAATTATATCGTTATCGAACACAAAATTATTTTTTTTGGAAAGACTGTAAAGATAGCAATAACAGACACCAGAGGTCTAGAATTTCGTCATAAAAGATGTACAATTACTTTTCTCCCATAAAATTTTTTTAAGCATGTTTAACTAAAATAAAATGAACTTTGAGTTCATTTTCTATAGTTTTTTTATTGACGACACACGGACATACACATCAGCAAGCACACATACAGTCTTAACACAAAAAAAATTGAACGTTTTAGGAGCGAATCTCTCCTCCAGCAGAACCGATAACTGACCGCCTTCGGTCGTGTCAAAGCAGCATCTCTCTTCCACGGGAACTTTTCCGAGAGTTCAGTCTATCTCCTAGCCTACCCACGTGGTATATTGAGTCATCTTAGTCAAAAAAGTTTCAGTTCTTACAAATGCTACGCAGCATTTCTCAAGATATTTACATTATTAAATCTGTTTACAAGTTACATCTGGATTTTGTGAAGCATTGACATGTAAATTTATAGTTAGACATCTGGAGGTCCCAATTAAAAATGTTTATTACGTTATGGTCATCTGGTCTCTGCGTGAGCTCAGATAAAACGTCACAACCACTTTCCATTTTTGAGGTTAAAGTATCCATAAGAAGAAAGTGCTTTCTGTCAAAGCGTATTTTGATGATTGTTAACATGGATCAGCTCAGTAATGGTCGTCAAGAGACAGCAATCAATTAGAAGTGAACATGTAATATAATTTATATATTTATAAAATGAAAAATGTTGTTTGATTGAAAATTACTTCAGAAATTATGCATAGGAATGTCTTGCTTATTATGTATACAAGTGAATCTGTGATTGTACCAGAAAGTTCGTATTGAGTGGAGAAAAAGTTTTCTTTTGTGAATCAGTTAATGAGAAAGTTTGACTTCTATAGGTAGGGCTAATGCAAGCAAATGTATGAACTGACTTAGTAACTTGAATTAAACTTGCACAGGAATTCCACTGTGTACCAGGATAGATATATTTATTTTCTGATTTTAATAAAATAGCAAAGTGTATAAATGTCTAAATCCCATTGCCACGGAAAACATTGACAACATCTTTTGCTTCCCACTACATCAATAAAACGACTTAATCAAATTACTATTTCAAACGTGAAGATAATTCGTTTTAGATTATGATAGTGATGCATTTATTGGGAGATGTGTAGTTAGATGCATATTTTCAATATGCCATGCTGCATAAAAGATAGTTTCATTTTGTTAAAAAATTTCTTAACTAGTTAGAATTAGTAAAGGTTCGTGTTTACGTCAGAAAACTCTGAAAATTCACAAAATTTAAACATTCAGTATGTGTAGTCCGTAAAAGAATATTTTTTCCTTCTAGGAGTTTCTTCTCATATCATACTTTTTTAAAAAAATAAATATATGTTAAACAAAAAAAAAGGAGGTAGTAAAAAATAATAATAAATTTAGTAGTTAAGTATGTATGCATTTTTTAAAAAATAAATGTCATATCTGAAAGATGTATACTTGATTTGTATGCATTTTTCAATTGGGATTATCTTTTTTTTTTGTTTATCAGCGACCCAAGAAATTGTATTTTGAATCATCCGGTGTAGTTTAAGTAACGAGTACTAATAATACAACCTTTTCAGTGTATTTGCATTAAATGTGTTTTTTAATGTATTTTAGTCCTTTGCGTTTTAATTTATAGTCAAATTCGTTGCACAATAGTTAATATTAGAGTCTATAAAATTAAGACCCCATTAGAATTTAATTAAATAAAATCCTACATTTATATTCTACTGTAAAAAATTCTAACTTATTCTAACTTGAAACATTCGTCTTTTCCCAATCTTTCTGCTGGCGCCACTGACACCTGCCGACTTTTTCTGACAATCTCCTATATCACAATAACTTATTAACTCAAAGAATAACGTTATATTTCATCTCAAATTATGTACTTGATTGTCTGCATATGCAGAATAAACGTAACGCCAATTTTTATTTATTGGTAAGCAATTGAGAGTAACTACAGATTATATATTGATAACAGATCACAGATCGATAACAGATCACAGATCGATAACTATACAGATCGGCCACTATAAATTATGGATTACGAAAATTTATTGTACACGAACAGTGGCGGTTCGTGCTTTTTTTCTCGGATGGTGTTCCATTAAAATCTGATTTATTTTCTCTGTATAACAATCACGATTTTTAATTACTGTTTTCCTGTTTTTGAAAACAAAAATACTAACATGCCTCATGACCTTTACTGACAACTTCCTAAATTAGAGTCGTATTTTAAATTTTCAGCTATAACACTATAGGGGCTCTGTGTACAGACAACAAGATTTTCAGAGGAAAATACAGCAAATGAATTTTGGAAAATTGAAAATGATACACGTTTCATTTTATCAAATTTTTGAAAAGCTCTAGACATTAATATTTCACACACTATAAAAATTTAAAAAGTTATTGATGGCATTGATAGTAAATAAGGTGAATTTTAGGATTTCAGCGTCATTCAACGACGTTGTCACAGCCACATTTATTAAAATGCCCTATTTTTTACATTATAGAATTACGACTATCGTAATACTGTAATAATGCTGAGTGTTTGACAAAAAATCATTTTTTTAACAACTAATGTATATTACGCGAGTTCATTACTTCAACAATCAACATTATTGTATTTTCTTGTGTAAGCAGCACTTTCCTCTAACACGCGCACACGAAATTTTAATACTTTCGGGATATAAATCCGAGAAAAAACAAGAGCAAACATTCTACGCTGTTAAAACTTTTAAGCAAACTATTCAATAATTCGGCCGTTTTTATGGCTAACTTTTAAATTAACCGAAATTTAAGGGATGATGACAATAATTGGTCAATAATATGCTGATAATATCTTCATAACCAAAAGTAATGCTATATTCTACGTCTAATTTTGTACTTGTGGATTTGAAATAGATTCAACGGGGACAATAAGCCCTAAACCTCATCTGAGACATGGGCTGTTCGTGACAATTCATAAAAACTTATAAAACAGGTATATGACTAACAATGTTTTAAATATCAGACTTCAGAGCAGTGGAAAAAGTGATGACATAACAATGATTATTTATTTTTTTATAACAATGTCAAGTACCTAATTTCAGTCTTAATGTAAAGTGGTAAAATTGATGTTACAATAATGATCGTTTGTTTATTATAGCTAATGTCAGTTGATAAGATTCAGACGCCATGCGAAAAGGTAAAATTGATGACTGAATAATGATTATTTATTCAATCTAACAATGTAAATTTGCAATAGGATCAGATTAATAACAGAGAGAATTTATCACGATCATCATTTATTGAACGGAAGATATGCGATTAGGCTGAATGGTAATCGCAGGATATACGTAACAATGTTCCTTTAATGAAAGGTCTATTGCCGAATATACTTCGACCATGATAAGTTGTAAATGTTGTGAGTTGCGAAAATTTACTGTTCGCGAACAACGGTGGCTCGTGCTCTATTTCAAATTCGGGTCTCCTATATAACATGCATTTTTTCTTTGTTATTTAACACTCTCGATTTTTCCTTCCCACCCAATAACTGCTCTTCAAGCTCACCCGTTTTTCATTATTCAGTCATATATTTAATATTTCAGATCATTCGGTTGGGTAGTTTTTGCTCTGTTATATGCGAACAGACGGACAGACGGTCTGAACGACGACTATAGCTGCTGGATATTTTTATAATTACGAACGCACCTAAAAATAATAAATTTAGTAGTTAAGTATATATACTTTTTTTAAAAATAAATGTCATATCTGAAAGATGTATACTTGATTTGTATACATTTTTCAAATGGAATTATCTTTTTATTTTATTTATTTATTTATTTTTTATTATTTATTTTTTATTTTTTATTTTTTTTAATCAGCGAGCAAGAAATTGTATTTTAAATCATCCGGTATAGTTTAAGTAACGAGTACTAATAATACAACCTTTTCAGTGTATTTGCATTAAATGTATTTTTTAATGTATTTTAGTCCTTTGCTTTTTAATTTGTAGTCAGATTCGTTGCATACTAGTTAATATTAGAGTCTATAAAATGAAGACCCCATGAGAATATAGTTAAATAAAATCCTAAATTTATATTCTACTGTAAAAAATTTTAACTTATTCTAACTTGAAATATTCGTCTTTTTCCAATCTTTCCGTTGTCGCCACTGACACCTGCCGACTTTTTCTGACAATCTCCTATATCACAGTAACTTATTAACTCAAAAAATAACGTTATATTCTATCTCTAATTATGTACTTGTTTGTCTGCATATTACTCAACGGGACCAATAAGTGCGATCTTCACCTAAAACATGGCAGTCCGCGACAACAATATATAAATCAGACATATGAATAGCAATATTCATAATCGTTACGACGAGTGTAAAAGTGATGACATAACAATGATTAATTATATATTATAATGATTTTAAGTATCAAGAAAATGTTCAGGCTTCACAGAAAGGTATAAAATAGATCACTTAACAATGATTATTTTTTTCTTATAAAAAAGTCCTGTATCAATTTTCAGACTTAAGGAAAAGTGGTAACATTGATGATTTAATAATGATTGTTTATTGAGTATAAACAAAAAATAACGTTAAAAAATAACGTTATATTCTATCTCTAATTATGTACTTGATTGTCTGCATATTACTCAACGGGACCAATAAGTGCGATCTTCACCTAAAACATGGCAATCCGCGACAACAATATATAAATCAGACATATGAATAGTAATATTCATAATCGTTGCGACGAGTGTAAAAGTGATGACATAACAACGATTAATTATATATTATAATGATTATCAAGAAAATGTTCAGGCTTCACAGAAAGTGATAAAATAGATGACATAACAATGATTATTTATTTCTTGTACAAAAGTCCCGTATCAATTTTGAGACTTAAGGAAAAGTGGTAACATTGATGATTTAATAATGATTGTTTATTGGGTACAACAGTGTAAAGTAACAATAGAATCAGTTCAACAATAGAAAAAAAAAATTGTATATAACTAAGTAAAAATTTATTCCAATTGCCATTTACAGAAAGGAATTCATGTGAGTAGCTTGGGTTGAAATTGCAGAATAAACGTAGCGTTAATTTTTATTTATTGGTAAGCAATTGCGAGTAATTACATATCGATAACTGAGCACAGATTATTTTATTTTGAATCATCCAGTATAGCCTAAGTAAATAGTACTGTACACACATTTCACTATATTTACATTAAATGCTTTTTTAAAAAATTTTTAGTCCTTTGCTTTTTAATTTGTAGTCAAAATTTGTTGCATAATAGTTATTAGTCCATAAAATGAAGCCCCTATGAGAATATAGTTAAGTAAATACCCATTTTTATATTCTACTTTAATAAATTCTCCTATATCACCGTAACGTATTAGCTCAAAAGTAATGCTATATTCCATCTCTAATTATGTGCTTGATTGTCTGCATATTACTCAACGGGACCAATAAGTGCGATCTTCACCTAAAACATGGCTGTCCGCGACAATAATATATAAATCAGACATATGAATAGTAATATTCATAATCGTTGCGACGAGTGTAAAAGTGATGACATAACAATGATTAATTATATATTATAATGATTATCAAGAAAATGTTCAGGCTTCACAGAAAGTGATAAAATAGATGACATAACAATGATTATTTATTTCTTGTACAAAAGTCCCGTATCAATTTTGAGACTTAAGGAAAAGTGGTAACATTGATGATTTAATAATGATTGTTTATTGGGTACAACAGTGTAAAGTAACAATAGAATCAGTTCAACATTAGAAAAAAAATTGTATACAACTAAGTAAAAATTTATTCCAATTGCCGTTTACAGAAAGGAATTCATGTGAGTAGCTTGGGCTGAAATTGCAGAATAAACGTAGCGTTAATTTTTATTTATTGGTAAGCAATTGCGAGTAATTACATATCGATAACTGAGTACAGATTATTTTATTTTGAATCATCCAGTATAGCCTAAGTAAATAGTACTGTACACTCATTTCACTATATTTACATTAAATGCCTTTTTTAAAATTTTTTAGTCCTTTGCTTTTTAATTTGTAGTCAAAATTTGTTGCATAATAGTTATTAGCCCATAAAATGAAGCCCCTATGAGAATATAAGTAAAATCCCATTTTTATATTCTACTTTAATAAATTCTCCTATATCACCGTAACTTATTAGCTCAAAAGTAATGCTATATTCCATCTCTAATTATGTGCTTGATTGTCTGCATATTACTCAACGGGACCAATAAGTGCGATCTTCACCTAAAACATGGCTGTCCGCGACAATAATATATAAATCAGACATATGAATAGTAATATTCATAATCGTTACGACGAGTGTAAAAGTGATGACATAACAATGATTAATTATATATTATAATGATTTTAAGTATCAAGAAAATGTTCAGGCTTCACAGAAAGTGATATAATAGATGACATAACAATGATTATTTATTTCTTATACAAAAGACGTGTATCAATTTCGAGACTTAAGGAAAAGTGGTAACATTGATGATTTAATAATAATTGTTTATTGAGTATAACAGTGTAAAGTAACAATAGAATCAGTTCAACAATAGAAAAAAAAATTGTATATAACTAAGTAAAAATTTATTCCAATTGCCATTTACAGAAAGGAATTCATGTGAGTAGCTTGGGTTGAAATTGCAGAATAAACATAGCGTTAATTTTTATTTATTGGTAAGCAATTGCGAGTAATTACATATCGATAACTGAGCACAGATTATTTTATTTTGAATCATCCAGTATAGCCTAAGTAAATAGTACTGTACACACATTTCACTATATTTACATTAAATGCCTTTTTTAAAAATTTTTAGTCCTTTGCTTTTTAATTTGTAGTCAAAATTTGTTGCATAATAGTTATTAGTCCATAAAATGAAGCCCCTATGAGAATATAGTTAAGTAAATACCCATTTTTATATTCTACTTTAATAAATTCTCCTATATCACCGTAACTTATTAGCTCAAAAGTAATGCTATATTCCATCTCTAATTATGTGCTTGATTGTCTGCATATTACTCAACGGGACCAATAAGTGCGATCTTCACCTAAAACATGGCTGTCCGCGACAATAATATATAAATCAGACATATGAATAGTAATATTCATAATCGTTGCGACGAGTGTAAAAGTGATGACATAACAATGATTAATTATATATTATAATGATTATCAAGAAAATGTTCAGGCTTCACAGAAAGTGATAAAATAGATGACATAACAATGATTATTTATTTCTTGTACAAAAGTCCCGTATCAATTTTGAGACTTAAGGAAAAGTGGTAACATTGATGATTTAATAATGATTGTTTATTGGGTACAACAGTGTAAAGTAACAATAGAATCAGTTCAACAATAGAAAAAAAAATTGTATACAACTAAGTAAAAATTTATTCCAATTGCCATTTACAGAAAGGAATTCATGTGAGTAGCTTGGGCTGAAATTGCAGAATAAACATAGCGTTAATTTTTATTTATTGGTAAGCAATTGCGAGTAATTACATATCGATAACTGAGTACAGATTATTTTATTTTGAATCATCCAGTATAGCCTAAGTAAATAGTACTGTACACTCATTTCACTATATTTACATTAAATGCCTTTTTTAAAATTTTTTAGTCCATTGCTTTTTAATTTGTAGTCAAAATTTGTTGCATAATAGTTATTAGTCCATAAAATGAAGCCCCTATGAGAATATAGTTAAGTAAATACTCATTTTTATATTCTAGTTTAATAAATTCTCCTATATCACCGTAACTTATTAGCTCAAAAGTAATGCTATATTCCATCTCTAATTATGTGCTTGATTGTCTGCATATTACTCAACGGGACCAATAAGTGCGATCTTCACCTAAAACATGGCTGTCCGCGACAATAATATATAAATCAGACATATGAATAGTAATATTCATAATCGTTGCGACGAGTGTAAAAGTGATGACATAACAATCATGAATTATATATTATAATGATTATCAAGAAAATGTTCAGGCTTCACAGAAAGTGATAAAATAGATGACATAACAATGATTATTTATTTCTTGTACTAAAGTCCCGTATCTATTTTGAGACTTAAGGAAAAGTGGTAACATTGATGATTTAATAATGATTGTTTATTGAGTGTAACAGTGTAAAGTAACAATAGAATCAGTTCAACATTAGAAAAAAAATTGTATACAACTAAGTAAAAATTTATTCCAATTGCCATTTACAGAAAGGAATTCATGTGAGTAGCTTGGGCTGAAATTGCAGAATAAATGTAGCGTTAATTTTTATTTATTGGTAAGCAATTGCGAGTAATTACATATCGATAACTGAGTACAGATTATTTTATTTTGAATCATCCAGTATAGCCTAAGTAAATAGTACTGTACACTCATTTCACTATATTTACATTAAATGCCTTTTTTAAAATTTTTTAGTCCTTTGCTTTTTAATTTGTAGTCAAAATTTGTTGCATAATAGTTATTAGCCCATAAAATGAAGCCCCTATGAGAATATAAGTAAAATCCCATTTTTATATTCTACTTTAATAAATTCTCCTATATCACCGTAACTTATTAGCTCAAAAGTAATGCTATATTCCATCTCTAATTATGTGCTTGATTGTCTGCATATTACTCAACGGGACCAATAAGTGCGATCTTCACCTAAAACATGGCTGTCCGCGACAATAATATATAAATCAGACATATGAATAGTAATATTCATAATCGTTGCGACGAGTGTAAAAGTGATGACATAACAATGATTAATTATATATTATAATGATTATCAAGAAAATGTTCAGGCTTCACAGAAAGTGATAAAATAGATGACATAACAATGATTATTTATTTCTTGTACAAAAGTCCCGTATCAATTTTGAGACTTAAGGAAAAGTGGTAACATTGATGATTTAATAATGATTGTTTATTGGGTACAACAGTGTAAAGTAACAATAGAATCAGTTCAACAATAGAAAAAAAAATTGTATACAACTAAGTAAAAATTTATTCCAATTGCCATTTACAGAAAGGAATTCATGTGAGTAGCTTGGGCTGAAATTGCAGAATAAACATAGCGTTAATTTTTATTTATTGGTAAGCAATTGCGAGTAATTACATATCGATAACTGAGTACAGATTATTTTATTTTGAATCATCCAGTATAGCCTAAGTAAATAGTACTGTACACTCATTTCACTATATTTACATTAAATGCCTTTTTTAAAATTTTTTAGTCCATTGCTTTTTAATTTGTAGTCAAAATTTGTTGCATAATAGTTATTAGTCCATAAAATGAAGCCCCTATGAGAATATAGTTAAGTAAATACTCATTTTTATATTCTAGTTTAATAAATTCTCCTATATCACCGTAACTTATTAGCTCAAAAGTAATGCTATATTCCATCTCTAATTATGTGCTTGATTGTCTGCATATTACTCAACGGGACCAATAAGTGCGATCTTCACCTAAAACATGGCTGTCCGCGACAATAATATATAAATCAGACATATGAATAGTAATATTCATAATCGTTGCGACGAGTGTAAAAGTGATGACATAACAATCATGAATTATATATTATAATGATTATCAAGAAAATGTTCAGGCTTCACAGAAAGTGATAAAATAGATGACATAACAATGATTATTTATTTCTTGTACTAAAGTCCCGTATCTATTTTGAGACTTAAGGAAAAGTGGTAACATTGATGATTTAATAATGATTGTTTATTGAGTGTAACAGTGTAAAGTAACAATAGAATCAGTTCAACATTAGAAAAAAAATTGTATACAACTAAGTAAAAATTTATTCCAATTGCCATTTACAGAAAGGAATTCATGTGAGTAGCTTGGGCTGAAATTGCAGAATAAACATAGCGTTAATTTTTATTTATTGGTAAGCAATTGCGAGTAATTACATATCGATAACTGAGTACAGATTATTTTATTTTGAATCATCCAGTATAGCCTAAGTAAATAGTACTGTACACTCATTTCACTATATTTACATTAAATGCCTTTTTTAAAATTTTTTAGTCCTTTGCTTTTTAATTTGTAGTCAAAATTTGTTGCATAATAGTTATTAGCCCATAAAATGAAGCCCCTATGAGAATATAAGTAAAATCCCATTTTTATATTCTACTTTAATAAATTCTCCTATATCACCGTAACTTATTAGCTCAAAAGTAATGCTATATTCCATCTCTAATTATGTGCTTGATTGTCTGCATATTACTCAACAGGACCAATAAGTGCGATCTTCACCTAAAACATGGCTGTCCGCGACAATAATATATAAATCAGACATATGAATAGTAATATTCATAATCGTTACGACGAGTGTAAAAGTGATGACATAACAATGATTAATTATATATTATAATGATTTTAAGTATCAAGAAAATGTGCAGGCTTCACAGAAAGTGATATAATAGATGACATAACAATGATTATTTATTTCTTATACAAAAGACGTGTATCAATTTCGAGACTTAAGAAAAGTGGTAACATTGATGATTTAATAATAATTGTTTATTGAGTATAACAGTGTAAAGTAACAATAGAATCAGTTCAACAATAGAAAAAAAAATTGTATATAACTAAGTAAAAATTTATTCCAATTGCCATTTACAGAAAGGAATTCATGTGAGTAGCTTGGGTTGAAATTGCAGAATAAACGTAGCGTTAATTTTTATTTATTGGTAAGCAATTGCGAGTAATTACATATCGATAACTGAGCACAGATTATTTTATTTTGAATCATCCAGTATAGCCTAAGTAAATAGTACTGTACACACATTTCACTATATTTACATTAAATGCCTTTTTTAAAAATTTTTAGTCCTTTGCTTTTTAATTTGTAGTCAAAATTTGTTGCATAATAGTTATTAGTCCATAAAATGAAGCCCCTATGAGAATATAGTTAAGTAAATACCCATTTTTATATTCTACTTTAATAAATTCTCCTATATCACCGTAACTTATTAGCTCAAAAGTAATGCTATATTCCATCTCTAATTATGTGCTTGATTGTCTGCATATTACTCAACGGGACCAATAAGTGCGATCTTCACCTAAAACATGGCTGTCCGCGACAATAATATATAAATCAGACATATGAATAGTAATATTCATAATCGTTGCGACGAGTGTAAAAGTGATGACATAACAATGATTAATTATATATTATAATGATTATCAAGAAAATGTTCAGGCTTCACAGAAAGTGATAAAATAGATGACATAACAATGATTATTTATTTCTTGTACAAAAGTCCCGTATCAATTTTGAGACTTAAGGAAAAGTGGTAACATTGATGATTTAATAATGATTGTTTATTGGGTACAACAGTGTAAAGTAACAATAGAATCAGTTCAACAATAGAAAAAAAAATTGTATACAACTAAGTAAAAATTTATTCCAATTGCCATTTACAGAAAGGAATTCATGTGAGTAGCTTGGGCTGAAATTGCTGAATAAACATAGCGTTAATTTTTATTTATTGGTAAGCAATTGCGAGTAATTACATATCGATAACTGAGTACAGATTATTTTATTTTGAATCATCCAGTATAGCCTAAGTAAATAGTACTGTACACTCATTTCACTATATTTACATTAAATGCCTTTTTTAAAATTTTTTAGTCCTTTGCTTTTTAATTTGTAGTCAAAATTTGTTGCATAATAGTTATTAGTCCATAAAATGAAGCCCCTATGAGAATATAGTTAAGTAAATACCCATTTTTATATTCTAGTTTAATAAATTCTCCTATATCACCGTAACTTATTAGCTCAAAAGTAATGCTATATTCCATCTCTAATTATGTGCTTGATTGTCTGCATATTACTCAACGGGACCAATAAGTGCGATCTTCACCTAAAACATGGCTGTCCGCGACAATAATATATAAATCAGACATATGAATAGTAATATTCATAATCGTTGCGACGAGTGTAAAAGTGATGACATAACAATCATGAATTATATATTATAATGATTATCAAGAAAATGTTCAGGCTTCACAGAAAGTGATAAAATAGATGACATAACAATGATTATTTATTTCTTGTACTAAAGTCCCGTATCTATTTTGAGACTTAAGGAAAAGTGGTAACATTGATGATTTAATAATGATTGTTTATTGAGTATAACAGTGTAAAGTAACAATAGAATCAGTTCAACATTAGAAAAAAAATTGTATACAACTAAGTAAAAATTTATTCCAATTGCCATTTACAGAAAGGAATTCATGTGAGTAGCTTGGGCTGAAATTGCAGAATAAACGTAGCGTTAAATTTTATTTATTGGTAAGCAATTGCGAGTTATTACATATCGATAACTGAGTACAGATTATTTTATTTTGAATCATCCAGTATAGCCTAAGTAAATAGTACTGTACACTCATTTCACTATATTTACATTAAATGCCTTTTTTAAAATTTTTTAGTCCTTTGCTTTTTAATTTGTAGTCAAAATTTGTTGCATAATAGTTATTAGCCCATAAAATGAAGCCCCTATGAGAATATAAGTAAAATCCCATTTTTATATTCTACTTTAATAAATTCTCCTATATCACCGTAACTTATTAGCTCAAAAGTAATGCTATATTCCATCTCTAATTATGTGCTTGATTGTCTGCATATTACTCAACGGGACCAATAAGTGCGATCTTCACCTAAAACATGGCTGTCCGCGACAATAATATATAAATCAGACATATGAATAGTAATATTCATAATCGTTACGACGAGTGTAAAAGTGATGACATAACAATGATTAATTATATATTATAATGATTTTAAATATAAAAAAAATGTTCAGGCTTCACAGAAAGTGATATAATAGATGACATAACAATGATTATTTATTTCTTATACAAAAGACGTGTATCAATTTCGAGACTTAAGGAAAAGTGGTAACATTGATGATTTAATAATAATTGTTTATTGAGTATAACAGTGTAAAGTAACAATAGAATCAGTTCAACAATAGAAAAAAAAATTGTATATAACTAAGTAAAAATTTATTCCAATTGCCATTTACAGAAAGGAATTCATGTGAGTAGCTTGGGTTGAAATTGCAGAATAAACGTAGCGTTAATTTTTATTTATTGGTAAGCAATTGCGAGTAATTACATATCGATAACTGAGCACAGATTATTTTATTTTGAATCATCCAGTATAGCCTAAGTAAATAGTACTGTACACACATTTCACTATATTTACATTAAATGCCTTTTTTAAAAATTTTTAGTCCTTTGCTTTTTAATTTGTAGTCAAAATTTGTTGCATAATAGTTATTAGTCCATAAAATGAAGCCCCTATGAGAATATAGTTAAGTAAATACCCATTTTTATATTCTACTTTAATAAATTCTCCTATATCACCGTAACTTATTAGCTCAAAAGTAATGCTATATTCCATCTCTAATTATGTGCTTGATTGTCTGCATATTACTCAACGGGACCAATAAGTGCGATCTTCACCTAAAACATGGCTGTCCGCGACAATAATATATAAATCAGACATATGAATAGTAATATTCATAATGGTTGCGACGAGTGTAAAAGTGATGACATAACAATGATTAATTATATATTATAATGATTATCAAGAAAATGTTCAGGCTTCACAGAAAGTGATAAAATAGATGACATAACAATGATTATTTATTTCTTGTACTAAAGTCCCGTATCTATTTTGAGACTTAAGGAAAAGTGGTAACATTGATGATTTAATAATGATTGTTTATTGAGTATAACAGTGTAAAGTAACAATAGAATCAGTTCAACATTAGAAAAAAAATTGTATACAACTAAGTAAAAATTTATTCCAATTGCCATTTACAGAAAGGAATTCATGTGAGTAGCTTGGGCTGAAATTGCAGAATAAACGTAGCGTTAATTTTTATTTATTGGTAAGCAATTGCGAGCAATTACATATCGATAACTGAGTACAGATTATTTTATTTTGAATCATCCAGTATAGCCTAAGTAAATAGTACTGTACACTCATTTCACTATATTTACATTAAATGCCTTTTTTAAAATTTTTTAGTCCTTTGCTTTTTAATTTGTAGTCAAAATTTGTTGCATAATAGATATTAGCCCATAAAATGAAGCCCCTATGAGAATATAAGTAAAATTCCATTTTTATATTCTACTTTAATAAATTCTCCTATATCACCGTAACTTATTAGCTCAAAAGTAATGCTATATTCCATCTCTAATTATGTGCTTGATTGTCTGCATATTACTCAACGGGACCAATAAGTGCGATCTTCACCTAAAACATGGCTGTCCGCGACAATAATATATAAATCAGACATATGAATAGTAATATTCATAATCGTTACGACGAGTGTAAAAGTGATGACATAACAATGATTAATTATATATTATAATGATTTTAAGTATCAAGAAAATGTTCAGGCTTCACAGAAAGTGATATAATAGATGACATAACAATGATTATTTATTTCTTATACAAAAGACGTGTATCAATTTTGAGACTTAAGGAAAAGTGGTAACATTGATGATTTAATAATAATTGTTTATTGAGTATAACAGTGTAAAGTAACAATAGAATCAGTTCAACAATAGAAAAAAAAATTGTATACAACTAAGTAAAAATTTATTCCAATTGCCATTTACAGAAAGGAATTCATGCGAGTAGCTTGGGTTGAAATTGCAGAATAAACGTAGCGTTAATTTTTATTTATTGGTAAGCAATTGCGAGTAATTACATATCGATAACTGAGCACAGATTATTTTATTTTGAATCATCCAGTATAGCCTAAGTAAATAGTACTGTACACACATTTCACTATATTTACATTAAATGCCTTTTTTAAAAATTTTTAGTCCTTTGCTTTTTAATTTGTAGTCAAAATTTGTTGCATAATAGTTATTAGTCCATAAAATGAAGCCCCTATGAGAATATAGTTAAGTAAATACCCATTTTTATATTCTACTTTAATAAATTCTCCTATATCACCGTAACTTATTAGCTCAAAAGTAATGCTATATTCCATCTCTAATTATGTGCTTGATTGTCTGCATATTACTCAACGGGACCAATAAGTGCGATCTTCACCTAAAACATGGCTGTCCGCGACAATAATATATAAATCAGACATATGAATAGTAATATTCATAATCGTTGCGACGAGTGTAAAAGTGATGACATAACAATGATTAATTATATATTATAATGATTATCAAGATAATGTTCAGGCTTCACAGAAAGTGATAAAATAGATGACATAACAATGATTATTTATTTCTTGTACAAAAGTCCCGTATCAATTTTGAGACTTAAGGAAAAGTGGTAACATTGATGATTTAATAATGATTGTTTATTGGGTACAACAGTGTAAAGTAACAGTAGAATCAGTTCAACAATAGAAAAAAAATTGTATACAACTAAGTAAAAATTTATTCCAATTGCCATTTACAGAAAGGAATTCATGTGAGTAGCTTGGGCTGAAATTGCAGAATAAACGTAGCTTTAATTTTTATTTATTGGTAAGCAATTGCGAGTAATTACATATCGATAACTGAGTACAGATTATTTTATTTTGAATCATCCAGTATAGCCTAAGTAAATAGTACTGTACACTCATTTCACTATATTTACATTAAATGCCTTTTTTAAAATTTTTTAGTCCTTTGCTTTTTAATTTGTAGTCAAAATTTGTTGCATAATAGTTATTAGTCCATAAAATGAAGCCCCTATGAGAATATAAGTAAAATCCCATTTTTATATTCTACTTTAATAAATTTTCCTATATCACCGTAACTTATTAGCTCAAAAGTAATGCTATATTCCATCTCTAATTATGTGCTTGATTGTCTGCATATTACTCAACGGGACCAATAAGTGCGATCTTCACCTAAAACATGGCTGTCCGCGACAATAATATATAAATCAGACATATGAATAGTAATATTCATAATCGTTACGACGAGTGTAAAAGTGATGAAATACAATGATTAATTATATATTATAATGATTTTAAGTATCAAGAAAATGTTCAGGCTTCACAGAAAGTGATATAATAGATGATATAACAATGATTATTTATTTCTTATACAAAAGACGTGTATCAATTTTGAGACTTAAGGAAAAGTGGTAACATTGATGATTTAATAATGATTGTTTATTGAGTATAACAGTGTAAAGTAACAATAGAATCAGTTCAACATTAGATAAAAAATTGTATACAACTAAGTAAAAATTTATTCCAATTGCCATTTACAGAAAGGAATTCATGTGAGTAGCTTGGGCTGAAATTGCAGAATAAACGTAGCGTTAATTTTTATTTATTGGTAAGCAATTTCGAGTAATTACATATCGATAACTGAGCACAGATTATTTTAGTTTGAATCATCCAGTGTAGCCTAAGTAAATAGTACTGTATACTCATTTCACTATATTTACATTAAATGCCTTTTTTAAAATTTTTTAGTCCTTTGATTTTTAATTTGTAGTCAAAATTTGTTGCATAATAATTATTAGTCCATAAAATGAAGCCCCTATGAGAATATAGTTAAGTAAAATCCCATTTTTATATTCTACTTTAAAAAATTCTAACTTATTATAACTTGAAATTTTCGTGTTTTCCCAATTTTTTTATTGGCGCCACCGACTCCTGCCAACATTTTCTGACAATCTCCTATATCACCCTAACTAATTAGCTCAAAAGTAACGCTATATTCCATCTCTAATTATGTGCTTGATTGTCTGCATATTAGTCAATGGAACCATTATGCGCTGACCTTCATATGAAACATGGCTGTCCGCGACAGCAGTATATAAATCGGAAATATGAATAACAATATTCATAAACTTTACGACGAGTGATAAAAGTGATCACATAAAAATGATTATTTATATATTATAACGATTTCCAGTATCAAATAAATTTCAGGCTTCACAGAAAGTGATAAAATGGTGACTTAACAATGATCAATTATTTCTTACAACAAAACCCAGGATCAATTTTTACACTTAAGGAAATGTGGTAAAATTGATGATCCAATAAAGATTGTTTATTGAGTATAACAGTGTAAAGTAACAATAGAATCAGTTGAACAATAGAAAAAAATTAATATACAACTAAGTGAAAATTTATTCCAATCGCCATTTACAGAAAGTAATCCATACCAGTAGGTTGGACAGAAATTGCAGAATAAACGTAACGTCAATTTGTATTTATTGGTAAGCAATTGCGAGTATTTACAGGTTATATATCGATAACACATCTCAGATCGATAACAGATTATATTTCGGCCACTATAAATTATGGGCCGACGAAAATTTATTGTTCGCGAACATTGGAGGTTCGTGCTATATTTCTCGTATGGTGTTCCTGTATAATCTGAATTATTTTTTTCTATATGACACTCTCGAAGTTTAATTACTGCTTTCCTGTTTTCGAAAAAAAAAAATACTAACATGCCTCATGACCTTTACTGACAACTTTCTATGTCACAGTTAAGTATTACGCTGTTGCAAAAGTAATGCTATACTCCATGTCTAGTTGTGTACTTGAGAATTTATATTTTAGCCAACGGGCCAATAAGCACTGACCCTCATCTCAGACATGGCAGTTCGTCAGAATTCTTTACAGTATTCATTTCAGGGATATTTTTTAGTCTTTTTCTTTTTAACTTGTATTCAAATTCTTTTCATAATAGCTAATATTACAGCCCATAAGATGAAGACGCTATGAGAACATAAGTTAATAAAATCGCAACTTTATTTTATACTCTGTAACAATTAAACAACATGTAACAGTTAAAAGTTTCAAATTTTAGTCTTCGTGGAAAATGGTTATATCGATAACTTAACAAGTATCAAATTTCAGACTTGTTGTAAAGTGATATAACTGATGATTTAATAACGATTAATTATTGAGTATAACAATGTAAAGTAACAATAGAATAAGATAAACAACAAAGAAAATTTGGTGTTCAAGTAAGAGGAATTTTATTCAATCGCCATTTATAGATCGGGAAACATCGGAGTAGGTTGGACTGAAATCTCAGGATAACCCTGATGTCCCTTTGTGAACGATTGCTGATTTGCCCTTTTTTACTGTTGAAGTATCTATATAATAAGTGTGTTTGTACAGTAGTAGTCGTTAAATTAGAGCCGTATCTTAAATTTTCAACTATAACACTGTGCGAGCTTTGTGTATAGACAACAAGATTTTCAGAGGAAAATACAGCAAGTGAATTTTGGAAAATTGAAAATAATACACGTTACATTTTATCAAATTATTGAAAAGCTCTAAACATTAATATTTCACACACTATGAAAATTTAAAATGTTATTGATGGCATTGATAGTAAATAAGGTGAAGTTTAAGATTTTAGCGTCATTAAGCGACGTTGTCACTGCCTTATTTATTAAAATTCCCTTTTTTACATTATACAATAACGTATCTTAATATCAATAATGTATCTTAATACTGTAATAATGCTGAATGTTTTACAACAATAAAAAAAAAGCAAAAAAAAAAAATCTCCTTTTTAAAAAAATAATGTATATTACGCTAGTTCATTACTTCAACAATCAACATTATTGTATTTTCTTGTGTAAGCCGTACTTTCCTCTAACACGTGCACAAAAAATTTTAATACTTTTGGGAGCAAATCCGGGAAAAAATAAGAGCAAACATTCTACGCCGTTAAAACTTTTCAGCAAACTGTTCAATCATTCGGCCATTTTTATAGCTAAGGCAATGACGTAACCACAATTTTAAGTGATCTTGGCCATAATTGGTCAACAGTATGGTGAAAATATCGTCATAAGCAAAAGTAATGCTATATTCCACCTCTATTTCTGTATTTGTGGGTTTGTATTAATTTACCAACGGGCCAATAAGCCCTAAACCTTATCTGAGACATGGGCTGTCCGTGACAATTCATCAAAACTTATAAAACAGGTATACGATTAATAATGTTCTAAAAACCAAACTTCAGGATCAGTGATAAAAGTGATGACATAACAATGATTATTTATTTTTTATAACAATGTCAAGCACCTAATTTCAATCTTAATGTAAAGTGGTAAAACTGATGATGCAACAATGATCGTTTATTTATCATAACTATGTCAATTGGTAAGATTCAGACGTCATGCAAAAAGGTAAAATTGATGACTGAATAATAATTATTTATTGAGTATAACAATGTAAATTTGCAATAGAATCGGATCAATTAATAGAGAGAATTTATCACGATAGTCATTTATTGAACCCAAGGCATGCGAATGGCTGGATGGCAATCGTAGGATATTGTAATCAACAATGTTTCTTTAGTGAATGGTAAGCTTTTGCCTATTATACTTCGGCCATGATAAGTTGTAAACGATGCGAGTTGCGAAAATTTATTGTTCGCAAACAATGGTGGAATATAACTCTATATTCAATAAGTGTGCATTCAGATACATTTTCCATTGTATATCTTTATTATCGGAGAATCAATAAATTGTATTTTGAATCATCCACTATAGGTTAAGTAAATAGTACTATTAATGCATGCATTTCAGTGTATTTACATTAAATGTCTTTTTTAATATTTTTTAGTCCTTTGCTTTTTAATTTGTACTCAAATTCGTGGCATAATAGCTAATATTAGAGCCCATAACATGAAGACCCTATGAGAATATAAGTTAATAAAATCGCAACTTTATTTTCTACGCTAAAAAATTTTAGCATATTGTAGCAATTACAAGTTTAAAATTTTAGTCTTCGTGGAAAATGGTAATATTGATAACTTAACAAGTATCAAATTTCGGACTTCACGCAAAGTGGTATAATTGATGATTTAATAACGGTTATTTATTGAGTATAACAATGTAAAGTAACAATAGAATAAAACCAACAACATTTAGTGTTCAAGTAAGGGAAAATTTATTCAGTCGTCATTTATAGATCGAAAGCATCAGAGTAGGTTGGACTGAAATCTCAGGATAACCCTGATGTTCCTTTGTGAACGATTGCTGATATGCCCTATTTTAATGTTGAAGTACCTATATAATAAGAGTTTGTGAAGTATAAGTGGTTAAATTAGAGCCGTATCTTAAATTTTCAACTATAACACTATATGAGCTTTGTGTACAGACAACAAGATTTTCAGAGGAAAATGTAGCAACTGAATTTTGGATATTGGAAAATAATATATCTTACATTTTATCAAATTATTGAAAAGCTCTAGACATTAATATTTCACACAGTATGAAAATTTAAAATGTTATTGATGACATTGATAGTAAATAAGATGAAGTTCGAGATTTTAGCGTCATTCAGCGGCGTTGTCACTGCCACATTTATTAAAACTCTATTTTTTCACATTCTACAATAACGTATCTTAATACTGTAATAATGCTGAATGTTTTACAACAATAACAACAACAACAAAAAAAGCAAAAAAAAAAAATTATATATTTTTTAAACAACTGATGTATATTACGCGAGTTAATTACTTCAACAATCAACATTATTTTATTTTCTTGTGTAAGCCGCACTTTTTTCTAACACGCGCACAAAAAAATTAATACTTTTGAAACTTTGAGATACTTTTTCTACTATCCGCCACAGTTTTTTTAAGTTCTGTATTTCGCAACAATGATCGTTTATTTATTATAGCTAGCGCTGGATGGAAATCGTAAGATATATGTAATAATGTTTCTTTAATGAGTGGTAAGATTTTGCCGATTATACTTTAGTCATGATAATTTGTAAACGTTGTGTGTTGCGAAAATTTATTGTTTGCAAACAATGGTGGAAAATAACGCTATATTCCATCTCTAATTATGTACTTGACTGTGCTTATTAGTCAATGGGGGGCAATCAGCGCTGACCTTCACACGAGAATTTATGACTAGTGGCAAAAGTGATGATATAACAATGTACATTGTTGGACAAACAATTGGATACTAAGACTTCGATAACAATATTGGCAACAATTGAATCTTTAAATTGTTTTTAGGATATTCATCAGTCTAGCTAATGACTTAATAATGTCTAATAATGAGTTAATTATAGTCTCATTTTATATTTTCAACTATAGCACTACGGATTGTGTATACAGGAAAGTCATAGCGCACTTTATTACATTTATTAAATATTATTTTCTTGATTAAATATTGTTTATTTAATTGCATGCTACTGTATGCATCCTATGTTACTCTACTGTATGTATTATATGTATGAATTGTATTGAATTTTTCATGTATTTATTCAGTATTGTATTATTCTTGTATTTATTCAGTATTGCATTATCATGTGTTATTCAGTATTGTATTATCATGTGTTATTCAGTATTGTATTATCCTGTATCACTATATGTATCATTCTATCTTTGTAACATTGTATATTGTCTCATTTACATTGTATCATTGTATGTATCATGTATCATTATTATATTGTTCAGTGACCAGAAATGTTTTTATTTTTTCATCGTTAGAAAAAGACAGATTTTGATGATTGTTTTTGATAAAATTTACTATTAAATTTTATTGGTTAGAAAAATCCATACAAGTTGGCAGCTATGCTTATAGTATAAAGGACAAACGCCTCTGTGTGTAAAGCTGACGTCAAGGAAATGGCAACCCTTAACGATGAAATTTCGTTGAAATGATCGCACATTTTGAAATTTTACAACGCGGTGTTGAAAAAAAAAATGCATTTTGAAATACAATTTGTTTGAAAACTGTATCTCAATTTACTCATTTTTATTTATATTATTTTATTCTTTTAACGCTTTTAAATTATTGTTTAAGCATGATTTCTTTCGCTTGCAGTCTCTATTACGGAAGAATAATAATCCATTATCCCTTAAAGAAATACAAATAGTTTCAATAATAAAAATGTCTCCAGCTCATATTCCGTAACGAAATTAAAATAAATAATAAAACAAAATAAAATAAATAAAACAAAAATTTAACATCTATGTAATCGCAAAAATGTCAAACTTTACACCGTCGAATAGGTGAGGGGATGTACTTCAAACTATAATTTGCGTGAAAACTGCATATCATTTTACGTATTGGGAGTCTTAAGGACTTTTAAAAATTAGTATTGCAAATTTTAAAAAGCTATAACCAAAATAAAAAGAGAAAGGTAACTCTCTTTTCTTGAAATAATTGAAATAAATAAATAAAATATGGGTTACAGGAGAAAAATACATAAATGAGAAAAGAAAAAAAAGAAAAAGTGTATTTTTAAAAAAATTCTTAGTTTTACTTTACATTTTCTGTCTTTCTTTCGTTTTTCATTTTCAATTTGAAGTTTTTATAGCATGAGGTAGAACGAAGGGCTAAGAAATATAAAATATGGGATAAAACATAATTTTACACATTCATCTTCACGAAGCAACTTATTCTAAGTCACAAAAAATCGTCTACCAGCAAACTGTCACCTACAAATATTTGATCTTAGTTTTTTTTAAATTATTAATATTTAATAAAGGAGGTTGAACGAAAACAAATTTACGTTTTTTGCATATATCTATAGAATTATTGCCCGATATTTAGTGCAAATAAATTTAAACGTTTTTAAGCAATTTCGTCAAAATGATTTCATGTGAGTTTCAACAGTTTCGAAATAAAAAGTCAAATCTTAAAAGAATGAAATGCTTCTTACAAATGAATTTTGAAAATGTGAATTTTAATTAAAAAAAACTTTAAACATAAATTATACTATGATCATTACTTGAAATTCAGTATTCAACCATATTGATGTTATAATTTTGTCTAAACGTATAATAAAACAAGATTTGCATTTCCTACAAAAAATCGTAAGATCTCGTGCAATTTAAATGCAACACAGCGGTTACTATGCTAACTAATAAT
Organism: Maratus speciosus; assembly: GCA_963932465.1. Lineage (NCBI taxonomy): Eukaryota > Metazoa > Arthropoda > Arachnida > Araneae > Salticidae > Maratus > Maratus speciosus. The sequence continues at coordinate 311,998 of CAWVRF010000826.1, read as the reverse complement.
AATAATAATAAATTTCCTGTTTGAAAAGACATATTTTTGAAGATTATAAAGTTGTGAAATCCGTAAGGGAAGACAAAAAATTATTAGAAGGAATCGAATAAAATAATTATTTCTAGTCATAATAATACGAGTCATTAATCGGCATACGATCACTTGATAATACAATTTTACTTAGTTTTATAATACATTAGGTTAGTTAGTATTGGACAAATACTTTTTTTTTGCTATCTTCAATTTAATCTTGTGAGATAATACTCTATATTTCATTTGAAATATTAATTGTTATAAAAAAATGCTTATCGGCAATTAGATAATAATTTTTACAAGTGCACTATGCTTAAGAATTTTTTTTAAGTAATCACAAGAAACTAGGACATTCCCATAGCATCGGTTTATTGTTTAAGCTAACTACAAGAGAGGGGGGGGAGGTATTTTGCAACAAGTTGATGATGATTATTATATTAAACAAAAAACACTTGTGCTTTAAATTATAACTGCTTTCGCTATGTGTTTAATTATCTTAAACCATTTGGGTTATATTTTTTAAACTGCCAAAATTGAAAATAATAGTAACTTCAAAATTCATGTAGGGTGGAATTTAATTTTCCCTGCACATGTCTTTATAAAAAATTTTAGTAATTATATTGTTACATGCTGTATATTTTAAAAATTAATATATTTATAAAGAAATGCACGCTATTCGATATCCAATTACATTTATTCATTTTGCATGGAATCTTATGTTATGCAGCATCTCTTGTGAAATCATTACTGAGGTGCACATAATCATGGAGTTGATTGATATATTTATAAGCAATAATATAAATTTTTAAACTTGTATTAATTATTACTGATCTGTGTTATATTAGGTGATGATGTCTTGCTTAGTGAAACAGACATTGAAAGATTTTTATAAATCTTAAATCTACAGCATTTTACTTACATATGTAATAATATATATCGTTCCGAAGAGAAAAAAATAAAATTATTTAAGAAAAATATTTAAATGAGTAAATAAATAAATAAAAATAATTCGGAGATTCCTCTCTTTCGATCAGGTGAGACCTCTAAAAGCTCCGTTCTTGACCCGGGAAAATATCGAGAACACCCTTTTCGTCTGTTTGAATATTCTCTCATTAACCTGATGGAAGTTTATTAATTTCCGTCGGGTACGCGACTCTTCTCTTCGTGGTGGACCCACTTCAGTGAGGACCTTAGAGAGAGTCCGCAAATTCTTTTCTCGGGCGTCCCACTAAAAGTGAAAGGCGATCGAGAATTGTAATTTAGGGTGTTTGATGACAAACTCAAAACTTGATCGAAGAATCTTTCTCACTAAACGGGCCTCTTCTCTGGATTTACCTTAAAATTAAAGTACAAAATTCAACCAATAAAAATATTAATATGAATAAATAGAATTATTAAAATAAAATTAAAAGTAAATTATTAAAATAATATAAAAAAATAGAAACAAAGAATAAAATTATTTAAGAAAACATTTCAATAAATAAATAAAAATAATAATGCATTTAAAAATAAATATAAAGATAAAAAAATAATAAAAATATGAAAATTTACTCAATAATAAATACAAGAACTTTGCCCAAACTTATTTAAAATATCTCAACCCTAGCTCTTTTCGATACCCTAATTTCATATGGAACGTAGGAGTTGGGAGATTCCTCTCTTTTGATCAGGTGAGACCTCTAAAAGCTCTGTTCTCGACCCGGGAAAATATCGAGAACACTCTTTTTGTCTGTTTGAATATTCTCTCATTAACCTGATGGCAGTTTATTAATTTCCGTCGGGTAAGCGACTCTTCTCTTCGTGGTGGACCCACTTCAGTGAGGTCCTTAGAGAGAGTCCGCAAATTCTTTTCTGGGTCGTCCCACTAACAGTGAAAGGCGATCGAGAATTGTAATTTAGGGTGTTTGATGACAAACTCAAAACTTGATCGAAGAATCTTTCTGACTAAACGAGCCTCTTCCCTGGATTTAAGTTAAAATTAAAGTACAAAATTCAACCAATAAAAACATTAATATGAATAAATAGAATTATTAAAAGAAAATTATTAAAATAATATAAAAAATAGAAACAAAAAATAAAATTATTTAAGAAAAACATTTAAATAAATAAATAAATAAAAATAATTAAACATTTAAAAATAAATTTAAAGATAAAAATTAATAAAAATACGAAAATTTACCCAATAATACAAAATCCTAGCCCAAAATTATTTAAAATATCTCCCCCCTACCTCTTTTCGATACCCTAATTTCATATGGAACGTAGGAGTTGGGAGATTCCTCTCTTTCGATCAGGTGAGACCTCTAAAAGCTCTGTTCTCGACCCGGGAAAATATCGAGAACACTCTTTTCGTCTGTTTGAATATTCTCTCATTAACCTGATGGCAAGTTTATTAATTTCCGTCGGGTAAGCGACTCTTCTCTTCGTGGTGGACCCACTTCAGTGAGGTCCTTAGAGAGAGTCCGCAAATTCTTTTCTGGGTCGTCCCATTAACAGTGAAAGGCGATCGAGAATTGTAATTTAGAGTGTTTGATGACAAACTCAAAACTTGATCGAAGAATCTTTCTCACTAAACGAGCCTCTTCTCTGGATTTACCTTAAAATTAAAGTACAAAATTCAACCAATAAAAACATTAATATGAATAAATAGAATTATTAAAAGAAAATTATTAAAATAATATAAAAAAATAGAAACAAAAAATAAAATTATTTAAGAAAAACATTTCAATAAATAAATAAAAATAATAATTAAGCATTTAAAAATAAATTTAAAAATAAAAATTAATAAAAATACGAAAATTTACCCAATAATAAAAAATATCTCCCCCCTACCTCTTTTCGATACCCTAATTTCATATGGAACGTAGGAGTTGGGAGATTCCTCTCTTTCGATCAGGTGAGACCTCTAAAAGCTCTGTTCTCGACCCGGGAAAATATCGAGAACACTCTTTTCGTCTGTTTGAATATTCTCTCATTAACCTGATGGCAAGTTTATTAATTTCCGTCGGGTAAGCGAATCTTCTCTTCGTGGTGGACCCACTTCAGTGAGGTCCTTAGAGAGAGTCCGCAAATTCTTTTCTGGGTCGTCCCACTAACAGTGAAAGGCGATCGAGAATTGTAATTTAGAGTGTTTGATGACAAACTCAAAACTTGATCGAAGAATCTTTCTCACCAAACGTGCCGCTTCACTGGATTTACCTTAAAATTAAAATACTAAATTCAACCAATAGAAACATTAATATGAATAAATAGAATTATTAAAAGAAAATTATTAAAATAATATAAAAAAAAATAGAAACAAAAAATAAAATTATTTAAGAAAAACATTTCAATAAATAAATAAAAATAATAATTAAGCATTTAAAAATAAAAATTAATAAAAATACGAAAATTTACCCAATAATACAAAATATCTCCCCCCTAACTCTTTTCGATACCCTAATTTCATATGGAACGTAGGAGTTGGGAGATTCCTCTCTTTCGATCAGGTGAGACCTCTAAAAGCTCTGTTCTCGACCCGGGAAAATATCGAGAACACTCTTTTCGTCTGTTTGAATATTCTCTCATTAACCTGATGGCAAGTTTATTAATTTCCGTCGGGTAAGCGACTCTTCTCTTCGTGGTGGACCCACTTCAGTGAGGTCCTTAGAGAGAGTCCGCAAATTCTTTTCTGGGTCGTCCCATTAACAGTGAAAGGCGATCGAGAATTGTAATTTAGAGTGTTTGATGACAAACTCAAAACTTGATCGAAGAATCTTTCTCACTAAACGAGCCTCTTCTCTGGATTTACCTTAAAATTAAAGTACAAAATTCAACCAATAAAAACATTAATATGAATAAATAGAATTATTAAAAGAAAATTATTAAAATAATATAAAAAAAATAGAAACAAAAAATAAAATTATTTAAGAAAAACATTTCAATAAATAAATAAAAATAATAATTAAGCATTTAAAAATAAATTTAAAAATAAAAATTAATAAAAATACGAAAATTTACCCAATAATAAAAAATATCTCCCCCCTACCTCTTTTCGATACCCTAATTTCATATGGAACGTAGGAGTTGGGAGATTCCTCTCTTTCGATCAGGTGAGACCTCTAAAAGCTCTGTTCTCGACCCGGGAAAATATCGAGAACACTCTTTTCGTCTGTTTGAATATTCTCTCATTAACCTGATGGCAAGTTTATTAATTTCCGTCGGGTAAGCGACTCTTCTCTTCGTGGTGGACCCACTTCAGTGAGGTCCTTAGAGAGAGTCCGCAAATTCTTTTCTGGGTCGTCCCACTAACAGTGAAAGGCGATCGAGAATTGTAATTTAGAGTGTTTGATGACAAACTCAAAACTTGATCGAAGAATCTTTCTCACCAAACGTGCCGCTTCACTGGATTTACCTTAAAATTAAAATACTAAATTCAACCAATAGAAACATTAATATGAATAAATAGAATTATTAAAAGAAAATTATTAAAATAATATAAAAAAAAATAGAAACAAAAAATAAAATTATTTAAGAAAAACATTTCAATAAATAAATAAAAATAATAATTAAGCATTTAAAAATAAATTTAAAGATAAAAATTAATAAAAATACGAAAATTTACCCAATAATACAAAATATCTCCCCCCTAACTCTTTTCGATACCCTAATTTCATATGGAACGTAGGAGTTGGGAGATTCCTCTCTTTCGATCAGGTGAGACCTGTAAAAGCTCTGTTCTCGACCCGGGAAAATATCGAGAACACTCTTTTCGTCTGTTTGAATATTCTCTCATTAACCTGATGGCAAGTTTATTAATTTCCGTCGGGTAAGCGACTCTTCTCTTCGTGGTGGACCCACTTCAGTGAGGTCCTTAGAGAGAGTCCGCAAATTCTTTTCTGGGTCGTCCCATTAACAGTGAAAGGCGATCGAGAATTGTAATTTAGAGTGTTTGATGACAAACTCAAAACTTGATCGAAGAATCTTTCTCACCAAACGTGCCGCTTCACTGGATTTACCTTAAAATTAAAATACTAAATTCAACCAATAGAAACATTAATATGAATAAATAGAATTATTAAAAGAAAATTATTAAAATAATATAAAAAAAATAGAAACAAAAAATAAAATTATTTAAGAAAAACATTTCAATAAATAAATAAATATAATAATTAAGCATTTAAAAATAAATTTAATGATAAAAATTAATAAAAATACGAAAATTTACCCAATAATAAAAAATATCTCCCCCCTACCTCTTTTCGATACCCTAATTTCATATGGAACGTAGGAGTTGGGAGATTCCTCTCTTTCGATCAGGTGAGACCTCTAAAAGCTCTGTTCTCGACCCGGGAAAATATCGAGAACACTCTTTTCGTCTGTTTGAATATTCTCTCATTAACCTGATGGCAAGTTTATTAATTTCCGTCGGGTAAGCGACTCTTCTCTTCGTGGTGGACCCACTTCAGTGAGGTCCTTAGAGAGAGTCCGCAAATTCTTTTCTGGGTCGTCCCACTAACAGTGAAAGGCGATCGAGAATTGTAATTTAGAGTGTTTGATGACAAACCCAAAACTTGATCGAAGAATCTTTCTCACCAAACGTGCCGCTTCACTGGATTTACCTTAAAATTAAAATACTAAATTCAACCAATAGAAACATTAATATGAATAAATAGAATTATTAAAAGAAAATTATTAAAATAATATAAAAAAAATAGAAACAAAAAATAAAATTATTTAAGAAAAACATTTCAATAAATAAATAAAAATAATAATTAAGCATTTAAAAATAAATTTAAAGATAAAAATTAATAAAAATACGAAAATTTACCCAATAATACAAAATATCTCCCCCCTAACTCTTTTCGATACCCTAATTTCATATGGAACGTAGGAGTTGGGAGGTTCCTCTCTTTCGATCAGGTGAGACCTCTAAAAGCTCTGTTCTCGACCCGGGAAAATATCGAGAACACTCTTTTCGTCTGTTTGAATATTCTCTCATTAACCTGATGGCAAGTTTATTAATTTCCGTCGGGTAAGCGACTCTTCTCTTCGTGGTGGACCCACTTCAGTGAGGTCCTTAGAGAGAGTCCGCAAATTCTTTTCTGGGTCGTCCCATTAACAGTGAAAGGCGATCGAGAATTGTAATTTAGAGTGTTTGATGACAAACTCAAAACTTGATCGAAGAATCTTTCTCACCAAACGTGCCGCTTCACTGGATTTACCTTAAAATTAAAATACTAAATTCAACCAATAGAAACATTAATATGAATAAATAGAATTATTAAAAGAAAATTATTAAAATAATATAAAAAAAATAGAAACAAAAAATAAAATTATTTAAGAAAAACATTTCAATAAATAAATAAAAATAATAATTAAGCATTTAAAAATAAATTTAAAGATAAAAATTAATAAAAATACGAAAATTTACCCAATAATATAAAATATCTCCCCCCTACCTCTTTTCGATACCCTAATTTCATATGGAACGTAGGAGTTGGGAGATTCCTCTCTTTCGATCAGGTGAGACCTCTAAAAGCTCTGTTCTCGACCCGGGAAAATATCGAGAACACTCTTTTCGTCTGTTTGAATATTCTTTCATTAACCTGATGGCAAGTTTATTAATTTCCGTCGGGTAAGCGACTCTTCTCTTCGTGGTGGACCCACTTCAGTGAGGTCCTTAGAGAGAGTCCGCAAATTCTTTTCTGGGTCGTCCCACTAACAGTGAAAGGCGATCGAGAATTGTAATTTAGAGTGTTTGATGACAAACTCAAAACTTGATCGAAGAATCTTTCTCACCAAACGTGCCGCTTCACTGGATTTACCTTAAAATTAAAATACTAAATTCAACCAATAGAAACATTAATATGAATAAATAGAATTATTAAAAGAAAATTATTAAAATAATATAAAAAAAATAGAAACAAAAAATAAAATTATTTAAGAAAAACATTTCAATAAATAAATAAAAATAATAATTAAGCATTTAAAAATAAATTTAAAGATAAAAATTAATAAAAATACGAAAATTTACCCAATAATACAAAATCCTAGCCCAAACTTATTTAAAATATATCCCCCCTACCTCTTTTCGATACCCTAATTTCATATGGAACGTAGGAGTTTGGAGATTCCTCTCTTTCGATCAGGTGAGACCCCTAAAAGCTCTGTTCTCGACCCGGGAAAATATCGAGAACCTCTTTTCGTCTGTTTGAATATTCTCTCATTAACCTGATGGCAAGTTTATTAATTTCCGTCGGGTAAGCGACTCTTCTCTTCGTGGTGGACCCACTTCAGTGAGGTCCTTAGAGAGAGTCCGCAAATTCTTTTCTGGGTCGTCCCACTAACAGTGAAAGGCGATCGAGAATTGTAATTTAGAGTGTTTGATGACAAACTCAAAACTTGATCGAAGAATCTTGCTCACCAAACTTGCCGCTTCACTGGATTTACCTTAAAATTAAAATACTAAATTCAACCAATAGAAAAATTAATATGAATAAATAGAATTATTAAAAGAAAATTATTAAAATAATATAAAAAAAATAGAAACAAAAAATAAAATTATTTAAGAAAAACATGTAAATAAATAAATAAATAAAAATAATTAAGCATTAAAAGATAAATTTAATGATAAATATTAATAAAAATACGAAAATTTACCCAATAATACAAAATCCTAGCCCAAACTTATTTAAAATATCTCCCACCTACCTCTTTTCGATACCCTAATTTCATATGGAACGTAGGAGTTGGGAGATTCCTCCTTTTCGATCAGGTGAGACCTCTAAAAGCTCTGTTCTCGACCCGGGAAAATATCGAGAACACTCTTTTCGTCTGTTTGAATATTCTCTCATTAACCTGATGGCAGTTTATTAATTTCCGTCGGGTAAGCGACTCTTCTCTTCGTGGTGGACCCACTTCAGTGAGGTCCTTAGAGAGAGTCCGCAAATTCTTTTCTGGGTCGTCCCACTAACAGTGAAAGGCGATCGAGAATTGTAATTTAGAGTGTTTGATGACAAACTCAAAACTTGATCGAAGAATCTTGCTCACCAAACTTGCCGCTTCACTGGATTTACCTTAAAATTAAAATACTAAATTCAACCAATAGAAAAATTAATATGAATAAATAGAATTATTAAAAGAAAATTATTAAAATAATATAAAAAAAATAGAAACAAAAAATAAAATTATTTAAGAAAAACATGTAAATAAATAAATAAATAAAAATAATTAAGCATTAAAAGATAAATTTAATGATAAATATTAATAAAAATACGAAAATTTACCCAATAATACAAAATCCTAGCCCAAACTTATTTAAAATATCTCCCACCTACCTCTTTTCGATACCCTAATTTCATATGGAACGTAGGAGTTGGGAGATTCCTCCCTTTCGATCAGGTGAGACCTCTAAAAGCTCTGTTCTCGACCCGGGAAAATATCGAGAACACTCTTTTCGTCTGTTTGAATATTCTCTCATTAACCTGATGGCAAGTTTATTAATTTCCGTCGGGTAAGCGACTCCTCTCTTCGTGGTGGACCCACTTCAGTGAGGTCCTTAGAGAGAGTCCGCAAATTCTTTTCTGGGTCGTCCCACTAACAGTGAAAGGCGATCGAGAATTGTAATTTAGAGTGTTTGATGACAAACTCAAAACTTGATCGAAGAATCTTGCTCACCAAACTTGCCGCTTCACTGGATTTACCTTAAAATTAAAATAGTAAATTCAACCAACAGAAAAATTAATATGAATAAATAGAATTATTAAAAGAAAATTATTAAAATAATATAAAAAAATAGAAACAAAAAATAAAATTATTTAAGAAAAACATGTAAATAAATAAATAAATAAAAATAATTAAGCATTAAAAGATAAATTTAATGATAAAAATTAATAAAAATACGAAAATTTACCCAATAATACAAAATCCTAGCCCAAACTTATTTAAAATATCTCCCCCCTACCTCTTTTCGATACCCTAATTTCATATGGAACGTAGGAGTTGGGAGATTCCTCACTTTTGATCAGGTGAGACCTCTAAAAGCTCTGTTCTCGACCCGGGAAAATATCGAGAACACTCTTTTCGTCTGTTTGAATATTCTCTCATTAACCTGATGGCAGTTTATTAATTTCCGTCGAGTAAGCGACTCTTCTCTTCGTGGTGGACCCACTTCAGTGTGGTCCTTAGAGAGAGTCCGCAAATTCTTTTCTGGGTCGTCCCACTAACAGTGAAAGGCGATCGAGAATTGTAATTTAGGGTGTTCGATGACAAACTCAAAACTTGATCGAAGAATCTTTCTCACTAAACGAGCCTCTTCTCTGGATTTACTTTAAAATTAAAATACTAAATTCAACCAATAAAAACATTAATATGAATAAATAGAATTATTAAAAGAAAATTATTAAAATAATATAAAAAAATAGAAACAAAAAATAAAATTATTTAAGAAAAACATTTCAATAAATAAATAAATAAAAATAATTAAACATTTAAAAATAAATTTAAAGATAAAAATTAATAAAAATACGAAAATTTACCCAATAATACAAAATACTAGCCCAAACTTATTTAAAATATCTCCCCCCTACCTCTTTTCGAAAGCCTAATTTCATATGGAACGTAGGAGTTGGGAGATTCCTCTCTTTCGATCAGGTGAGACCTCTAAAAGCTCTGTTCTCGACCCGGGAAAATATCGAGAACCTCTTTTCGTCTGTTTGAATATTCTCTCATTAACCTGATGGCAAGTTTATTAATTTCCGTCGGGTAAGCGACTCTTCTCTTCGTGGTGGACCCACTTCAGTGAGGTCCTTAGAGAGAGTCCGCAAATTCTTTTCTGGGTCGTCCCACTAACAGTGAAAGGCGATCGAGAATTGTAATTTAGAGTGTTTGATGACAAACTCAAAACTTGATCGAAGAATCTTGCTCACCAAACTTGCCGCTTCACTGGATTTACCTTAAAATTAAAGTACAAAATTCAACCAATAAAAACATTAATATGAATAAATAGAATTATTAAAAGAAAATTATTAAAATAATATAAAAAAATAGAAACAAAAAATAAAATTATTTAAGAAAAACATTTAAATAAATAAATAAATAAAAATAATTAAACATTTAAAAATAAATTTAAAGATAAAAATACGAAAATTTACCCAATAATACAAAATCCTAGCCCAAACTTATTTAAAATATCTCCCCCCTACCTCTTTTCGATACCCTAATTTCATATGGAACGTAGGAGTTGGGAGATTCCTCACTTTTGATCAGGTGAGACCTCTAAAAGCTCTGTTCTCGACCCGGGAAAATATCGAGAACACTCTTTTCGTCTGTTTGAATATTCTCTCATTTACCTGATGGCAAGTTTATTAATTTCCGTCGGGTAAGCGACTCTTCTCTTCGTGGTGGATCCACTTCAGTGAGGTCCTTAGAGAGATTCCGCAAATTCTTTTCTGGGTCGTCCCACTAACAGTGAAAGGCGATCGAGAATTGTAATTTAGAGTGTTTGATGACAAACTCAAAACTTGATCGAAGAATCTTTCTCACCAAACGTGCCGCTTCACTGGATTTACCTTAAAATTAAAATACTAAATTCAACCAATAGAAACATTAATATGAATAAATAGAATTATTAAAAGAAAATTATTAAAATAATATAAAAAAAATAGAAACAAAAAATAAAATTATTTAAGAAAAACATTTCAATAAATAAATAAAAATAATAATTAAGCATTTAAAAATAAATTTAAAGATAAAAATTAATAAAAATACGAAAATTTACCCAATAATACAAAATATCTCCCCCTTAACTCTTTTCGATACCCTAATTTCATATGGAACGTAGGAGTTGGGAGATTCCTCTCTTTTGATCAGGTGAGACCTCTAAAAGCTCTGTTCTCGACCCGGGAAAATATCGAGAACACTCTTTTCGTCTGTTTGAATATTCTCTCATTAACCTGATGGCAAGTTTATTAATTTCCGTCGGGTAAGCGACTCTTCTCTTCGTGGTGGACCCACTTCTGTGAGGTCCTTAGAGAGAGTCCGCAAATTCTTTTCTAGGTCGTCCCATTAACAGTGAAAGGCGATCGAGAATTGTAATTTAGAGTGTTTGATGACAAACTCAAAACTTGATCGAAGAATCTTTCTCACCAAACGTGCCGCTTCACTGGATTTACCTTAAAATTAAAATACTAAATTCAACCAATAGAAACATTAATATGAATAAATAGAATTATTAAAAGAAAATTATTAAAATAATATAAAAAAAATAGAAACAAAAAATAAAATTATTTAAGAAAAACATTTAAATAAATAAATATAAATAATAATTAAGCATTTAAAAATAAATTTAAAGATAAAAATTAATAAAAATACGAAAATTTACCCAATAATAAAAAATATCTCCCCCCTACCTCTTTTCGATACCCTAATTTCATATGGAACGTAGGAGATGGGAGATTCCTCTCTTTCGATCAGGTGAGACCTCTAAAAGCTCTGTTCTCGACCCGGGAAAATATCGAGAACACTCTTTTCGTCTGTTTGAATATTCTCTCATTAACCTGATGGCAAGTTTATTAATTTCCGTCGGGTAAGCGACTCTTCTCTTCGTTGTGGACCCACTTCAGTGAGGTCCTTAGAGAGAGTCCGCAAATTCTTTTCTGGGTCGTCCCACTAACAGTGAAAGGCGATCGAGAATTGTAATTTAGAGTGTTTGATGACAAACTCAAAACTTGATCGAAGAATCTTTCTCACCAAACGTGCCGCTTTACTGGATTTACCTTAAAATTAAAATACTAAATTCAACCAATAGAAACATTAATATGAATAAATAGAATTATTAAAAGAAAATTATTAAAATAATATAAAAAAAATAGAAACAAAAAATAAAATTATTTAAGAAAAACATTTCAATAAATAAATAAAAATAATAATTAAGCATTTAAAAATAAATTTAAAGATAAAAATTAATAAAAATACGAAAATTTACCCAATAATAAAAAATATCTCCCCCCTACCTCTTTTCGATACCCTAATTTCATATGGAACGTAGGAGTTGGGAGATTCCTCTCTTTCGATCAGGTGAGACCTCTAAAAGCTCTGTTCTCGACCCGGGAAAATATCGAGAACACTCTTTTCGTCTGTTTGAATATTCTCTCATTTACCTGATGGCAAGTTTATTAATTTCCGTCGGGTAAGCGACTCTTCTCTTCGTGGTGGATCCACTTCAGTGAGGTCCTTAGAGAGATTCCGCAAATTCTTTTCTGGGTCGTCCCACTAACAGTGAAAGGCGATCGAGAATTGTAATTTAGAGTGTTTGATGACAAACTCAAAACTTGATCGAAGAATCTTTCTCACCAAACGTGCCGCTTCACTGGATTTACCTTAAAATTAAAATACTAAATTCAACCAATAGAAACATTAATATGAATAAATAGAATTATTAAAAGAAAATTATTAAAATAATATAAAAAAAATAGAAACAAAAAATAAAATTATTTAAGAAAAACATTTCAATAAATAAATAAAAATAATAATTAAGCATTTAAAAATAAATTTAAAGATAAAAATTAATAAAAATACGAAAATTTACCCAATAATACAAAATATCTCCCCCTTAACTCTTTTCGATACCCTAATTTCATATGGAACGTAGGAGTTGGGAGATTCCTCTCTTTTGATCAGGTGAGACCTCTAAAAGCTCTGTTCTCGACCCGGGAAAATATCGAGAACACTCTTTTCGTCTGTTTGAATATTCTCTCATTAACCTGATGGCAAGTTTATTAATTTCCGTCGGGTAAGCGACTCTTCTCTTCGTGGTGGACCCACTTCTGTGAGGTCCTTAGAGAGAGTCCGCAAATTCTTTTCTAGGTCGTCCCATTAACAGTGAAAGGCGATCGAGAATTGTAATTTAGAGTGTTTGATGACAAACTCAAAACTTGATCGAAGAATCTTTCTCACCAAACGTGCCGCTTCACTGGATTTACCTTAAAATTAAAATACTAAATTCAACCAATAGAAACATTAATATGAATAAATAGAATTATTAAAAGAAAATTATTAAAATAATATAAAAAAAATAGAAACAAAAAATAAAATTATTTAAGAAAAACATTTAAATAAATAAATATAAATAATAATTAAGCATTTAAAAATAAATTTAAAGATAAAAATTAATAAAAATACGAAAATTTACCCAATAATAAAAAATATCTCCCCCCTACCTCTTTTCGATACCCTAATTTCATATGGAACGTAGGAGATGGGAGATTCCTCTCTTTCGATCAGGTGAGACCTCTAAAAGCTCTGTTCTCGACCCGGGAAAATATCGAGAACACTCTTTTCGTCTGTTTGAATATTCTCTCATTAACCTGATGGCAAGTTTATTAATTTCCGTCGGGTAAGCGACTCTTCTCTTCGTTGTGGACCCACTTCAGTGAGGTCCTTAGAGAGAGTCCGCAAATTCTTTTCTGGGTCGTCCCACTAACAGTGAAAGGCGATCGAGAATTGTAATTTAGAGTGTTTGATGACAAACTCAAAACTTGATCGAAGAATCTTTCTCACCAAACGTGCCGCTTTACTGGATTTACCTTAAAATTAAAATACTAAATTCAACCAATAGAAACATTAATATGAATAAATAGAATTATTAAAAGAAAATTATTAAAATAATATAAAAAAAATAGAAACAAAAAATAAAATTATTTAAGAAAAACATTTCAATAAATAAATAAAAATAATAATTAAGCATTTAAAATAAATTTAAAGATAAAAATTAATAAAAATACGAAAATTTACCCAATAATACAAAATCCTAGCCCAAACTTATTTAAAATATATCCCCCCTACCTCTTTTCGATACCCTAATTTCATATGGAACGTAGGAGTTTGGAGATTCCTCTCTTTCGATCAGGTGAGACCCCTAAAAGCTCTGTTCTCGACCCGGGAAAATATCGAGAACCTCTTTTCGTCTGTTTGAATATTCTCTCATTAACCTGATGGCAAGTTTATTAATTTCCGTCGGGTAAGCGACTCTTCTCTTCGTGGTGGACCCACTTCAGTGAGGTCCTTAGAGAGAGTCCGCAAATTCTTTTCTGGGTCGTCCCACTAACAGTGAAAGGCGATCGAGAATTGTAATTTAGAGTGTTTGATGACAAACTCAAAACTTGATCGAAGAATCTTGCTCACCAAACTTGCCGCTTCACTGGATTTACCTTAAAATTAAAATACTAAATTCAACCAATAGAAAAATTAATATGAATAAATAGAATTATTAAAAGAAAATTATTAAAATAATATAAAAAAAATAGAAACAAAAAATAAAATTATTTAAGAAAAACATGTAAATAAATAAATAAATAAAAATAATTAAGCATTAAAAGATAAATTTAATGATAAATATTAATAAAAATACGAAAATTTACCCAATAATACAAAATCCTAGCCCAAACTTATTTAAAATATCTCCCACCTACCTCTTTTCGATACCCTAATTTCATATGGAACGTAGGAGTTGGGAGATTCCTCCTTTTCGATCAGGTGAGACCTCTAAAAGCTCTGTTCTCGACCCGGGAAAATATCGAGAACACTCTTTTCGTCTGTTTGAATATTCTCTCATTAACCTGATGGCAGTTTATTAATTTCCGTCGGGTAAGCGACTCTTCTCTTCGTGGTGGACCCACTTCAGTGAGGTCCTTAGAGAGAGTCCGCAAATTCTTTTCTGGGTCGTCCCACTAACAGTGAAAGGCGATCGAGAATTGTAATTTAGAGTGTTTGATGACAAACTCAAAACTTGATCGAAGAATCTTGCTCACCAAACTTGCCGCTTCACTGGATTTACCTTAAAATTAAAATACTAAATTCAACCAATAGAAAAATTAATATGAATAAATAGAATTATTAAAAGAAAATTATTAAAATAATATAAAAAAAATAGAAACAAAAAATAAAATTATTTAAGAAAAACATGTAAATAAATAAATAAATAAAAATAATTAAGCATTAAAAGATAAATTTAATGATAAATATTAATAAAAATACGAAAATTTACCCAATAATACAAAATCCTAGCCCAAACTTATTTAAAATATCTCCCACCTACCTCTTTTCGATACCCTAATTTCATATGGAACGTAGGAGTTGGGAGATTCCTCCCTTTCGATCAGGTGAGACCTCTAAAAGCTCTGTTCTCGACCCGGGAAAATATCGAGAACACTCTTTTCGTCTGTTTGAATATTCTCTCATTAACCTGATGGCAAGTTTATTAATTTCCGTCGGGTAAGCGACTCCTCTCTTCGTGGTGGACCCACTTCAGTGAGGTCCTTAGAGAGAGTCCGCAAATTCTTTTCTGGGTCGTCCCACTAACAGTGAAAGGCGATCGAGAATTGTAATTTAGAGTGTTTGATGACAAACTCAAAACTTGATCGAAGAATCTTGCTCACCAAACTTGCCGCTTCACTGGATTTACCTTAAAATTAAAATAGTAAATTCAACCAACAGAAAAATTAATATGAATAAATAGAATTATTAAAAGAAAATTATTAAAATAATATAAAAAAATAGAAACAAAAAATAAAATTATTTAAGAAAAACATGTAAATAAATAAATAAATAAAAATAATTAAGCATTAAAAGATAAATTTAATGATAAAAATTAATAAAAATACGAAAATTTACCCAATAATACAAAATCCTAGCCCAAACTTATTTAAAATATCTCCCCCCTACCTCTTTTCGATACCCTAATTTCATATGGAACGTAGGAGTTGGGAGATTCCTCACTTTTGATCAGGTGAGACCTCTAAAAGCTCTGTTCTCGACCCGGGAAAATATCGAGAACACTCTTTTCGTCTGTTTGAATATTCTCTCATTAACCTGATGGCAGTTTATTAATTTCCGTCGAGTAAGCGACTCTTCTCTTCGTGGTGGACCCACTTCAGTGTGGTCCTTAGAGAGAGTCCGCAAATTCTTTTCTGGGTCGTCCCACTAACAGTGAAAGGCGATCGAGAATTGTAATTTAGGGTGTTCGATGACAAACTCAAAACTTGATCGAAGAATCTTTCTCACTAAACGAGCCTCTTCTCTGGATTTACTTTAAAATTAAAATACTAAATTCAACCAATAAAAACATTAATATGAATAAATAGAATTATTAAAAGAAAATTATTAAAATAATATAAAAAAATAGAAACAAAAAATAAAATTATTTAAGAAAAACATTTCAATAAATAAATAAATAAAAATAATTAAACATTTAAAAATAAATTTAAAGATAAAAATTAATAAAAATACGAAAATTTACCCAATAATACAAAATACTAGCCCAAACTTATTTAAAATATCTCCCCCCTACCTCTTTTCGAAAGCCTAATTTCATATGGAACGTAGGAGTTGGGAGATTCCTCTCTTTCGATCAGGTGAGACCTCTAAAAGCTCTGTTCTCGACCCGGGAAAATATCGAGAACCTCTTTTCGTCTGTTTGAATATTCTCTCATTAACCTGATGGCAAGTTTATTAATTTCCGTCGGGTAAGCGACTCTTCTCTTCGTGGTGGACCCACTTCAGTGAGGTCCTTAGAGAGAGTCCGCAAATTCTTTTCTGGGTCGTCCCACTAACAGTGAAAGGCGATCGAGAATTGTAATTTAGAGTGTTTGATGACAAACTCAAAACTTGATCGAAGAATCTTGCTCACCAAACTTGCCGCTTCACTGGATTTACCTTAAAATTAAAGTACAAAATTCAACCAATAAAAACATTAATATGAATAAATAGAATTATTAAAAGAAAATTATTAAAATAATATAAAAAAATAGAAACAAAAAATAAAATTATTTAAGAAAAACATTTAAATAAATAAATAAATAAAAATAATTAAACATTTAAAAATAAATTTAAAGATAAAAATACGAAAATTTACCCAATAATACAAAATCCTAGCCCAAACTTATTTAAAATATCTCCCCCCTACCTCTTTTCGATACCCTAATTTCATATGGAACGTAGGAGTTGGGAGATTCCTCACTTTTGATCAGGTGAGACCTCTAAAAGCTCTGTTCTCGACCCGGGAAAATATCGAGAACACTCTTTTCGTCTGTTTGAATATTCTCTCATTAACCTGATGGCAGTTTATTAATTTCCGTCGGGTAAGCGACTCTTCTCTTCGTGGTGGACCCACTTCAGTGAGGTCCTTAGAGAGAGTCCGCAAATTCTTTTCTGGGTCGTCCCACTAACAGTGAAAGGCGATCGAGAATTGTAATTTAGGGTGTTTGATGACAAACTCAAAACTTGATCGAAGAATATTTCTCACTAAACGAGCCTCTTCTCTGGATTTACCTTAAAATTAAAGTACAAAATTCAACCAATAAAAACATTAATATGAATAAATAGAATTATTAAAATAAAATTATTAAAATAATATAAAAAAATAGAAACAAAAAATAAAATTATTTAAGAAAAACATTTAAATAAATAAATAAATAAAAATAATTAAACATTTAAAAATAAATTTAAAGATAAAAAATAATAAAAATACGAAAATTTACCCAATAATACAAAATCTTGCCCAAAAATTATTTAAAATATCTCCCCCCTACCTCTTTTCGATACCCTAATTTCATATGGAACGTAGGAGTTGGGAGATTCCTCTCTTTCGATCAGGTGAGACCTCTAAAAGCTCTGTTCTCGACCCGGGAAAATATCGAGAACACTCTTTTCGTCTGTTTGAATATTCTCTCATTAACCTGATGGCAAGTTTATTAATTTCCGTCGGGGAAGCGACTCTCCTCTTCGTGGTGGACCCACTTTAGTGAGGTCCTTAGAGAGAGTCCGCACATTCTTTTCTGGGTCGTCCCACTAACAGTGAAAGGCGATCGAGAATTGTAATTTAGAGTGTTTGATGACAAACTCAAAACTTGATCGAAGAATCTTTCTCACCAAACGTGCCGCTTCACTGGATTTACCTTAAAATTAAAATACTAAATTCAACCAATAGAAACATTAATATGAATAAATAGAATTATTAAAAGAAAATTATTAAAATAATATAAAAAAAATAGAAACAAAAAATAAAATTATTTAAGAAAAACATTTCAATAAATAAATAAAAATAATAATTAAGCATTTAAAATAAATTTAAAGATAAAAATTAATAAAAATACGAAAATTTACCCAATAATACAAAATCCTAGCCCAAACTTATTTAAAATATATCCCCCCTACCTCTTTTCGATACCCTAATTTCATATGGAACGTAGGAGTTGGGAGATTCCTCTCTTTCGATCAGGTGAGACCTCTAAAAGCTCTGTTCTCGACCCGGGAAAATATCGAGAACCTCTTTTCGTCTGTTTGAATATTCTCTCATTAACCTGATGGCAAGTTTATTAATTTCCGTCGGGTAAGCGACTCTTCTCTTCGTGGTGGACCCACTTCAGTGAGGTCCTTAGAGAGAGTCCGCAAATTCTTTTCTGGGTCGTCCCACTAACAGTGTTTATTAATTTCCGTCGGGTAAGCGACTCTTCTCTTCGTGGTGGACCCACTTCAGTGAGGTCCTTAGAGAGAGTCCGCAAATTCTTTTCTGGGTCGTCCCACTAACAGTGAAAGGCGATCGAGAATTGTAATTTAGAGTGTTTGATGACAAACTCAAAACTTGATCGAAGAATCTTGCTCACCAAACTTGCCGCTTCACTGGATTTACCTTAAAATTAAAATACTAAATTCAACCAATAGAAAAATTAATATGAATAAATAGAATTATTAAAAGAAAATTATTAAAATAATATAAAAAAAATAGAAACAAAAAATAAAATTATTTAAGAAAAACATGTAAATAAATAAATAAATAAAAATAATTAAGCATTAAAAGATAAATTTAATGATAAATATTAATAAAAATACGAAAATTTACCCAATAATACAAAATCCTAGCCCAAACTTATTTAAAATATCTCCCACCTACCTCTTTTCGATACCCTAATTTCATATGGAACGTAGGAGTTGGGAGATTCCTCCCTTTCGATCAGGTGAGACCTCTAAAAGCTCTGTTCTCGACCCGGGAAAATATCGAGAACACTCTTTTCGTCTGTTTGAATATTCTCTCATTAACCTGATGGCAGTTTATTAATTTCCGTCGGGTAAGCGACTCCTCTCTTCGTGGTGGACCCACTTCAGTGAGGTCCTTAGAGAGTGTCCGCAAATTCTTTTCTGGGTCGTCCCACTAACAGTGAAAGGCGATCGAGAATTGTAATTTAGGGTGTTTGATGACAAACTCAAAACTTGATCGAAGAATCTTTCTCACTAAACGAGCCTCTTCTCTGGATTTACCTTAAAATTAAAGTACAAAATTCAACCAATAAAAACATTAATATGAATAAATAGAATTATTAAAATAAAATTATTAAAATAATATAAAAAAATAGAAACAAAAAATAAAATTATTTAAGAAAAACATTTAAATAAATAAATAAATAAAAATAATTAAACATTTAAAAATAAAGGTAAAAAATAATAAAAATACGAAAATTTACCCAATAATACAAAATCCTAGCCCAAAATTATTTAAAATATCTCCCCCCTACCTCTTTTCGATACCCTAATTTCATATGGAACGTAGGAGTTGGGAGATTCCTCTCTTTCGATCAGGTGAGACCTCTAAAAGCTCTGTTCTCGACCCGGGAAAATATCGAGAACACTCTTTTCGTCTGTTTGAATATTCTCTCATTAACCTGATGGCAAGTTTATTAATTTCCGTCGGGTAAGCGACTCTTCTCTTCGTGGTGGACCCACTTCAGTGAGGTCCTTAGAGAGAGTCCGCAAATTCTTTTCTGGGTCGTCCCACTAACAGTGAAAGGCGATCGAGAATTGTAATTTAGAGTGTTTGATGACAAACTCAAAACTTGATCGAAGAATCTTGCTCACCAAACTTGCCGCTTCACTGGATTTACCTTAAAATTAAAATACTAAATTCAACCAATAGAAAAATTAATATGAATAAATAGAATTATTAAAAGAAAATTATTAAAATAATATAAAAAAATAGAAACAAAAAATAAAATTATTTAAGAAAAACATTTAAATAAATAAATTAATAAAAATAATTAAGCATTTAAAGATAAATTTAAAGATAAAAATTAATAAAAATACGAAAATTTACCCAATAATACAAAATCCTAGCCCAAACTTATCTAAAATATCTCCCCCCTACCTCTTTTCGATACCCTAATTTCATATGCAACGTAGGAGTTGGAAGATTCCTCCCTTTCGATCAGGTGAGACCTCTAAAAGCTCTGTTCTCGACCCGGGAAAATATCGAGAACACTCTTTTCGTCTGTTTGAATATTCTCTCATTAACCTGATGGCAGTTTATTAATTTCCGTCGGGTAAGCGACTCTTCTCTTCGTGGTGGACCCACTTCAGTGAGGTCCTTAGAGAGAGTCCGCAAATTATTTTCTGGGTCGTCCCACTAACAGTGAAAGGCGATCGAGAATTGTAATTTAGGGTGTTTGATGACAAACTCAAAACTTGATCGAAGAATCTTTCTCACTAAACGAGCCTCATCTCTGGATTTACTTTAAAATTAAAATACTAAATTCAACCAATAAAAAAATTAATATGAATAAACAGAATTATTAAAAGAAAATTATTAAAATAATATAAAAAAATAGAAACAAAAAATAAAATTATTTAAGAAAAACATTTCAATAAATAAATAAATAAAAATAATTAAACATTTAAAAATAAATTTAAAGATAAAAATTAATAAAAATACGAAAATTTACCCAATAATACAAAATCCTAGCCCAAACTTATTTAAAATATCTCCCCCCTACCTCTTTTCGATACCCTAATTTCATATGGAACGTAGGAGTTGGGAGATTCCTCTCTTTTGATCAGGTGAGACTTCTAAAAGCTCTGTTCTCGACCCGGGAAAATATCGAGAACACTCTTTTCGTCTGTTTGAATATTCTCTCATTAACCTGATGGCAGTTTATTAATTTCCGTCGGGTAAGCGACTCTTCTCTTCGTGGTGGACCAACTTCAGTGAGGTCCTTAGAGAGAGTCCGCAAATTCTTTTCTGGGTCGTCCCACTAACAGTGAAAGGCGATCAAGAATTGTAATTTAGAGTGTTTGATGACAAACTCAAAACTTGATCGAAGAATCTTTCTCACCAAACGTGCCGCTTCACTGGATTTACCTTAAAATTAAAATACTAAATTCAACCAATAGAAACATTAATATGAATAAATAGAATTATTAAAAGAAAATTATTAAAATAATATAAAAAAATAGAAACAAAAAATAAAATTATTTAAGAAAAACATTTCAATAAATAAATAAAAATAATAATTAAGCATTTAAAAATAAATTTAAAGATAAAAATTAATAAAAATACGAAAATTTACCCAATAATACAAAATATCTCCCCCCTAACTCTTTTCGATACCCTAATTTCATATGGAACGTAGGAGTTGGGATATTCCTCTCTTTCGATCAGGTGAGACCTCTAAAAGCTCTGTTCTCGACCCGGGAAAATATCGAGAACACTCTTTTCGTCTGTTTGAATATTCTCTCATTAACCTGATGGCAAGTTTATTAATTTCCGTCGGGTAAGCGACTCTTCTCTTCGTGGTGGACCCACTTCAGTGAGGTCCTTAGAGAGAGT
This sequence comes from Maratus speciosus, assembly GCA_963932465.1. NCBI lineage: Eukaryota > Metazoa > Arthropoda > Arachnida > Araneae > Salticidae > Maratus > Maratus speciosus. Next base: position 290,343 of record CAWVRF010000826.1, on the reverse strand, counting down.
CCGCAAATTCTTTTCTGGGTCGTCCCATTAACAGTGAAAGGCGATCGAGAATTGTAATTTAGAGTGTTTGATGACAAACTCAAAACTTGATCGAAGAATCTTTCTCACCAAACGTGCCGCTTCACTGGATTTACCTTAAAATTAAAATACTAAATTTAACCAATAGAAACATTAATATGAATAAATAGAATTATTAAAAGAAAATTATTAAAATAATATAAAAAAATAGAAACAAAAAATAAAATTATTTAAGAAAAACATTTAAATAAATAAATAAATAAAAATAATTAAACATTTAAAAATAAAGGTAAAAAATAATAAAAATACGAAAATTTACCCAATAATACAAAATCCTAGCCCAAAATTATTTAAAATATCTCCCCCCTACCTCTTTTCGATACCCTAATTTCATATGGAACGTAGGAGTTGGGAGATTCCTCTCTTTCGATCAGGTGAGACCTCTAAAAGCTCTGTTCTCGACCCGGGAAAATATCGAGAACACTCTTTTCGTCTGTTTGAATATTCTCTCATTAACCTGATGGCAAGTTTATTAATTTCCGTCGGGTAAGCGACTCTTCTCTTCGTGGTGGACCCACTTCAGTGAGGTCCTTAGAGAGAGTCCGCAAATTCTTTTCTGGGTCGTCCCACTAACAGTGAAAGGCGATCGAGAATTGTAATTTAGAGTGTTTGATGACAAACTCAAAACTTGATCGAAGAATCTTGCTCACCAAACTTGCCGCTTCACTGGATTTACCTTAAAATTAAAATACTAAATTCAACCAATAGAAAAATTAATATGAATAAATAGAATTATTAAAAGAAAATTATTAAAATAATATAAAAAAATAGAAACAAAAAATAAAATTATTTAAGAAAAACATTTAAATAAATAAATAAATAAAAATAATTAAGCATTTAAAGATAAATTTAAAGATAAAAATTAATAAAAATACGAAAATTTACCCAATAATACAAAATCCTAGCCCAAACTTATCTAAAATATCTCCCCCCTACCTCTTTTCGATACCCTAATTTCATATGCAACGTAGGAGTTGGAAGATTCCTCCCTTTCGATCAGGTGAGACCTCTAAAAGCTCTGTTCTCGACCCGGGAAAATATCGAGAACACTCTTTTCGTCTGTTTGAATATTCTCTCATTAACCTGATGGCAGTTTATTAATTTCCGTCGGGTAAGCGACTCTTCTCTTCGTGGTGGACCCACTTCAGTGAGGTCCTTAGAGAGAGTCCGCAAATTCTTTTCTGGGTCGTCCCACTAACAGTGAAAGGCGATCGAGAATTGTAATTTAGGGTGTTTGATGACAAACTCAAAACTTGATCGAAGAATCTTTCTCACTAAACGAGCCTCATCTCTGGATTTACTTTAAAATTAAAATACTAAATTCAACCAATAAAAAAATTAATATGAATAAACAGAATTATTAAAAGAAAATTATTAAAATAATATAAAAAAATAGAAACAAAAAATAAAATTATTTAAGAAAAACATTTCAATAAATAAATAAATAAAAATAATTAAACATTTAAAAATAAATTTAAAGATAAAAATTAATAAAAATACGAAAATTTACCCAATAATACAAAATCCTAGCCCAAACTTATTTAAAATATCTCCCCCCTACCTCTTTTCGATACCCTAATTTCATATGGAACGTAGGAGTTGGGAGATTCCTCTCTTTTGATCAGGTGAGACTTCTAAAAGCTCTGTTCTCGACCCGGGAAAATATCGAGAACACTCTTTTCGTCTGTTTGAATATTCTCTCATTAACCTGATGGCAGTTTATTAATTTCCGTCGGGTAAGCGACTCTTCTCTTCGTGGTGGACCAACTTCAGTGAGGTCCTTAGAGAGAGTCCGCAAATTCTTTTCTGGGTCGTCCCACTAACAGTGAAAGGCGATCAAGAATTGTAATTTAGAGTGTTTGATGACAAACTCAAAACTTGATCGAAGAATCTTTCTCACCAAACGTGCCGCTTCACTGGATTTACCTTAAAATTAAAATACTAAATTCAACCAATAGAAACATTAATATGAATAAATAGAATTATTAAAAGAAAATTATTAAAATAATATAAAAAAATAGAAACAAAAAATAAAATTATTTAAGAAAAACATTTCAATAAATAAATAAAAATAATAATTAAGCATTTAAAAATAAATTTAAAGATAAAAATTAATAAAAATACGAAAATTTACCCAATAATACAAAATATCTCCCCCCTAACTCTTTTCGATACCCTAATTTCATATGGAACGTAGGAGTTGGGATATTCCTCTCTTTCGATCAGGTGAGACCTCTAAAAGCTCTGTTCTCGACCCGGGAAAATATCGAGAACACTCTTTTCGTCTGTTTGAATATTCTCTCATTAACCTGATGGCAAGTTTATTAATTTCCGTCGGGTAAGCGACTCTTCTCTTCGTGGTGGACCCACTTCAGTGAGGTCCTTAGAGAGAGTCCGCAAATTCTTTTCTGGGTCGTCCCATTAACAGTGAAAGGCGATCGAGAATTGTAATTTAGAGTGTTTGATGACAAACTCAAAACTTGATCGAAGAATCTTTCTCACCAAACGTGCCGCTTCACTGGATTTACCTTAAAATTAAAATACTAAATTTAACCAATAGAAACATTAATATGAATAAATAGAATTATTAAAAGAAAATTATTAAAATAATATAAAAAAAATAGAAACAAAAAATAAAATTATTTAAGAAAAACATTTCAATAAATAAATAAAAATAATAATTAAGCATTTAAAAATAAATTTAAAGATAAAAATTAATAAAAATACGAAAATTTACCCAATAATAAAAAATATCTCCCCCCTACCTCTTTTCGATACCCTAATTTCATATGGAACGTAGGAGTTGGGAGATTCCTCTCTTTCGATCAGGTGAGACCTCTAAAAGCTCTGTTCTCGACCCGGGAAAATATCGAGAATACTCTTTTCGTCTGTTTGAATATTCTCTCATTTACCTGATGGCAAGTTTATTAATTTCCGTCGGGTAAGCGACTCTTCTCTTCGTGGTGGACCCACTTCAGTGAGGTCCTTAGAGAGAGTCCGCAAATTCTTTTCTGGGTCGTCCCACTAACAGTGAAAGGCGATCGAGAATTGTAATTTAGAGTGTTTGATGACAAACTCAAAACTTGATCGAAGAATCTTTCTCACCAAACGTGCCGCTTCACTGGATTTACCTTAAAATTAAAATACTAAATTCAACCAATAGAAACATTAATATGAATAAATAGAATTATTAAAAGAAAATTATTAAAATGATATAAAAAAAAATAGAAACAAAAAATAAAATTATTTAAGAAAAACATTTCAATAAATAAATAAAAATAATAATTAAGCATTTAAAAATAAATTTAAAGATAAAAATTAATAAAAATACGAAAATTTACCCAATAATACAAAATATCTCCCCCCTAACTCTTTTCGATACCCTAATTTCATATGGAACGTAGGAGTTGGGAGATTCCTCTCTTTCGATCAGGTGAGACCTCTAAAAGCTCTGTTCTCGACCCGGGAAAATATCGAGAACACTCTTTTCGTCTGTTTGAATATTCTCTCATTAACCTGATGGCAAGTTTATTAATTTCCGTCGGGTAAGCGACTCTTCTCTTCGTGGTGGACCCACTTCAGTGAGGTTCTTAGAGAGAGTCCGCAAATTCTTTTCTGGGTCGTCCCACTAACAGTGAAAGGCGATCGAGAATTGTAATTTAGGGTGTTTGATGACAAACTCAAAACTTGATCGAAGAATCTTTCTCACTAAACGAGCCTCTTCTCTGGATTTACCTTAAAATTAAAGTACAAAATTCAACCAATAAAAACATTAATATGAATAAATAGAATTATTAAAATAAAATTATTAAAATAATATAAAAATATAGAAACAAAAAATAAAATTATTTAAGAAAAACATTTAAATAAATAAATAAATAAAAATAATTAAACATTTAAAAATAAATTTAAAGATAAAAAATAATAAAAATACGAAAATTTACCCAATAATACAAAATCCTAGCCCAAAATTATTTAAAATATCTCCCCCCTACCTCTTTTCGATACCCTAATTTCATATGGAACGTAGGAGTTGGGAGATTCCTCTCTTTCGATCAGGTGAGACCTCTAAAAGCTCTGTTCTCGACCCGGGAAAATATCGAGAACATTCTTTTCGTCTGTTTGAATATTCTCTCATTAACCTGATGGCAAGTTTATTAATTTCCGTCGGGTAAGCGACTCTTCTCTTCGTGGTGGACCCACTTCAGTGAGGTCCTTAGAGAGAGTCCGCAAATTCTTTTCTGGGTCGTCCCACTAACAGTGAAAGGCGATCGAGAATTGTAATTTAGAGTGTTTGATGACAAACTCAAAACTTGATCGAAGAATCTTTCTCACCAAAGGTGCCGCTTCACTGGATTTACCTTAAAATTAAAATACTAAATTCAACCAATAGAAACATTAATATGAATAAATAGAATTATAAAAAGAAAATTATTAAAATAATATAAAAAAAATAGAAACAAAAAATAAAATTATTTAAGAAAAACATTTAAATAAATAAATAAATAAAAATAATTAAGCATTTAAAGATAAATTTAAAGATAAAAATTAATAAAAATACGAAAATTTACCCAATAATACAAAATCCTAGCCCAAACTTATTTAAAATATCTCCCCCCTACCTCTTTTCGATACCCTAATTTCATATGGAACGTAGGAGTTGGAAGATTCCTCCCTTTCGATCAGGTGAGACCTCTAAAAGCTCTGTTCTCGACCCGGGAAAATATCGAGAACACTCTTTTCGTCTGTTTGAATATTCTCTCATTAACCTGATGGCAGTTTATTAATTTCCGTCGGGTAAGCGACTCTTCTCTTCGTGGTGGACCCACTTCAGTGAGGTCCTTAGAGAGAGTCCGCAAATTCTTTTCTGGGTCGTCCCACTAACAGTGAAAGGCGATCGAGAATTGTAATTTAGGGTGTTTGATGACAAACTCAAAACTTGATCGAAGAATCTTTCTCACTAAACGAGCCTCTTCTCTGGATTTACTTTAAAATTAAAATACTAAATTCAACCAATAAAAACATTAATATGAATAAATAGAATTATTAAAAGAAAATTATTAAAATAATATAAAAAAATAGAAACAAAAAATAAAATTATTTAAGAAAAACATTTCAATAAATAAATAAATAAAAATAATTAAACATGTAAAAATAAATTTAAAGATAAAAATTAATAAAAATACGAAAATTTACCCAATAATACAAAATCCTAGCCCAAACTTATTTAAAATATCTCCCACCTACCTCTTTTCGATACCCTAATTTCATATGGAACGTAGGAGTTGGGAGATTCCTCCCTTTCGATCAGGTGAGACCTCTAAAAGCTCTGTTCTCGACCCGGGAAAATATCGAGAACACTCTTTTCGTCTGTTTGAATATTCTCTCATTAACCTGATGGCAGTTTATTAATTTCCGTCGGGTAAGCGACTCCTCTCTTCGTGGTGGACCCACTTCAGTGAGGTCCTTAGAGAGTGTCCGCAAATTCTTTTCTGGGTCGTCCCACTAACAGTGAAAGGCGATCGAGAATTGTAATTTAGGGTGTTTGATGACAAACTCAAAACTTGATCGAAGAATCTTTCTCACTAAACGAGCCTCTTCTCTGGATTTACCTTAAAATTAAAGTACAAAATTCAACCAATAAAAACATTAATATGAATAAATAGAATTATTAAAATAAAATTATTAAAATAATATAAAAAAATAGAAACAAAAAATAAAATTATTTAAGAAAAACATTTAAATAAATAAATAAATAAAAATAATTAAACATTTAAAAATAAATTTAAAGGTAAAAAATAATAAAAATACGAAAATTTACCCAATAATACAAAATCCTAGCCCAAAATTATTTAAAATATCTCCCCCCTACCTCTTTTCGATACCCTAATTTCATATGGAACGTAGGAGTTGGGAGATTCCTCTCTTTCGATCAGGTGAGACCTCTAAAAGCTCTGTTCTCGACCCGGGAAAATATCGAGAACACTCTTTTCGTCTGTTTGAATATTCTCTCATTAACCTGATGGCAAGTTTATTAATTTCCGTCGGGTAAGCGACTCTTCTCTTCGTGGTGGACCCACTTCAGTGAGGTCCTTAGAGAGAGTCCGCAAATTCTTTTCTGGGTCGTCCCACTAACAGTGAAAGGCGATCGAGAATTGTAATTTAGGGTGTTTGATGACAAACTCAAAACTTGATCGAAGAATCTCTCACTAAACGAGCCTCATCTCTGGATTTACTTTAAAATTAAAATACTAAATTCAACCAATAAAAAAATTAATATGAATAAACAGAATTATTAAAAGAAAATTATTAAAATAATATAAAAAAATAGAAACAAAAAATAAAATTATTTAAGAAAAACATTTCAATAAATAAATAAATAAAAATAATTAAACATTTAAAAATAAATTTAAAGATAAAAATTAATAAAAATACGAAAATTTACCCAATAATACAAAATCCTAGCCCAAACTTATTTAAAATATCTCCCCCCTACCTCTTTTCGATACCCTAATTTCATATGGAACGTAGGAGTTGGGAGATTCCTCTCTTTTGATCAGGTGAGACTTCTAAAAGCTCTGTTCTCGACCCGGGAAAATATCGAGAACACTCTTTTCGTCTGTTTGAATATTCTCTCATTTACCTGATGGCAAGTTTATTAATTTCCGTCGGGTAAGCGACTCTTCTCTTCGTGGTGGACCCACTTCAGTGAGGTCCTTAGAGAGAGTCCGCAAATTCTTTTCTGGGTCGTCCCACTAACAGTGAAAGGCGATCGAGAATTGTAATTTAGAGTGTTTGATGACAAACTCAAAACTTGATCGAAGAATCTTTCTCACCAAACGTGCCGCTTCACTGGATTTACCTTAAAATTAAAATACTAAATTCAACCAATAGAAACATTAATATGAATAAATAGAATTATTAAAAGAAAATTATTAAAATGATATAAAAAAAAAATAGAAACAAAAAATAAAATTATTTAAGAAAAACATTTCAATAAATAAATAAAAATAATAATTAAGCATTTAAAAATAAATTTAAAGATAAAAATTAATAAAAATACGAAAATTTACCCAATAATACAAAATATCTCCCCCCTAACTCTTTTCGATACCCTAATTTCATATGGAACGTAGGAGTTGGGAGATTCCTCTCTTTCGATCAGGTGAGACCTCTAAAAGCTCTGTTCTCGACCCGGGAAAATATCGAGAACACTCTTTTCGTCTGTTTGAATATTCTCTCATTAACCTGATGGCAAGTTTATTAATTTCCGTCGGGTAAGCGACTCTTCTCTTCGTGGTGGACCCACTTCAGTGAGGTTCTTAGAGAGAGTCCGCAAATTCTTTTCTGGGTCGTCCCACTAACAGTGAAAGGCGATCGAGAATTGTAATTTAGGGTGTTTGATGACAAACTCAAAACTTGATCGAAGAATCTTTCTCACTAAACGAGCCTCTTCTCTGGATTTACCTTAAAATTAAAGTACAAAATTCAACCAATAAAAACATTAATATGAATAAATAGAATTATTAAAATAAAATTATTAAAATAATATAAAAATATAGAAACAAAAAATAAAATTATTTAAGAAAAACATTTAAATAAATAAATAAATAAAAATAATTAAACATTTAAAAATAAATTTAAAGATAAAAAATAATAAAAATACGAAAATTTACCCAATAATACAAAATCCTAGCCCAAAATTATTTAAAATATCTCCCCCCTACCTCTTTTCGATACCCTAATTTCATATGGAACGTAGGAGTTGGGAGATTCCTCTCTTTCGATCAGGTGAGACCTCTAAAAGCTCTGTTCTCGACCCGGGAAAATATCGAGAACATTCTTTTCGTCTGTTTGAATATTCTCTCATTAACCTGATGGCAAGTTTATTAATTTCCGTCGGGTAAGCGACTCTTCTCTTCGTGGTGGACCCACTTCAGTGAGGTCCTTAGAGAGAGTCCGCAAATTCTTTTCTGGGTCGTCCCACTAACAGTGAAAGGCGATCGAGAATTGTAATTTAGAGTGTTTGATGACAAACTCAAAACTTGATCGAAGAATCTTTCTCACCAAAGGTGCCGCTTCACTGGATTTACCTTAAAATTAAAATACTAAATTCAACCAATAGAAACATTAATATGAATAAATAGAATTATAAAAAGAAAATTATTAAAATAATATAAAAAAAATAGAAACAAAAAATAAAATTATTTAAGAAAAACATTTAAATAAATAAATAAATAAAAATAATTAAGCATTTAAAGATAAATTTAAAGATAAAAATTAATAAAAATACGAAAATTTACCCAATAATACAAAATCCTAGCCCAAACTTATTTAAAATATCTCCCCCCTACCTCTTTTCGATACCCTAATTTCATATGGAACGTAGGAGTTGGAAGATTCCTCCCTTTCGATCAGGTGAGACCTCTAAAAGCTCTGTTCTCGACCCGGGAAAATATCGAGAACACTCTTTTCGTCTGTTTGAATATTCTCTCATTAACCTGATGGCAGTTTATTAATTTCCGTCGGGTAAGCGACTCTTCTCTTCGTGGTGGACCCACTTCAGTGAGGTCCTTAGAGAGAGTCCGCAAATTCTTTTCTGGGTCGTCCCACTAACAGTGAAAGGCGATCGAGAATTGTAATTTAGGGTGTTTGATGACAAACTCAAAACTTGATCGAAGAATCTTTCTCACTAAACGAGCCTCTTCTCTGGATTTACTTTAAAATTAAAATACTAAATTCAACCAATAAAAACATTAATATGAATAAATAGAATTATTAAAAGAAAATTATTAAAATAATATAAAAAAATAGAAACAAAAAATAAAATTATTTAAGAAAAACATTTCAATAAATAAATAAATAAAAATAATTAAACATTTAAAAATAAATTTAAAGATAAAAATTAATAAAAATACGAAAATTTACCCAATAATACAAAATCCTAGCCCAAACTTATTTAAAATATCTCCCACCTACCTCTTTTCGATACCCTAATTTCATATGGAACGTAGGAGTTGGGAGATTCCTCCCTTTCGATCAGGTGAGACCTCTAAAAGCTCTGTTCTCGACCCGGGAAAATATCGAGAACACTCTTTTCGTCTGTTTGAATATTCTCTCATTAACCTGATGGCAGTTTATTAATTTCCGTCGGGTAAGCGACTCCTCTCTTCGTGGTGGACCCACTTCAGTGAGGTCCTTAGAGAGTGTCCGCAAATTCTTTTCTGGGTCGTCCCACTAACAGTGAAAGGCGATCGAGAATTGTAATTTAGGGTGTTTGATGACAAACTCAAAACTTGATCGAAGAATCTTTCTCACTAAACGAGCCTCTTCTCTGGATTTACCTTAAAATTAAAGTACAAAATTCAACCAATAAAAACATTAATATGAATAAATAGAATTATTAAAATAAAATTATTAAAATAATATAAAAAAATAGAAACAAAAAATAAAATTATTTAAGAAAAACATTTAAATAAATAAATAAATAAAAATAATTAAACATTTAAAAATAAATTTAAAGGTAAAAATAATTAAACATTTAAAAATAAATTTAAAGGTAAAAAATAATAAAAATACGAAAATTTACCCAATAATACAAAATCCTAGCCCAAAATTATTTAAAATATCTCCCCCCTACCTCTTTTCGATACCCTAATTTCATATGGAACGTAGGAGTTGGGAGATTCCTCTCTTTCGATCAGGTGAGACCTCTAAAAGCTCTGTTCTCGACCCGGGAAAATATCGAGAACACTCTTTTCGTCTGTTTGAATATTCTCTCATTAACCTGATGGCAAGTTTATTAATTTCCGTCGGGTAAGCGACTCTTCTCTTCGTGGTGGACCCACTTCAGTGAGGTCCTTAGAGAGAGTCCGCAAATTCTTTTCTGGGTCGTCCCACTAACAGTGAAATGCGATCGAGAATTGTAATTTAGAGTGTTTGATGACAAACTCAAAACTTGATCGAAGAATCTTGCTCACCAAACTTGCCGCTTCACTGGATTTACCTTAAAATTAAAATACTAAATTCAACCAATAGAAAAATTAATATGAATAAATAGAATTATTAAAAGAAAATTATTAAAATAATATAAAAAAATAGAAACAAAAAATAAAATTATTTAAGAAAAACATTTAAATAAATAAATAAATAAAAATAATTAAGCATTTAAAGATAAATTTAAAGATAAAAATTAATAAAAATACGAAAATTTACCCAATAATACAAAATCCTAGCCCAAACTTATCTAAAATATCTCCCCCTACCTCTTTTCGATACCCTAATTTCATATGCAACGTAGGAGTTGGAAGATTCCTCCCTTTCGATCAGGTGAGACCTCTAAAAGCTCTGTTCTCGACCCGGGAAAATATCGAGAACACTCTTTTCGTCTGTTTGAATATTCTCTCATTAACCTGATGGCAAGTTTATTAATTTCCGTCGGGTAAGCGACTCTTCTCTTCGTGGTGGACCCACTTCAGTGAGGTCCTTAGAGAGAGTCCGCAAATTCTTTTCTGGGTCGTCCCACTAACAGTGAAAGGCGATCGAGAATTGTAATTTAGAGTGTTTGATGACAAACTCAAAACTTGATCGAAGAATCTTGCTCACCAAACTTGCCGCTTCACTGGATTTACCTTAAAATTAAAATACTAAATTCAACCAATAGAAAAATTAATATGAATAAATAGAATTATTAAAAGAAAATTATTAAAATAATATAAAAAAATAGAAACAAAAAATAAAATTATTTAAGAAAAACATTTAAATAAATAAATTAATAAAAATAATTAAGCATTTAAAGATAAATTTAAAGATAAAAATTAATAAAAATACGAAAATTTACCCAATAATACAAAATCCTAGCCCAAACTTATCTAAAATATCTCCCCCCTACCTCTTTTCGATACCCTAATTTCATATGCAACGTAGGAGTTGGAAGACTCCTCCCTTTCGATCAGGTGAGACCTCTAAAAGCTCTGTTCTCGACCCGGGAAAATATCGAGAACACTCTTTTCGTCTGTTTGAATATTCTCTCATTAACCTGATGGCAGTTTATTAATTTCCGTCGGGTAAGCGACTCTTCTCTTCGTGGTGGACCCACTTCAGTGAGGTCCTTAGAGAGAGTCCGCAAATTATTTTCTGGGTCGTCCCACTAACAGTGAAAGGCGATCGAGAATTGTAATTTAGGGTGTTTGATGACAAACTCAAAACTTGATCGAAGAATCTTTCTCACTAAACGAGCCTCATCTCTGGATTTACTTTAAAATTAAAATACTAAATTCAACCAATAAAAAAATTAATATGAATAAACAGAATTATTAAAAGAAAATTATTAAAATAATATAAAAAAATAGAAACAAAAAATAAAATTATTTAAGAAAAACATTTCAATAAATAAATAAATAAAAATAATTAAACATTTAAAAATAAATTTAAAGATAAAAATTAATAAAAATACGAAAATTTACCCAAAAATACAAAATCCTAGCCCAAACTTATTTAAAATATCTCCCCCCTACCTCTTTTCGATACCCTAATTTCATATGGAACGTAGGAGTTGGGAGATTCCTCTCTTTTGATCAGGTGAGACTTCTAAAAGCTCTGTTCTCGACCCGGGAAAATATCGAGAACACTCTTTTCGTCTGTTTGAATATTCTCTCATTAACCTGATGGCAGTTTATTAATTTCCGTCGGGTAAGCGACTCTTCTCTTCGTGGTGGACCAACTTCAGTGAGGTCCTTAGAGAGAGTCCGCAAATTCTTTTCTGGGTCGTCCCACTAACAGTGAAAGGCGATCAAGAATTGTAATTTAGAGTGTTTGATGACAAACTCAAAACTTGATCGAAGAATCTTTCTCACCAAACGTGCCGCTTCACTGGATTTACCTTAAAATTAAAATACTAAATTCAACCAATAGAAACATTAATATGAATAAATAGAATTATTAAAAGAAAATTATTAAAATAATATAAAAAAATAGAAACAAAAAATAAAATTATTTAAGAAAAACATTTCAATAAATAAATAAAAATAATAATTAAGCATTTAAAAATAAATTTAAAGATAAAAATTAATAAAAATACGAAAATTTACCCAATAATACAAAATATCTCCCCCCTAACTCTTTTCGATACCCTAATTTCATATGGAACGTAGGAGTTGGGATATTCCTCTCTTTCGATCAGGTGAGACCTCTAAAAGCTCTGTTCTCGACCCGGGAAAATATCGAGAACACTCTTTTCGTCTGTTTGAATATTCTCTCATTAACCTGATGGCAAGTTTATTAATTTCCGTCGGGTAAGCGACTCTTCTCTTCGTGGTGGACCCACTTCAGTGAGGTCCTTAGAGAGAGTCCGCAAATTCTTTTCTGGGTCGTCCCATTAACAGTGAAAGGCGATCGAGAATTGTAATTTAGAGTGTTTGATGACAAACTCAAAACTTGATCGAAGAATCTTTCTCACCAAACGTGCCGCTTCACTGGATTTACCTTAAAATTAAAATACTAAATTTAACCAATAGAAACATTAATATGAATAAATAGAATTATTAAAAGAAAATTATTAAAATAATATAAAAAAATAGAAACAAAAAATAAAATTATTTAAGAAAAACATTTAAATAAATAAATAAATAAAAATAATTAAACATTTAAAAATAAAGGTAAAAAATAATAAAAATACGAAAATTTACCCAATAATACAAAATCCTAGCCCAAAATTATTTAAAATATCTCCCCCCTACCTCTTTTCGATACCCTAATTTCATATGGAACGTAGGAGTTGGGAGATTCCTCTCTTTCGATCAGGTGAGACCTCTAAAAGCTCTGTTCTCGACCCGGGAAAATATCGAGAACACTCTTTTCGTCTGTTTGAATATTCTCTCATTAACCTGATGGCAAGTTTATTAATTTCCGTCGGGTAAGCGACTCTTCTCTTCGTGGTGGACCCACTTCAGTGAGGTCCTTAGAGAGAGTCCGCAAATTCTTTTCTGGGTCGTCCCACTAACAGTGAAAGGCGATCGAGAATTGTAATTTAGAGTGTTTGATGACAAACTCAAAACTTGATCGAAGAATCTTGCTCACCAAACTTGCCGCTTCACTGGATTTACCTTAAAATTAAAATACTAAATTCAACCAATAGAAAAATTAATATGAATAAATAGAATTATTAAAAGAAAATTATTAAAATAATATAAAAAAATAGAAACAAAAAATAAAATTATTTAAGAAAAACATTTAAATAAATAAATAAATAAAAATAATTAAGCATTTAAAGATAAATTTAAAGATAAAAATTAATAAAAATACGAAAATTTACCCAATAATACAAAATCCTAGCCCAAACTTATTTAAAATATCTCCCCCCTACCTCTTTTCGATACCCTAATTTCATATGCAACGTAGGAGTTGGAAGATTCCTCCCTTTCGATCAGGTGAGACCTCTAAAAGCTCTGTTCTCGACCCGGGAAAATATCGAGAACACTCTTTTCGTCTGTTTGTATATTCTCTCATTAACCTGATGGCAGTTTATTAATTTCCGTCGGGTAAGCGACTCTTCTCTTCGTGGTGGACCCACTTCAGTGAGGTCCTTAGAGAGAGTCCGCAAATTTTTTTCTGGGTCGTCCCACTAACAGTGAAAGGCGATCGAGAATTGTAATTTAGGGTGTTTGATGACAAACTCAAAACTTGATCGAAGAATCTTTCTCACTAAACGAGCCTCATCTCTGGATTTACTTTAAAATTAAAATACTAAATTCAACCAATAAAAAAATTAATATGAATAAACAGAATTATTAAAAGAAAATTATTAAAATAATATAAAAAAATAGAAACAAAAAATAAAATTATTTAAGAAAAACATTTCAATAAATAAATAAATAAAAATAATTAAACATTTAAAAATAAATTTAAAGATAAAAATTAATAAAAATACGAAAATTTACCCAATAATACAAAATCCTAGCCCAAACTTATTTAAAATATCTCCCCCCTACCTCTTTTCGATACCCTAATTTCATATGGAACGTAGGAGTTGGGAGATTCCTCTCTTTTGATCAGGTGAGACTTCTAAAAGCTCTGTTCTCGACCCGGGAAAATATCGAGAACACTCTTTTCGTCTGTTTGAATATTCTCTCATTTACCTGATGGCAAGTTTATTAATTTCCGTCGGGTAAGCGACTCTTCTCTTCGTGGTGGACCCACTTCAGTGAGGTCCTTAGAGAGAGTCCGCAAATTCTTTTCTGGGTCGTCCCACTAACAGTGAAAGGCGATCGAGAATTGTAATTTAGAGTGTTTGATGACAAACTCAAAACTTGATCGAAGAATCTTTCTCACCAAACGTGCCGCTTCACTGGATTTACCTTAAAATTAAAATACTAAATTCAACCAATAGAAACATTAATATGAATAAATAGAATTATTAAAAGAAAATTATTAAAATGATATAAAAAAAAATAGAAACAAAAAATAAAATTATTTAAGAAAAACATTTCAATAAATAAATAAAAATAATAATTAAGCATTTAAAAATAAATTTAAAGATAAAAATTAATAAAAATACGAAAATTTACCCAATAATACAAAATATCTCCCCCCTAACTCTTTTCGATACCCTAATTTCATATGGAACGTAGGAGTTGGGAGATTCCTCTCTTTCGATCAGGTGAGACCTCTAAAAGCTCTGTTCTCGACCCGGGAAAATATCGAGAACACTCTTTTCGTCTGTTTGAATATTCTCTCATTAACCTGATGGCAAGTTTATTAATTTCCGTCGGGTAAGCGACTCTTCTCTTCGTGGTGGACCCACTTCAGTGAGGTTCTTAGAGAGAGTCCGCAAATTCTTTTCTGGGTCGTCCCACTAACAGTGAAAGGCGATCGAGAATTGTAATTTAGGGTGTTTGATGACAAACTCAAAACTTGATCGAAGAATCTTTCTCACTAAACGAGCCTCTTCTCTGGATTTACCTTAAAATTAAAGTACAAAATTCAACCAATAAAAACATTAATATGAATAAATAGAATTATTAAAATAAAATTATTAAAATAATATAAAAATATAGAAACAAAAAATAAAATTATTTAAGAAAAACATTTAAATAAATAAATAAATAAAAATAATTAAACATTTAAAAATAAATTTAAAGATAAAAAATAATAAAAATACGAAAATTTACCCAATAATACAAAATCCTAGCCCAAAATTATTTAAAATATCTCCCCCCTACCTCTTTTCGATACCCTAATTTCATATGGAACGTAGGAGTTGGGAGATTCCTCTCTTTCGATCAGGTGAGACCTCTAAAAGCTCTGTTCTCGACCCGGGAAAATATCGAGAACATTCTTTTCGTCTGTTTGAATATTCTCTCATTAACCTGATGGCAAGTTTATTAATTTCCGTCGGGTAAGCGACTCTTCTCTTCGTGGTGGACCCACTTCAGTGAGGTCCTTAGAGAGAGTCCGCAAATTCTTTTCTGGGTCGTCCCACTAACAGTGAAAGGCGATCGAGAATTGTAATTTAGAGTGTTTGATGACAAACTCAAAACTTGATCGAAGAATCTTTCTCACCAAAGGTGCCGCTTCACTGGATTTACCTTAAAATTAAAATACTAAATTCAACCAATAGAAACATTAATATGAATAAATAGAATTATAAAAAGAAAATTATTAAAATAATATAAAAAAAATAGAAACAAAAAATAAAATTATTTAAGAAAAACATTTAAATAAATAAATAAATAAAAATAATTAAGCATTTAAAGATAAATTTAAAGATAAAAATTAATAAAAATACGAAAATTTACCCAATAATACAAAATCCTAGCCCAAACTTATTTAAAATATCTCCCCCCTACCTCTTTTCGATACCCTAATTTCATATGGAACGTAGGAGTTGGAAGATTCCTCCCTTTCGATCAGGTGAGACCTCTAAAAGCTCTGTTCTCGACCCGGGAAAATATCGAGAACACTCTTTTCGTCTGTTTGAATATTCTCTCATTAACCTGATGGCAGTTTATTAATTTCCGTCGGGTAAGCGACTCTTCTCTTCGTGGTGGACCCACTTCAGTGAGGTCCTTAGAGAGAGTCCGCAAATTCTTTTCTGGGTCGTCCCACTAACAGTGAAAGGCGATCGAGAATTGTAATTTAGGGTGTTTGATGACAAACTCAAAACTTGATCGAAGAATCTTTCTCACTGAACGAGCCTCTTCTCTGGATTTACTTTAAAATTAAAATACTAAATTCAACCAATAAAAACATTAATATGAATAAATAGAATTATTAAAAGAAAATTATTAAAATAATATAAAAAAATAGAAACAAAAAATAAAATTATTTAAGAAAAACATTTCAATAAATAAATAAATAAAAATAATTAAACATTTAAAAATAAATTTAAAGATAAAAATTAATAAAAATACGAAAATTTACCCAATAATACAAAATCCTAGCCCAAACTTATTTAAAATATCTCCCACCTACCTCTTTTCGATACCCTAATTTCATATGGAACGTAGGAGTTGGGAGATTCCTCCCTTTCGATCAGGTGAGACCTCTAAAAGCTCTGTTCTCGACCCGGGAAAATATCGAGAACACTCTTTTCGTCTGTTTGAATATTCTCTCATTAACCTGATGGCAGTTTATTAATTTCCGTCGGGTAAGCGACTCCTCTCTTCGTGGTGGACCCACTTCAGTGAGGTCCTTAGAGAGTGTCCGCAAATTCTTTTCTGGGTCGTCCCACTAACAGTGAAAGGCGATCGAGAATTGTAATTTAGGGTGTTTGATGACAAACTCAAAACTTGATCGAAGAATCTTTCTCACTAAACGAGCCTCTTCTCTGGATTTACCTTAAAATTAAAGTACAAAATTCAACCAATAAAAACATTAATATGAATAAATAGAATTATTAAAATAAAATTATTAAAATAATATAAAAAAATAGAAACAAAAAATAAAATTATTTAAGAAAAACATTTAAATAAATAAATAAATAAAAATAATTAAACATTTAAAAATAAATTTAAAGGTAAAAAATAATAAAAATACGAAAATTTACCCAATAATACAAAATCCTAGCCCAAAATTATTTAAAATATCTCCCCCCTACCTCTTTTCGATACCCTAATTTCATATGGAACGTAGGAGTTGGGAGATTCCTCTCTTTCGATCAGGTGAGACCTCTAAAAGCTCTGTTCTCGACCCGGGAAAATATCGAGAACACTCTTTTCGTCTGTTTGAATATTCTCTCATTAACCTGATGGCAAGTTTATTAATTTCCGTCGGGTAAGCGACTCTTCTCTTCGTGGTGGACCCACTTCAGTGAGGTCCTTAGAGAGAGTCCGCAAATTCTTTTCTGGGTCGTCCCACTAACAGTGAAAGGCGATCGAGAATTGTAATTTAGAGTGTTTGATGACAAACTCAAAACTTGATCGAAGAATCTTGCTCACCAAACTTGCCGCTTCACTGGATTTACCTTAAAATTAAAATACTAAATTCAACCAATAGAAAAATTAATATGAATAAATAGAATTATTAAAAGAAAATTATTAAAATAATATAAAAAAATAGAAACAAAAAATAAAATTATTTAAGAAAAACATTTAAATAAATAAATAAATAAAAATAATTAAGCATTTAAAGATAAATTTAAAGATAAAAATTAATAAAAATACGAAAATTTACCCAATAATACAAAATCCTAGCCCAAACTTATCTAAAATATCTCCCCCTACCTCTTTTCGATACCCTAATTTCATATGCAACGTAGGAGTTGGAAGATTCCTCCCTTTCGATCAGGTGAGACCTCTAAAAGCTCTGTTCTCGACCCGGGAAAATATCGAGAACACTCTTTTCGTCTGTTTGAATATTCTCTCATTAACCTGATGGCAGTTTATTAATTTCCGTCGGGTAAGCGACTCTTCTCTTCGTGGTGGACCCACTTCAGTGAGGTCCTTAGAGAGAGTCCGCAAATTCTTTTCTGGGTCGTCCCACTAACAGTGAAAGGCGATCGAGAATTGTAATTTAGGGTGTTTGATGACAAACTCAAAACTTGATCGAAGAATCTTTCTCACTAAACGAGCCTCATCTCTGGATTTACTTTAAAATTAAAATACTAAATTCAACCAATAAAAAAATTAATATGAATAAACAGAATTATTAAAAGAAAATTATTAAAATAATATAAAAAAATAGAAACAAAAAATAAAATTATTTAAGAAAAACATTTCAATAAATAAATAAATAAAAATAATAAAACATTTAAAAATAAATTTAAAGATAAAAATTAATAAAAATACGAAAATTTGCCCAATAATACAAAATATCTCCCCCCTAACTCTTTTCGATCCCTAATTTCATATGGAACGTAGGAGTTGGGATATTCCTCTCTTTCGATCAGGTGAGACCTCTAAAAGCTCTGTTCTCGACCCGGGAAAATATCGAGAACACTCTTTTCGTCTGTTTGAATATTCTCTCATTAACCTGATGGCAAGTTTATTAATTTCCGTCGGGTAAGCGACTCTTCTCTTCGTGGTGGACCCACTTCAGTGAGGTCCTTAGAGAGAGTCCGCAAATTCTTTTCTGGGTCGTCCCATTAACAGTGAAAGGCGATCGAGAATTGTAATTTAGAGTGTTTGATGACAAACTCAAAACTTGATCGAAGAATCTTTCTCACCAAACGTGCCGCTTCACTGGATTTACCTTAAAATTAAAATACTAAATTTAACCAATAGAAACATTAATATGAATAAATAGAATTATTAAAAGAAAATTATTAAAATAATATAAAAAAAATAGAAACAAAAAATAAAATTATTTAAGAAAAACATTTCAATAAATAAATAAAAATAATAATTAAGCATTTAAAAATAAATTTAAAGATAAAAATTAATAAAAATACGAAAATTTACCCAATAATAAAAAATATCTCCCCCCTACCTCTTTTCGATACCCTAATTTCATATGGAACGTAGGAGTTGGGAGATTCCTCTCTTTCGATCAGGTGAGACCTCTAAAAGCTCTGTTCTCGACCCGGGAAACCCCACTTCAGTGAGGTCCTTAGAGAGAGTCCGCAAATTCTTTTCTGGGTCGTCCCACTAACAGTGAAAGGCGATCGAGAATTGTAATTTAGAGTGTTTGATGACAAACTCAAAACTTGATCGAAGAATCTTGCTCACCAAACTTGCCGCTTCACTGGATTTACCTTAAAATTAAAGTACAAAATTCAACCAATAAAAACATTAATATGAATAAATAGAATTATTAAAAGAAAATTATTAAAATAATATAAAAAAATAGAAACAAAAAATAAAATTATTTAAGAAAAACATTTAAATAAATAAATAAATAAAAATAATTAAACATTTAAAAATAAATTTAAAGATAAAAATACGAAAATTTACCCAATAATACAAAATCCTAGCCCAAACTTATTTAAAATATCTCCCCCCTACCTCTTTTCGATACCCTAATTTCATATGGAACGTAGGAGTTGGGAGATTCCTCACTTTTGATCAGGTGAGACCTCTAAAAGCTCTGTTCTCGACCCGGGAAAATATCGAGAACACTCTTTTCGTCTGTTTGAATATTCTCTCATTAACCTGATGGCAGTTTATTAATTTCCGTCGGGTAAGCGACTCTTCTCTTCGTGGTGGACCCACTTCAGTGAGGTCCTTAGAGAGAGTCCGCAAATTCTTTTCTGGGTCGTCCCACTAACAGTGAAAGGCGATCGAGAATTGTAATTTAGGGTGTTTGATGACAAACTCAAAACTTGATCGAAGAATCTTTCTCACTAAACGAGCCTCTTCTCTGGATTTACCTTAAAATTAAAGTACAAAATTCAACCAATAAAAACATTAATATGAATAAATAGAATTATTAAAATAAAATTATTAAAATAATATAAAAAAATAGAAACAAAAAATAAAATTATTTAAGAAAAACATTTAAATAAATAAATAAATAAAAATAATTAAACATTTAAAAATAAATTTAAAGATAAAAAATAATAAAAATACGAAAATTTACCCAATAATACAAAATCTTGCCCAAAAATTATTTAAAATATCTCCCCCCTACCTCTTTTCGATACCCTAATTTCATATGGAACGTAGCAGTTGGGAGATTCCTCTCTTTCGATCAGGTGAGACCTCTAAATCTCTGTTCTCGACCCGGGAAAATATCGAGAACACTCTTTTCGTCTGTTTGAATATTCTCTCATTAACCTGATGGCAAGTTTATTAATTTCCGTCGGGGAAGCGACTCTCCTCTTCGTGGTGGACCCACTTTAGTGAGGTCCTTAGAGAGAGTCCGCACATTCTTTTCTGGGTCGTCCCACTAACAGTGAAAGGCGATCGAGAATTGTAATTTAGAGTGTTTGATGACAAACTCAAAACTTGATCGAAGAATCTTTCTCACCAAACGTGCCGCTTCACTGGATTTACCTTAAAATTAAAATACTAAATTCAACCAATAGAAACATTAATATGAATAAATAGAATTATTAAAAGAAAATTATTAAAATAATATAAAAAAAATAGAAACAAAAAATAAAATTATTTAAGAAAAACATTTAAATAAATAAATAAATAAAAATAATTAAGCATTTAAAGATAAATTTAAAGATAAAAATTAATAAAAATACGAAAATTTACCCAATAATACAAAATCCTAGCCCAAACTTATCTAAAATATCTCCCCCCTACCTCTTTTCGATACCCTAATTTCATATGCAACGTAGGAGTTGGAAGATTCCTCCCTTTCGATCAGGTGAGACCTCTAAAAGCTCTGTTCTCGACCCGGGAAAATATCGAGAACACTCTTTTCGTCTGTTTGAATATTCTCTCATTAACCTGATGGCAGTTTATTAATTTCCGTCGGGTAAGCGACTCTTCTCTTCGTGGTGGACCCACTTCAGTGAGGTCCTTAGAGAGAGTCCGCAAATTCTTTTCTGGGTCGTCCCACTAACAGTGAAAGGCGATCGAGAATTGTAATTTAGGGTGTTTGATGACAAACTCAAAACTTGATCGAAGAATCTTTCTCACTAAACGAGCCTCATCTCTGGATTTACTTTAAAATTAAAATACTAAATTCAACCAATAAAAAAATTAATATGAATAAACAGAATTATTAAAAGAAAATTATTAAAATAATATAAAAAAATAGAAACAAAAAATAAAATTATTTAAGAAAAACATTTCAATAAATAAATAAATAAAAATAATAAAACATTTAAAAATAAATTTAAAGATAAAAATTAATAAAAATACGAAAATTTGCCCAATAATACAAAATATCTCCCCCCTAACTCTTTTCGATCCCTAATTTCATATGGAACGTAGGAGTTGGGATATTCCTCTCTTTCGATCAGGTGAGACCTCTAAAAGCTCTGTTCTCGACCCGGGAAAATATCGAGAACACTCTTTTCGTCTGTTTGAATATTCTCTCATTAACCTGATGGCAAGTTTATTAATTTCCGTCGGGTAAGCGACTCTTCTCTTCGTGGTGGACCCACTTCAGTGAGGTCCTTAGAGAGAGTCCGCAAATTCTTTTCTGGGTCGTCCCATTAACAGTGAAAGGCGATCGAGAATTGTAATTTAGAGTGTTTGATGACAAACTCAAAACTTGATCGAAGAATCTTTCTCACCAAACGTGCCGCTTCACTGGATTTACCTTAAAATTAAAATACTAAATTTAACCAATAGAAACATTAATATGAATAAATAGAATTATTAAAAGAAAATTATTAAAATAATATAAAAAAAATAGAAACAAAAAATAAAATTATTTAAGAAAAACATTTCAATAAATAAATAAAAATAATAATTAAGCATTTAAAAATAAATTTAAAGATAAAAATTAATAAAAATACGAAAATTTACCCAATAATAAAAAATATCTCCCCCCTACCTCTTTTCGATACCCTAATTTCATATGGAACGTAGGAGTTGGGAGATTCCTCTCTTTCGATCAGGTGAGACCTCTAAAAGCTCTGTTCTCGACCCGGGAAACCCCACTTCAGTGAGGTCCTTAGAGAGAGTCCGCAAATTCTTTTCTGGGTCGTCCCACTAACAGTGAAAGGCGATCGAGAATTGTAATTTAGAGTGTTTGATGACAAACTCAAAACTTGATCGAAGAATCTTGCTCACCAAACTTGCCGCTTCACTGGATTTACCTTAAAATTAAAGTACAAAATTCAACCAATAAAAACATTAATATGAATAAATAGAATTATTAAAAGAAAATTATTAAAATAATATAAAAAAATAGAAACAAAAAATAAAATTATTTAAGAAAAACATTTAAATAAATAAATAAATAAAAATAATTAAACATTTAAAAATAAATTTAAAGATAAAAATACGAAAATTTACCCAATAATACAAAATCCTAGCCCAAACTTATTTAAAATATCTCCCCCCTACCTCTTTTCGATACCCTAATTTCATATGGAACGTAGGAGTTGGGAGATTCCTCACTTTTGATCAGGTGAGACCTCTAAAAGCTCTGTTCTCGACCCGGGAAAATATCGAGAACACTCTTTTCGTCTGTTTGAATATTCTCTCATTAACCTGATGGCAGTTTATTAATTTCCGTCGGGTAAGCGACTCTTCTCTTCGTGGTGGACCCACTTCAGTGAGGTCCTTAGAGAGAGTCCGCAAATTCTTTTCTGGGTCGTCCCACTAACAGTGAAAGGCGATCGAGAATTGTAATTTAGGGTGTTTGATGACAAACTCAAAACTTGATCGAAGAATCTTTCTCACTAAACGAGCCTCTTCTCTGGATTTACCTTAAAATTAAAGTACAAAATTCAACCAATAAAAACATTAATATGAATAAATAGAATTATTAAAATAAAATTATTAAAATAATATAAAAAAATAGAAACAAAAAATAAAATTATTTAAGAAAAACATTTAAATAAATAAATAAATAAAAATAATTAAACATTTAAAAATAAATTTAAAGATAAAAAATAATAAAAATACGAAAATTTACCCAATAATACAAAATCTTGCCCAAAAATTATTTAAAATATCTCCCCCCTACCTCTTTTCGATACCCTAATTTCATATGGAACGTAGCAGTTGGGAGATTCCTCTCTTTCGATCAGGTGAGACCTCTAAATCTCTGTTCTCGACCCGGGAAAATATCGAGAACACTCTTTTCGTCTGTTTGAATATTCTCTCATTAACCTGATGGCAAGTTTATTAATTTCCGTCGGGGAAGCGACTCTCCTCTTCGTGGTGGACCCACTTTAGTGAGGTCCTTAGAGAGAGTCCGCACATTCTTTTCTGGGTCGTCCCACTAACAGTGAAAGGCGATCGAGAATTGTAATTTAGAGTGTTTGATGACAAACTCAAAACTTGATCGAAGAATCTTTCTCACCAAACGTGCCGCTTCACTGGATTTACCTTAAAATTAAAATACTAAATTCAACCAATAGAAACATTAATATGAATAAATAGAATTATTAAAAGAAAATTATTAAAATAATATAAAAAAAATAGAAACAAAAAATAAAATTATTTAAGAAAAACATTTAAATAAATAAATAAATAAAAATAATTAAGCATTTAAAGATAAATTTAAAGATAAAAATTAATAAAAATACGAAAATTTACCCAATAATACAAAATCCTAGCCCAAACTTATCTAAAATATCTCCCCCCTACCTCTTTTCGATACCCTAATTTCATATGCAACGTAGGAGTTGGAAGATTCCTCCCTTTCGATCAGGTGAGACCTCTAAAAGCTCTGTTCTCGACCCGGGAAAATATCGAGAACACTCTTTTCGTCTGTTTGAATATTCTCTCATTAACCTGATGGCAGTTTATTAATTTCCGTCGGGTAAGCGACTCTTCTCTTCGTGGTGGACCCACTTCAGTGAGGTCCTTAGAGAGAGTCCGCAAATTCTTTTCTGGGTCGTCCCACTAACAGTGAAAGGCGATCGAGAATTGTAATTTAGGGTGTTTGATGACAAACTCAAAACTTGATCGAAGAATCTTTCTCACTAAACGAGCCTCATCTCTGGATTTACTTTAAAATTAAAATACTAAATTCAACCAATAAAAACATTAATATGAATAAACAGAATTATTAAAAGAAAATTATTAAAATAATATAAAAAAATAGAAACAAAAAATAAAATTATTTAAGAAAAACATTTCAATAAATAAATAAATAAAAATAATTAAACATTTAAAAATAAATTTAAAGATAAAAATTAATAAAAATACGAAAATTTACCCAATAATACAAAATCCTAGCCCAAACTTATTTAAAATATCTCCCCCCTACCTCTTTTCGATACCCTAATTTCATATGGAACGTAGGAGTTGGGAGATTCCTCTCTTTTGATCAGGTGAGACTTCTAAAAGCTCTGTTCTCGACCCGGGAAAATATCGAGAACACTCTTTTCGTCTGTTTGAATATTCTCTCATTAACCTGATGGCAGTTTATTAATTTCCGTCGGGTAAGCGACTCTTCTCTTCGTGGTGGACCAACTTCAGTGAGGTCCTTAGAGAGAGTCGTCAAATTCTTTTCTGGGTCGTCCCACTAACAGTGAAAGGCGATCAAGAATTGTAATTTAGAGTGTTTGATGACAAACTCAAAACTTGATCGAAGAATCTTTCTCACCAAACGTGCCGCTTCACTGGATTTACCTTAAAATTAAAATACTAAATTCAACCAATAGAAACATTAATATGAATAAATAGAATTATTAAAAGAAAATTATTAAAATAATATAAAAAAAATAGAAACAAAAAATAAAATTATTTAAGAAAAACATGTAAATAAATAAATAAATAAAAATAATTAAGCATTAAAAGATAAATTTAATGATAAATATTAATAAAAATACGAAAATTTACCCAATAATACAAAATCCTAGCCCAAACTTATTTAAAATATCTCCCACCTACCTCTTTTCGATACCCTAATTTCATATGGAACGTAGGAGTTGGGAGATTCCTCCCTTTCGATCAGGTGAGACCTCTAAAAGCTCTGTTCTCGACCCGGGAAAATATCGAGAACACTCTTTTCGTCTGTTTGAATATTCTCTCATTAACCTGATGGCAGTTTATTAATTTCCGTCGGGTAAGCGACTCCTCTCTTCGTGGTGGACCCACTTCAGTGAGGTCCTTAGAGAGTGTCCGCAAATTCTTTTCTGGGTCGTCCCACTAACAGTGAAAGGCGATCGAGAATTGTAATTTAGGGTGTTTGATGACAAACTCAAAACTTGATCGAAGAATCTTTCTCACTAAACGAGCCTCTTCTCTGGATTTACCTTAAAATTAAAGTACAAAATTCAACCAATAAAAACATTAATATGAATAAATAGAATTATTAAAATAAAATTATTAAAATAATATAAAAAAATAGAAACAAAAAATAAAATTATTTAAGAAAAACATTTAAATAAATAAATAAATAAAAATAATTAAACATTTAAAAATAAATTTAAAGGTAATAAATAATAAAAATACGAAAATTTACCCAATAATACAGAATCCTAGCCCAGAATCTCCCCCCTATACAGAATCTCCCCCCTACCTCTTTTCGATACCCTAATTTCATATGGAACGTAGGAGTTGGGAGATTCCTGACTTTTGATCAGGTGAGACCTCTAAAAGCTCTGTTCTCGACCCGGGAAAATATCGAGAACACTCTTTTCGTCTGTTTGAATATTCTCTCATTAACCTGATGGCAGTTTATTAATTTCCATCGAGTAAGCGACTCTTCTCTTCGTGGTGGACCCACTTCAGTGTGGTCCTTAGAGAGAGTCCGCAAATTCTTTTCTGGGTCGTCCCACTAACAGTGAAAGGCGATCGAGAATTGTAATTTAGGGTGTTTGATGACAAACTCAAAACTTGATCGAAGAATCTTTCTCACTAAACGAGCCTCTTCTCTGGATTTACTTTAAAATTAAAATACTAAATTCAACCAATAAAAACATTAATATGAATAAATAGAATTATTAAAAGAAAATTATTAAAATAATATAAAAAAAAATAGAAACAAAAAATAAAATTATTTAAGAAAAACATTTCAATAAATAAATAAATAAAAATAATTAAACATTTAAAAATAAATTTAAAGATAAAAATTAATAAAAATACGAAAATTTACCCAATAATACAAAATACTAGCCCAAACTTATTTAAAATATCTCCCCCCTACCTCTTTTCGAAAGCCTAATTTCATATGGAACGTAGGAGTTGGGAGATTCCTCTCTTTCGATCAGGTGAGACCTCTAAAAGCTCTGTTCTCGACCCGGGAAAATATCGAGAACCTCTTTTCGTCTGTTTGAATATTCTCTCATTAACCTGATGGCAAGTTTATTAATTTCCGTCGGGTAAGCGACTCTTCTCTTCGTGGTGGACCCACTTCAGTGAGGTCCTTAGAGAGAGTCCGCAAATTCTTTTCTGGGTCGTCCCACTAACAGTGAAAGGCGATCGAGAATTGTAATTTAGAGTGTTTGATGACAAACTCAAAACTTGATCGAAGAATCTTGCTCACCAAACTTGCCGCTTCACTGGATTTACCTTAAAATTAAAGTACAAAATTCAACCAATAAAAACATTAATATGAATAAATAGAATTATTAAAAGAAAATTATTAAAATAATATAAAAAAATAGAAACAAAAAATAAAATTATTTAAGAAAAACATTTAAATAAATAAATAAATAAAAATAATTAAACATTTAAAAATAAATTTAAAGATAAAAATACGAAAATTTACCCAATAATACAAAATCCTAGCCCAAACTTATTTAAAATATCTCCCCCCTACCTCTTTTCGATACCCTAATTTCATATGGAACGTAGGAGTTGGGAGATTCCTCACTTTTGATCAGGTGAGACCTCTAAAAGCTCTGTTCTCGACCCGGGAAAATATCGAGAACACTCTTTTCGTCTGTTTGAATATTCTCTCATTAACCTGATGGCAGTTTATTAATTTCCGTCGGGTAAGCGACTCTTCTCTTCGTGGTGGACCCACTTCAGTGAGGTCCTTAGAGAGAGTCCGCAAATTCTTTTCTGGGTCGTCCCACTAACAGTGAAAGGCGATCGAGAATTGTAATTTAGGGTGTTTGATGACAAACTCAAAACTTGATCGAAGAATCTTTCTCACTAAACGAGCCTCTTCTCTGGATTTACCTTAAAATTAAAGTACAAAATTCAACCAATAAAAACATTAATATGAATAAATAGAATTATTAAAATAAAATTATTAAAATAATATAAAAAAATAGAAACAAAAAATAAAATTATTTAAGAAAAACATTTAAATAAATAAATAAATAAAAATAATTAAACATTTAAAAATAAATTTAAAGATAAAAAATAATAAAAATACGAAAATTTACCCAATAATACAAAATCTTGCCCAAAAATTATTTAAAATATCTCCCCCCTACCTCTTTTCGATACCCTAATTTCATATGGAACGTAGCAGTTGGGAGATTCCTCTCTTTCGATCAGGTGAGACCTCTAAATCTCTGTTCTCGACCCGGGAAAATATCGAGAACACTCTTTTCGTCTGTTTGAATATTCTCTCATTAACCTGATGGCAAGTTTATTAATTTCCGTCGGGGAAGCGACTCTCCTCTTCGTGGTGGACCCACTTTAGTGAGGTCCTTAGAGAGAGTCCGCACATTCTTTTCTGGGTCGTCCCACTAACAGTGAAAGGCGATCGAGAATTGTAATTTAGAGTGTTTGATGACAAACTCAAAACTTGATCGAAGAATCTTTCTCACCAAACGTGCCGCTTCACTGGATTTACCTTAAAATTAAAATACTAAATTCAACCAATAGAAACATTAATATGAATAAATAGAATTATTAAAAGAAAATTATTAAAATAATATAAAAAAAATAGAAACAAAAAATAAAATTATTTAAGAAAAACATTTCAATAAATAAATAAAAATAATAATTAAGCATTTAAAAATAAATTTAAAGATAAAAATTAATAAAAATACGAAAATTTACCCAATAATACAAAATCCTAGCCCAAACTTATTTAAAATATCTCCCCCCTACCTCTTTTCGATACCCTAATTTCATATGGAACGTAGGAGTTGGAAGATTCCTCCCTTTCGATCAGGTGAGACCTCTAAAAGCTCTGTTCTCGACCCGGGAAAATATCGAGAACACTCTTTTCGTCTGTTTGAATATTCTCTCATTAACCTGATGGCAGTTTATTAATTTCCGTCGGGTAAGCGACTCTTCTCTTCGTGGTGGACCCACTTCAGTGAGGTCCTTAGAGAGAGTCCGCAAATTCTTTTCTGGGTCGTCCCACTAACAGTGAAAGGCGATCGAGAATTGTAATTTAGGGTGTTTGATGACAAACTCAAAACTTGATCGAAGAATCTTTCTCACTAAACGAGCCTCTTCTCTGGATTTACTTTAAAATTAAAATACTAAATTCAACCAATAAAAACATTAATATGAATAAATAGAATTATTAAAAGAAAATTATTAAAATAATATAAAAAAATAGAAACAAAAAATAAAATTATTTAAGAAAAACATTTCAATAAATAAATAAATAAAAATAATTAAACATTTAAAAATAAATTTAAAGATAAAAATTAATAAAAATACGAAAATTTACCCAATAATACAAAATCCTAGCCCAAACTTATTTAAAATATCTCCCCCCTACCTCTTTTCGATACCCTAATTTCATATGGAACGTATATATATATATATATATATCAATTTTGAACGGAGGGAGGTTTCGGGGTCTGGGGGTCATGATCGATGAAAATATACCAAAATTTTTTGAAATCGCTTTCCTCCGAACGGCTGCAATAGGTAGCTTTTTTGTAAAGAAAGCTACCTAAAAATAGAAACAAAAAATAAAATTATTTAAGAAAAACAAATAAATAAATAAATAAAAATAATTAAGCATTTAAAGATAAATTTAAAGATAAAAATTAATAAAAATACGAAAATTTACCCAATAATACAAAATCCTAGCCCAAACTTATTTAAAATATCCCCCCCCCCCTACCTCTTTTCGATACCCTAATTTCAAATGGAACGTAGGAGTTGGGAGATTCCTCTCTTTTGATCAGGTGAGACCTCTAAAAGCTCTGTTCTCGACCCGGGAAAATATCGAGAACACTCTTTTCGTCTGTTTGAATAATCTCTCATTAACCTGATGGCAGTTTATTAATTTCCGTCGGGTAAGCGACTCTTTTCTTCGTGGTGGACCCATCTCAGTGAGGTCCTTAAAGAGAGTGAGCAAATTCTTTTCTGGGTCGTCCCACTAACAGTGAAAGGCGATCGAGAATTGTAATTTAGGGTGTTTGATGACAAACTCAAAACTTGATCGAAGAATCTTTCTCACTAAACGAGCCTCTTCTCTGGATTTACTTTAAAATTAAAATACTAAATTCAACCAATAAAAACATTAATATGAATAAATAGAATTATTAAAAGAAAATTATTAAAATAATATAAAAAAATAGAAACAAAAAATAAAATTATTTAAGAAAAACATTTAAATAAATAAATAAATAAAAATAATTAAGCATTTGAAATTAAATTTAAAGATAAAAATTAATAAAAATACGAAAATTTACCCAATAATACAAAATCCTAGCCCAAACATATTTTTCTTAAATAAAATTATTTAAGAAAAACAAATAAATAAATAAATAAAAATAATTAAGCATTTAAAGATAAATTTAAAGATAAAAATTAATAAAAATACGAAAATTTACCCAATAATACAAAATCCTAGCCCAAAGTTATTTAAAATATCCCCCCCCCCTACCTCTTTTCGATACCCTAATTTCAAATGGAACGTAGGAGTTGGGAGATTCCTCTCTTTTGATCAGGTGAGACCTCTAAAAGCTCTGTTCTCGACCCGGGAAAATATCGAGAACACTCTTTTCGTCTGTTTGAATAATCTCTCATTAACCTGATGGCAGTTTATTAATTTCCGTCGGGTAAGCGACTCTTCTCTTCGTGGTGGACCCATCTCAATGAGGTCCTTAGAGAGAGTGCGCAAATTCTTTTCTGGGTCGTCCCACTAACAGTGAAAGGCGATCGAGAATTGTAATTTAGGGTGTTTGATGACAAACTCAAAACTTGATCGAAGAATCTTTCTCACTAAACGAGCCTCTTCTCTGGATTTACTTTAAAATTAAAATACTAAATTCTACCAATAAAAACATTAATATGAATAAATAGAATTATTAAAAGAAAATTATTAAAATAATATAAAAAATAGAAACAAAAAATAAAATTATTTAAGAAAAACATTTAAATAAATAAATAAATAAAAATAATTAAGCATTTAAAAATAAATTTAAAGATAAAAATTAATAAAAATACGAAATTTTACCCAATAATAAAAAATCCTAGCCCAAACTTATTTAAAATATCTCCCCCCTACCTCTTTTCGATACCCTAATTTCATATGGAACGTAGGAGTTGGGAGATTCCTCTCTTTCAATCAGGTGAGACCTCTAAAAGCTCTGTTCTCGACCCGGGAAAATATCGAGAACACTCTTTTCGTCTGTTTGAATAATCTCTCATTAACCTGATGGCAGTTTATTAATTTCCGTCGGGTAAGCGACTCTTCTCTTCGTGGTGGACCCATCTCAATGAGGTCCTTAGAGAGAGTGCGCAAATTCTTTTCTGGGTCGTCCCACTAACAGTGAAAGGCGATCGAGAATTGTAATTTAGGGTGTTTGATGACAAACTCAAAACTTGATCGAAGAATCTTTCTCACTAAACGAGCCTCTTCTCTGGATTTACTTTAAAATTAAAATACTAAATTCAACCAATAAAAACATTAATATGAATAAATAGAATTATTAAAAGAAAATTATTAAAATAATATAAAAAAATAGAAACAAAAAATAAAATTATTTAAGAAAAACATTTAAATAAATAAATAAATAAAAATTATTAAGCATTTGAAAATAAATTTAAAGATAAAAATTAATAAAAATACGAAAATTTACCCAATAATACAAAATCCTAGCCCAAACATATTTTTCTTAAATAAAATTATTTAAGAAAAACAAATAAATAAATAAATAAAAATAATTAAGCATTTAAAGATAAATTTAAAGATAAAAATTAATAAAAATACGAAAATTTACCCAATAATACAAAATCCTAGCCCAAACTTATTTAAAATATCCCCCCCCCCCCCCTACCTCTTTTCGATACCCTAATTTCAAATGGAACGTAGGAGTTGGGAGATTCCTCTCTTTTGATCAGGTGAGACCTCTAAAAGCTCTGTTCTCGACCCGGGAAAATATCGAGAACACTCTTTTCGTCTGTTTGAATAATCTCTCATTAACCTGATGGCAGTTTATTAATTTCCGTCGGGTAAGCGACTCTTCTCTTCGTGGTGGACCCATCTCAATGAGGTCCTTAGAGAGAGTGCGCAAATTCTTTTCTGGGTCGTCCCACTAACAGTGAAAGGCGATCGAGAATTGTAATTTATGGTGTTTGATGACAAACTCAAAACTTGATCGAAGAATCTTTCTCACTAAACGAGCCTCTTCTCTGGATTTACTTTAAAATTAAAATACTAAATTCAACCAATAAAAACATTAATATAAATAAATAGAATTATTAAAAGAAAATTATTAAAATAATATAAAAAATAGAAACAAAAAATAACATTATTTAAGAAAAACATTTAAATAAATAAATAAATAAAAATAATTAAGAATTTAAAAATAAATTTAAAGATAAAAATTAATAAAAATACGAAATTTTACCCAATAATAAAAAATCCTAGCCCAAACTTATTTAAAATATCTCCCCCCTACCTCTTTTCGATACCCTAATTTCATATGGAACGTAGGAGTTGGGAGATTCCTCTCTTTCGATCAGGTGAGACCTCTAAAAGCTCTGTTCTCGACCCGGGAAAATATCGAGACACTCTTTTCGTCTGTTTGAATAATCTCTCATTAACCTGATGGCAGTTTATTAATTTCCGTCGGGTAAGCGACTCTTCTCTTCGTGGTGGACCCATCTCAATGAGGTCCTTAGAGAGAGTGCGCAAATTCTTTTCTGGGTCGTCCCACTAACAGTGAAAGGCGATCGAGAATTGTAATTTAGGGTGTTTGATGACAAACTCAAAACTTGATCGAAGAATCTTTCTCACTAAACGAGCCTCTTCTCTGGATTTACTTTAAAATTAAAATACTAAATTCAACCAATAAAAACATTAATATGAATAAATAGAATTATTAAAAGAAAATTATTAAAATAATATAAAAAAATAGAAACAAAAAATAAAATTATTTAAGAAAAACATTTAAATAAATAAATAAATAAAAATAATTAAGCATTTGAAAATAAATTTAAAGATAAAAATTAATAAAAATACGAAAATTTACCCAATAATACAAAATCCTAGCCCAAACATATTTTTCTTAAATAAAATTATTTAAGAAAAACAAATAAATAAATAAATAAAAATAATTAAGCATTTAAAGATAAATTTAAAGATAAAAATTAATAAAAATACGAAAATTTACCCAATAATACAAATTCCTAGCCCAAACTTATTTAAAATATCTCCCCCCTACCTCTTTTCGATACCCTAATTTCAAATGGAACGTAGGAGTTGGGAGATTCCTCTCTTTTGATCAGGTGAGACCTCTAAAAGCTCTGTTCTCGACCCGGGAAAATATCGAGAACACTCTTTTCGTCTGTTTGAATAATCTCTCATTAACCTGATGGCAGTTTATTAATTTCCGTCGGGTAAGCGACTCTTCTCTTCGTGGTGGACCCACTTCAGTGAGGTCCTTAGAGAGCGTCCGCAAATTCTTTTCTGGGTCGTCCCACTAACAGTGAAAGGCGATCGAGAATTGTAATTTAGAGTGTTTGATGACAAACTCAAAACTTGATCGAAGAATCTTTCTCACCAAACGTGCCGCTTCACTGGATTTACCTTAAAATTAAATAGAATTATTAAAAGAAAATTATTAAAATAATATAAAAAAAATAGAAACAAAAAATAAATTTATTTAAGAAAAACAAACAAATAAATAAATAAAAATAATTAAGCATTTAAAGATAAATTTAAAGATAAAAATTAATAAAAATACGAAAATTTACCCAATAATACAAAATCCTAGCCCAAATTTATTTAAAATATCCCCCCCCCCTACCTCTTTTCGATACCCTAATTTCAAATGGAACGTAGGAGTTGGGAGATTCCTCTCTTTTGATCAGGTGAGACCTCTAAAAGCTCTGTTCTCGACCCGGGAAAATATCGAGAACACTCTTTTCGTCTGTTTGAATAATCTCTCATTAACCTGATGGCAGTTTATTAATTTCCGTCGGGTAAGCGACTCTTCTCTTCGTGGTGGACCCATCTCAATGAGGTCCTTAGAGAGAGTGCGCAAATTCTTTTCTGGGTCGTCCCACTAACAGTGAAAGGCGATCGAGAATTGTAATTTAGGGTGTTTGATGACAAACTCAAAACTTGATCGAAGAATCTTTCTCACTAAACGAGCCTCTTCTCTGGATTTACTTTAAAATTAAAATACTAAATTCAACCAATAAAAACATTAATATGAATAAATAGAATTATTAAAAGAAAATTATTAAAATAATATAAAAAATAGAAACAAAAAATAAAATTATTTAAGAAAAACATTTAAATAAATAAATAAATAAAAATAATTAAGCATTTAAAAATAAATTTAAAGATAAAAATTAATAAAAATACGAAATTTTACCCAATAATAAAAAATCCTAGCCCAAACTTATTTAAAATATCTCTCCCCTACCTCTTTTCGATACCCTAATTTCATATGGAACGTAGGAGTTGGGAGATTCCTCTCTTTCGATCAGGTGAGACCTCTAAAAGCTCTGTTCTCGACCCGGGAAAATATCGAGAACACTCTTTTCGTCTGTTTGAATATTCTCTCATTAACCTGATGGCAAGTTTATTAATTTCCGTCGGGTAAGCGACTCTTCTCTTCGTGGTGGACCCACTTCAGTGAGGTCCTTAGAGAGAGTCCGCAAATTCTTTTCTGGGTCGTCCCACTAACAGTGAAAGGCGATCGAGAATTGTAATTTAGAGTGTTTGATGACAAACTCAAAACTTGATCGAAGAATCTTTCTCACCAAACGTGCCGCGTCACTGGATTTACCTTAAAATTAAAATACTGAATTCAACCAATAGAAACATTAATATGAATAAATAGAATTATGAAAAGAAAATTATTAAAATAATATAAAAAAAATAGAAACAAAAAATAAAATTATTTAAGAAAAACATTTAAATAAATAAATAAAAATAATTAAGCATTTAAAGATAAATTTAAAGATAAAAATTAATAAAAATACGAAAATTTACCCAATAATACAAAATCCTAGCCCAAACTTATTTAAAATATCCCCCCCTACCTCTTTTCGATACCCTTATTTCAAATGGAACGTAGGAGTTGGGAGATTCCTCACTTTTGATCAGGTGAGACCTCGAAAAGCTCTGTTCTCGACCCGGGAAAATATCGAGAACACTCTTTTCGTCTGTTTGAATAATCTCTCATTAACCTGATGGCAGTTTATTAATTTCCGTCGGGTAAGTGACTCTTCTCTTCGTGGTGGACCCATCTCAGTGAGGTCCTTAGAGAGAGTGCGCAAATTCTTTTCTGGGTCGTCCCACTAACAGTGAAAGGCGATCGAGAATTGTAATTTAGGGTGTTTGATGACAAACTCAAAACTTGATCGAAGAATCTTTCTCAGTAAACGAGCCTCTTCTCTGGATTTACTTTAAAATTAAAATACTAAATTCAACCAATAAAAACATTAATATGAATAAATAGAATTATTAAAAGAAAATTATTAAAATAATATAAAAAATAGAAACAAAAAATAAAATTATTTAAGAAAAACATTTAAATAAATAAATAAATAAAAATAATTAAGCATTTAAAAATAAATTTAAAGATAAAAATTAATAAAAATACGAAATTTTACCCAATAATAAAAAATCCTAGCCCAAACTTATTTAAAATATCTCCCCCCTACCTCTTTTCGATACCCTAAGTTCATATGGAACGTAGGAGTTGGGAGATTCCTCACTTTTGATCAGGTGAGACCTCTAAAAGCTCTGTTCTCGACCCGTGAAAATATCGAGAACACTCTTTTCGTCTGTTTGAATATTCTCTCATTAACCTGATGGCAAGTTTATTAATTTCCGTCGGGTAAGCGACTCTTCTCTTCGTGGTGGACCCACTTCAGTGAGGACCTTAGAGAGAGTCCGCAAATTCTTTTCACGGACGTCAACACTAAAAGTGAAAGGCGATCGAGAATTGTAATTTAGGGTGTTTGATGACAAACTCAAAACTTGATCGAAGAATCTTTCTCACTAAACGAGCCTCTTCTCTGGATTTACTTTAAAATTAAAATACTAAATTCAACCAATAAAAACATTAATATGAATAAATAGAATTATTAAAAGAAAATTATTAAAATAATATAAAAATAATAGAAACAAAAAATAAAATTATTTAAGAAAAACATTTAAATAAATAAATAAATAAAAATAATTAAGCATTTAAAAATAAATTTAAAGATAAAAATTAATAAAAATACGAAAATTTACCCAATAATACAAAATCCTAGATCTCCCCCCTACCTCTTTTCGATACCCTAATTTCATATGGAACGTAGGAGTTGGGAGATTTCTCTCTTTCGATCAGGTGAGACCTCTATAAGCTCTGTTCTCGACCCGGGAAAATATCGAGAACACTCTTTTCGTCTGTTTGAATATCCTCTCATTAACCTGATGGCAGTTTATTAATTTCCGTCGGGTAAGCGACTCTTCTCTTCGTGGTGGACCCACTTCAGTGAGGACCTTAGAGAGAGTCCGCAAATTCTTTTCTCGGACGTCAACACTAAAAGTGAAAGGCGATCGAGAATTGTAATGTAGGGTGTTTGATGACAAACTCAAAACTTGGTCGAAGAATCTTTCTCACTAAACGAGCCTCTTCTCTGGATTTACCTTAAAATTAAAGTACAAAATTCAACCAATAAAAATATTAATATGAATAAATAGAATTATTAAAATAAAATTAAAAGTAAATTATTAAAATAATATAAAAAAATAGAAACAAAAAATAAAATTATTTAAGGAAAACATTTCAATAAATAAATAAAAATAATAATGCATTTAAAAATAAATATAAAGATAAAAATTAATAAAAATATGAAAATTTACTCAATAATAAATACAAAAACTTTGCCCAAATTTATTTCTTGGGAGATTCCTCTCTTTCGATCAGGTGAGACCTCTAAAAGCTCTGTTCTCGACCCGGTAAAATATCGAGAACTCTCTTTTCGTCTTTTTGAATATTCTCTCATTAACCTGATGGCAAGTTTATTAATTTCCGTCGGGTAAGCGACTCTTCTCTTCGTGGTGGACCGACTTCAGTGAGGTCCTTAGAGAGAGTCCGCAAATTCTTTTCTGGGTCGTCCCACTAACAGTGATAGGCGATTGAGAATTGTAATCTAGAGTGTTTGATGACAAACTCAAAACTTGATCGAAGAATCTTTCTCACCAAACGTGCCGCTTCACTGCATTTACCTTAAGATTAAAATACTAAATTCAACCAATAAAAACATTAATATAACATAAAATTAAAAGAAAATTATTAAAATAATATAAAGAAAATAGAAACAAAAAATAAAATTATTTAAGAAAAATATTTAAATAAATAAATAAATAAAAATAATTAAGCATTTAAAAATAAATTTAAAGATAAAAATTAATAAAAATACGAAAATTTCCAATAATACAAAATCCTAGCCCAAACTTATTTAAAATATCTCCCCCCTACCTCTTTTCGATACCCTAATTTCATATGGAACGTAGGAGTTGGGAGATTCCTCTCTTTCGATCAGGTGAGACCTCTAAAAGCTCTGTTCTCGACCCGGGAAAATATCGAGAACACTCTTTTCGTCTGTTTGAATATCCTCTCATTAACCTGATGGCAGTTTATTAATTTCCGTCGGGTAAGCGACTCTTCTCTTCGTGGTGGACCCATTTCAGTAAGGACCTTAGAGAGAGTCCGTAAATGCTTTTCTCGGACGTCCCACTAATAGTGAAAGGCGATCGAGAATTGCAATTTAGGGTGTTTGATGACAAACTCAAAAGTTGATCGAAGAATCTTTCTCACCAAACGTGCCGCTTCACTGGATTTACCGTAAAATTAAAATACTAAATTCAACCAATAAAAACATTAATATGAATAAATAGAATTATTAAACGAAAATTATTAGAATAATATAAAAAAAAATACAAACAAAAAATAAAATTATTTAAGAAAACATTTAAATAAATAAATAAATAAAAATAATTAAGCATTTAAAAATAAATTTAAAGATAATAATTAATAAAAATACGAAAATTTACCGAAAAATACAAAATCCTAGCCCAAACTTATTTAAAATATCTCCCCCCTAACTCTTTTCGATACCCTAATTTCATATGGAACGTAGGAGTTGGGAGATTCCTCTCTTTCGATCAGGTGAGACCTCTAAGACCTCTAAGACGAAAAGAGAACACACTTTTCGTCTGTTTGAATAGTCTCTCATTAACCTGATGGCAGTTTATTTATTTCCGTCGGGTAATCGACTCTTCTCTTCGTGGTGGACCCACTTCAGTGTTCAGTGAGGACCTTAGAGAGAGTCCGCAAATTCTTTTCTCGGACGTCCCACTAAAAGTGAAAGGCGATCGAGCATTGTAATTTAGGGTGTTTGATGACAAACTCAAAACTTGATCGAAGAATCTTTCTCATTAAACGAGCCTCTTCTCTTGATTTACCTTAAAATAAAAGTACAAAATTCAACCAATAAAAATATTAATATGAATAAGTAGAATTATTAAAATAAAATTAAAAGAAAATTATTAAAATAATATAAAAAAATAGAAACAAAAAATAAAATTATTTAAGAAAAACATTTCAATAAATAAATAAAAATTATAATGCATTTAAAAATAAATATAAAGATAAAAATTAATAAAAATATGAAAATTTACTCAATAATAAATACAAAAACTTTGCCCAAACTTATTTAAAATATCTCCCCCTACCTCTTTTCGATACCCTAATTTCATATGGAACGTAGGTGTTGGGAGATTCCTTGGGAGATTCCTCTCTTTCGATCAGGTGAGACCTCTAAAAGCTCTGTTCTCGACCCGGGAAAATATCGAGAACACTCTTTTCGTCTGTTTGAATATTCTCTCATTAACCTGATGGCAAGTTTATTAATTTCCGTAGGGTAAGCGACTCTTCTCTTCGTGGTGGACCCACTTCAATGATGTCCTTAGAGAGAGTCCGCAAATTCTTTTCTGGGTCGTCCCACTAACAGTGAAAGCGATCGAGAATTGTAATTTAGCGTGTTTGATGACAAACTCAAAACTTGATCGAAGAATCTTTCTCACCAAACGTGCCGCTTCACTGGATTTACCTTAAAATTAAAATACTAAATTCAACCAATAAAAACATTAATATGAATAAATAGAATTATTAAACGAAAATTATTAGAATAATATAAAAAAAAATAGAAACAAAAAATAAAATTATTTAAGAAAAACATTTAAATAAATAAATAAATAAAAATAATTAAGCATTTAAAAATAAATTTAAAGATAAAAATTAATAAAAATACGAAAATTTACTCAATGATACAAAATCCTAGCCCCTACCTCTCTCCCCCCTATATCTCCCCCCTACCTCTTTTCGATACCCTAATTTCATATTGAACGTAGGAGTTGGAGATTCCTCTCTTTCGATCAGGTGAGACCTCTAAAAGCTCTGTTCTCGACCCGGGAAAATATCGAGAACACTCTTTTCGTCTGTTTGAATATTCTCTCATTAACCTGATGACAGTTTATTAATTTCCGTCGGGTAAGCGACTCTTCTCTTCGTGGTGGACCCACTTCAGTGAGGACCTTAGAGAGAGTCCGCAAATTCTTTTCTCGGACGTCCCACTAACAGTGAAAGGCGATCGAGAATTGTAATTTAGGGTGTTTGATGACAAACTCAAAACTTGATCGAAGAATCTTTCTCACTAAACGAGCCTCTTCTCTGGATTTACCTTAAAATTAAAGTACAAAATTCAACGAAAAATAAAATGTTATACTTTAAAAATAAAAATGTTATACTGCGGAAAGTTTGCTTATAGTACGTAGTAATATGCCTGCACGGTTATTTCGAAATCACGTAACATCTTTCAGGGTCCCGGTCATTCGAAATTTCGAAATAATTGCATTACGTTCCCTTTTATCTGTTGCACATGTATAATAGAATGAATCTGTGATTCATTGTGCAACATACATGTGCATTCATACATGTGCAACACAAACATTTTATCTGTGAAATGTACTCAAACGATTACTGTTCAAGAATGAAAGCAAACATTTAAATCTGCTAAAAGTGTTCAAAAATTGTAAAGTTCTATTAAATCAGTACGTGCTAGATGGGTGCAGCAAGGGATCATAGAGTTATAGTGGGCCGATTGGAAAAATGTTAGACAAAAGTGAATCTCTTCCGATCGTTTCTTTACAATCTGCATTAATTATAACCTCGAAACAGTGTTTGACAATCTCAGTACCGATCAAAAATACTTGAACGAAATAATATTAAGAAAGGAAGTTGTTCGGAAGGCCTTGCAAAGAGATTTCCTGGTAGACTTTCACATAGCAAATGGATTACCAGCGCCAACTGAATTTTAAGATTCTGTCGGAACTCCAGATCAAACGTTGACTCTGATATTGATATAGATGATATTGACGGAGCTAGTTGTCAAGGTGTGCACGTGCATGGTTTGCAATTAATTGCAAGCCATCTTTGGGAACTTGTTTATTTTTCCAGGCATATGCCTTAGGCAGTTAAAATTATAATTGACCTAGTAATCCAGCGCAATGCCATCTCAATTTTGCCCATCTGGAAAGCCTGCTGATTGGCATGGTAACTGATGATCGGAAGCACATCCGACAGATAGGATTTCGAATATTTAGATTTTTGTTTTGAACCGAACTGATTTAATTAAACTTTAAAAATTTTTAACACTTTAAACAGATTTAAATGTTTGTTATTCATTCTTGAACTTAATTATTTGTGTACTTTTCACAGGTGATGTATTTTATGATACATGGACAAAGATAAAAGGGAATTTAGAGCAATTTTTCCAAAATTTCGAATGATCGGTTCCCGAAAAGACATGTAATTTCGAAAAAACTGTGCAGGCATATTACTACGCACCATACGCAAATTTTCCGTGGTATAACATATTCATTTTCCAAATTTATGTTTATTTCGATTTGTAAGTTGTACAAGGCATTTTTAACGAATTTCGCAAAAATTTGGGGAACCTGGGGCACCAGAAGATAAAACTTGATTTCGAAAAAATTGTACATGCATATTACTACGTACCATACACATCTTTTCCGTGGTATGACATTTTTATTTTTCAACTTTATCTTTATTCCGATTTATATTTTGTTAAAGGCATTTTTGATGAGTTTGGCGAAAATTGGGGGGGGCCCTGGGGCACCGGAAGATAAAATTTGATTTCGAAAAATCTGTGCAGTTTTATCACTGAAGACCATACACAATTTTTGCGCGGTATTACATGTTGATTTTCCGATTTTCGTTTTTTTCACTCCACCCTACAGAATAGTGAGGCGCTGACAATGAGTAAATATATGCTTACACAATGAAAATCTCAAGGTCAATCTCAACTCAAAACTTGTTTGGACATTTTTTGGTAATTATTAATAATAATCGATTAATCAAATTGACCGTAAAATATATATATTTATATATTAATGTACATATACTAGGGGATCAGCCCCCTCCAAGCTACACTCACCAACACCCCCGTTCAGACTTAAGCTAATATTTCTTTTTGTTGCATTAAAATATCTCAATTTTTTGATTTTCTGTAAGCAAATAAACTCTATTGGTTTACAATGGTAGTCTATGGGAATTTGGCGGAATATTAGAGATATCGCCAAGTTGGCGTCCCTTTTGGTGACTAATTTTAGTCGCTAAATTTGGCAATATATCACAAATTTGGCGACAAACTTGGTAGCATTTGGCCACAGAATGGTCCCCCCTTTGTAACCCCCTTATAGGTATGGAGATGCATTAAATGTTGTTCAATAACCAATGGCCCCCATTTCCAAACAAGATGGCAGATGAAGCCAAAATGTCAACCATCCTAGGAATTCAAACTGCTATATTTCAGTCATTTTTTAAAGATAAAGACAAAACAAAATATTCTCCGGAATCCTTGTATTAAGGTCAAACTCTTAAGAAAATAATATTTTTCAGTTTTTAATTTATTTTTGCCGCTTTTTAAATTTTAAATTAAAAAAAAATTAAAATGGCCGCCAATTTTGAAACAAGATGGCGGATGACGCTGGCCAACGAACTCGATCGAGACATTGGTATGTACTATGCATACAATTAATTTCATCTAAATCGGTTTATAAATACGAGAGTTATCGCATGATAAAAATCAGATAGATATATATATATAAGTCACATTTGAACGGAGGGTGGTTTTGAGATCTTGGGGTCATGATCGATGAAAATACCTAAAACGTTTACCGTTTAACATGGTAAACAAGATGCCTAATTTAACAATTTAGAAATCGGATGGTGGCCAACGAACTTGGTCGAGACATTGGTATGTACTATTGGTATGTACCTTTTGCTTGCTTTCTACAATTTCTGTTGTAGTATTGCAGCTTTACCCACGTGCAGCGGATATTTGTTACAAAATATGCGTAATTACCAGAGAAAAACAGAACAGGCTAAAACACCGAAGAATGTTATAAGAAATGCTGTGGATGCTGTATTGATCAACGGACGATCTTAGGCAAATTACTAAAGACTCTAATGTTTCTTCGAGGAACCTGATCGATATCGCCAAATTATGAAGAATGCAGTTGAACCGAGTGGCGGTGTTCATAACTCACCTATGATAGGCGAGAAGCTGGATGTTCAAAAGTTTCACTATCAACTTTTTCGGTTTTATCTCTTACAGTCACT
The DNA here is from genome assembly GCA_963932465.1 of Maratus speciosus. NCBI lineage: Eukaryota > Metazoa > Arthropoda > Arachnida > Araneae > Salticidae > Maratus > Maratus speciosus. Next base: position 248,210 of record CAWVRF010000826.1, on the reverse strand, counting down.
GGACTCCTATGATTTCGGCTTAGAATATTGGATCATTAAATCCTGGGGATATTAGACCATTAACCATCTCACCGCCGCGAACTGATATATCCGTTCCCTAAGCTGAAGGTTTCACTGCAATAGAAGAATTAATATCTGTAGAATTATAATAATTGAAATTATTATAATTCTTCAGATATAATCCAGTTTTAAAAAATTAAGCTATGATTAATTGTTTCATAGTTTATACGCCTATGTCTAATAAAAAAGGTTATATCATGTTGGGAAAAAAATCTTTTTTTAACATTTTACAAAAATAACAGAGAAAACAACATTAAAATTTTGCCAAGAATATTGACGGATTCGTCAAATCTAAAGGCATTGAAAGAGAGAAAAGGAAACTTTAGATAGGGAAAAAGTAAGTTAGGAAAAGTAAGTTGAAAAGAGAAGTAAGTTAAAAGTAAGTTGAAAAGAAGTAAGTTAAAAGTAAATTAAAAGTAAGAAGTAAGTTAAAGAAAGAAGTAAGTTAAAAGTAAGTTGAAAAGAAGTAAGTTAAAAATAAGTTAAAAGTAAGAAGTAAGTTAAAGAAAGAAGTAAGTTAAAAGTAAGTTGGCCAAAGGTAAAGATATAATAAAGAAAACTTAGTTTAAATGAAAAAAGACGAATCGTAAAAGTAGCTCAGATGATGAGGAATGTTATTGTCTGGTGTGCGCTGATAGCTTTATAAACAGCAAACATACAGAAAATTGGCTGCAATGCAAGCTATGGGCACATGAGGCCTGGCTATAAGGCAGATGTCAGACGAGCGATTTTGAAAATCAGCATTTTCGACGCTCTCTCTTGAGAGCAGGCGAATCTTCTGGTCTGTTCAGACGAGCGACCACAAATCTCTGCGGTAAATATTCCGAAAAGCTGCACGTCGAGGCTCGGCGTTTCCCCCAACTCGCTGGGAGCTGGTGGCGTGCTCAAGTCTTTTGTTTCTTCTATGTTGTCCAGACGAACCGAAGTTTTGACGCTGGCTTTAACTTTCTTTATCAGTGATTCGTAAGTTGTTGGTTCTGGTTGCGTATCGAATTTTTTCGCTAGAATTTAAAATGGATTTAATACACGTAGATTAACTAATTTTTGAAATACAAAAGTGTTCAATATAGTTGGACACCTCATGCTTACATTATATAAAGATAAAAATTAAAATATAATAACTTGGTTAAAGGCATCCCTGATTTACAAAAAAAAAAAAAAAAAAAAAAAAAAAAAATCAGAAAAATCTAAAGAAGATTAGGAAGTTATCGATAAATTATATGAATTAATTTTGTTTCATATAAACAAACAAGTTGGAAATTGCTCGTCAAACGTGGTAAATGAGGTGCATTCGTAATATAAATAGTTTTATAAATATTTTTTGCACCAAATTGTACTGATTGTATATTTGAGTGCATTTTATAAGTACATATAAATTTCATTCTGTTCGAAAGACTGTAACATCATTAAAATACACTTGCAATAATTTTTTTCCCATTGGCCGTAATGTAACGGAAGATTTTGACTGTCTCTGTCATTAATCTATACATCCGATTTACATAAAATTTGAAACGACTCGACAAGATTTTGCAAAAATTATATATTTACAATTTCAGACCATTCGGAAGGCTGTAACATTAAAATGCACTTGCAATAATTTTTTCCCATTGGCCGTAATCTGACGAAAAACTTTTGACTATCCCTGTCATTAAACTATACATCCGATTATCATAAAATTTGAAAAGACTCGACAAACTTTTGCAACAATTATATATTCAAAATTTCAGGCTATTGCTTTTGCTCTGTTATATGCGGACAGACGGACTGAACGACGACTATAGGTGTTACGTATTTATATAATTACGAACGCACCTAAAAAATCATTTAAAATTATGCTAATGTTGCAAGTTAACGTTTTATAAGAAAAGTATTTAAATAGTAAAGTATTATTACAGTCAAACCTCGTTAACATGAACACGCTTAACGTGAATTACTTTTAACATGAATTGTTTTCACAGTCCCCTATAAAAACGAATACACAAATTTGATACTGATAACGTGAATTACTGTTAACATGAACAAAATTTTGATTCCCCTTGAGGTTCATGTTAACGAGATTCGACTGTATAAGGAAAAACTGAATGTAATCTTTATCAAATACTACTAATAATAATACTATTTTGTCCTAGTATGTATACTAAATTAAATTCATGGATAATTGCAGGGGTTTTTCTTTGCGGGGTAGGGGGCGAAGGAGGCATTTTGCGAAAAGTAAATGCTAAAGTTTCCGTTTCGGGGGAACTTGTTTTTTCACAAATTACAGATTTTTAAACCTAACAATGTTAAAATAATTAATTAATAGCATGTTTTTATGGAATATAATTTTGTGAAAGGGCCTGTTTTATAATTACGGTTTTTGAGAAGCCTGTTTTATTAAATGGATTTTTGTGACGGGGACCTAAATAGACAGCAAATGTTGCATTTCTTAATAATAATGAATTCTTAATAATAATTCTTTGAAATTAAAATCATTACAAGTTATATCTGGTTTTGAAAATCCAGTATGGGAAAGGAGACAGCAAAACAGAGCCTCTGTGGTCATATCCGGTACCGGTTCTATTTACTGCGAGCATGTAGTTTTAAAAATACTGTTATTTATTTTTTTATTTTTTTAGTTCACAGGCTATCAAATCTTGAGAACTAATGTGCCCGCCGGTTCTGTTACGTACATACGTACATACATACGTACGTATGTACGTAACGCGATAACTCTTGATGGAAATATCCGATTTGCTTCAATTTTTTTTTCTAGTTTCATTCTGATAAGGCGCTTCCCTGATTAGTTTTGGGGATTCATTGGTTAAGTATAAAGGGAGACAACGGGGGGCTAATTCCAACTTTAATTTAGATAAATATTTTTTTTATGCAGATTTATCCGATTTGCTTGAAAAAATTTGTCTACGTTCATTCCGATAAAGCTGTCCTTTGATTAGTTTTGGGGGTTCATTGGTTAATTATAAAGTTGGAAAAGAGGGGGGGGGTCTAGACTCCCCTTTAATTTAGATAAATGGGTTTTTCATGCAGAATTATTCGATTTGCTCCAAATTTGGTATACCGGTTTGTTATGTTAAGGAGCTTCCCTGATTAGAGTTGGAGGTTCATTAGTTAAGTATAAATCGGGAAAAGAGGGCTAGTCCCCCGCCCCCTTTAAATTAGATAAATATGTTTTTCATGCAGAATTATTCGATTTGCTCCAAATTTAGTACACCAGTTTATTATGTGAAGGAACTACCTTGATTAGGTTGGGAGGTTTATCGGTTAAATATAAAGGGGGGTAACGGGGGATAGTAATCCCCTTTAATGTAGATAAATGGGTTTTTCATGCAGAATTATTCGATTTGATTCAAATCTGATATACCGGTTCAAATCTGATAAACCTCGTTAAAAGGAAATCTATCTTCTTTGCTATTTTTGAAGCAAATATAGTTAAGTTTGGTAAAGTGGCCGTTCCGTTTTCTTTCCTTTCTTTTTTTTTTTTTTTTTTTTTGTAAAATTTTGTGTACAGCAAAGTTAATTTTCTACCGATTACTTAAAATAGTATGAACCTAGTACCGTCTGTGTATATTTCTTTTTTCTAATTTCTTGAATAACTAATATAAAATTACAAAATCATTTATTTCATGCAGAAGATCCATTTTGCATATTGAAAACATCGAATGGAAATCATTCTGTTGCGGCGAATAATGTCGTCTGCTCTGTGTGGCGGGAACGTTTCATAGATCGCTCGTCTGACCGGGATAGCGCAGGTGTTTATTTTTCTTGTTGAAACCACAAGCGTTCAAAAAGTCGTTCGTCTGACATTTGTCTAAACGGTCACAATCGATTTTATATTTGTGAATAACTATAACTTTGATGATGTTATCGAGTAGGATACAAGTTACTTAATGTTTTATTCATTATTTTTATGTCTGTATATTTATTCATTATTTTTATGTCTGTATAATTTCAAATTTACATTGTACGGAGATAATTCCTTTGTTTGAACTTGCTGGCAATTATACAATTGATTTCTCTTAACTGCGTATCTTATTTGAGTTTAACTTTTTATAAAGCTTGCTCCAATTTACCCCCTGGGTATAGGCAAATTGCCCTGCAATGGGCTAGGTTGGCGCACATTTTTTCTTTTACTTCAGGCTCCCTCTAAACATAAACTACAAAAGCTACAAATTTAGAACTCCGGGTATTTATAGCCAAATATTTGTGCTTTAAAAGTGCAGTTACATTTTGTTAAAAAACTTAAACAAAAAATTAATAAAAATCAATATCTAAAAATTGCTATTAAAAATTGTATAGGATTTTACTGAGCAGTACTCAATATTCATTTGAATTTAGTTTTTTAGGTTATATATTTTATGAACTTACTATATCATAAATCATGTTATGTATATTATAAATTGTCCTAAATGTAAAGAAATTTAAAAACTTACCCGATGGATTTTTTTCCGCTTTACAGCATTGGGTATAGAATGTTTCCGCGGTCATTTACATGTACAATATACCGATATAACCACGAGTTTCGATAATAAAATATGGTTGGTTAAAGAATTAAAATGACAATATCAATTAGAAAATTATACAAGCACCTCGAAAAATAAAAGAAAAAACTGTTACTGATTTTATTTTTAAAAAAAAGTGTTAATGAGAGGTAATATTATAAAACTAAAATATTTAATGTAAACATGAAAGGAGTGTTTGTAATGCTTAAAAAATGTTTCAATGGAAAAATAATAATTTAAGAAATATTTGGCAATTTGGCATTTTTACACTAAACGCAATAGATAAATTGCCAAATATTGCTTAAATTACAATTTTATTAGATGAAATCCGAGTGACAATTTGATTTTCTTTCTTAAAAAAAAAATAGTTTGATTTTCACCTAACTTTTCCACCCTGTGACTTACAGGAGAAAGTAGTAGATGTAATTATAAAAATGAATGCATATGTAATTTGCTTATTTACGATTTTGATTGCACTTTTCTCACCAAATGATGTGATTTTAAGCCAAAAATGCATAATCCTATGAACAAACCGAGCTATGTTCACAATAATGTTGTTTATTTAATCATTAGATTTTTTTTACATACATATACTTAGAGTTGCAATCAAAATAAATTTTTTTTTTTTTTTTTTGGGGGGGGGGGGGGGGAGGGGCTGCTGAAAACGAAAATGCTTTAAATTTTGTAAATAATGTATCAGATATAAATATCAGGGTGCAGATTACGGGGAATGCACTACACGTTTGCTTTGTTATTCATGAAGAGTATTAGAGTTCCGGTACCCTCTTTTGCTAGAAATTAGGCCCAAAATCTTATCTAGCAAATATGAACGGGATCTAACAGACGTGGATGAAATCAAGCATAGTCAAGACCGGCAAGAGGGTATGTGTTGCATAAATTCGTTATTCTTGGTTTTCAGCTCGAACTCTGTGATGGAAAAATGTCTGAACCTAGTCAGTAGCAGCTTCTTGTAAGGGGAACTACATTGTTAAAATTCTGTAGCGTTTGTTGCATAGTCACTCCACCGTTTTTATAGAAAACGGTTACTTGACTATATTATGGAGCATTTTCATTGGTCAAAATAGAAATATTCTATAATAGCGGCGGAGTGACTATGAAGCTAAAGCTGCAGATTTTTAACAGTGTAGACACACATGTTTGAGAATTTTTTTTTCCATCTGAGTTTTCGGCTATGTTTTCGTTTACCTGTCATTTACGGACTGCTTGCATGTGGCTGTATCTATAGAAATTGACAGGAAAATGACTGGAAAATCATTAAGCTTTTCTGAATTGTGCTGTTGGCGCAGTTGCGCACCTTTCATCAGGGAAGAAAATGCTCCATTGTTTAACGGATACAGCTGCAATCACGTGCGTGCCCGCACAGCTGCTCGCGCTCCTGTTCTTTCATAGTATACACAAGAAATAATCTATTGAAAAACCATATGATCTATATCTTATCCACCAAAATCATCCATTTCTTCTCAAAGTTTTTCCCATGAATTTATAATTAACACCTCGAATGGAACCTTCATACGTAGGACAGAATACGCCCTTTATACTGACCAGTACAGTGATAGCCATGGCCCCATTTCAAAACTTTCTTGGGGAGGAGGAGGCCCAAAGTTTTCTTTGAGAGATGGCAAATTTTTCGTTCTATCCTGTTGTGCACTGTTCAGAAGAAATTGTTACAGTTTCATTCTCAGATATCTCTTTACTCTAAAAAAGTAGTAACTAACGCTATCACCGGAATTGTAGATGATTTTTAAGTTTTTTCCATGAATTCATGATTATCATCTCGAATGGAGCCTTCATACGTAGGATAGAATACGCCCTTTATGCTGACCAGTACAGTGGTAGCCATGGCCTCCATTTCAAATCTTTCTTGGGGAGGAGAAGGCCCAAAGTTTTCTTTGAGAGATGGCAAATTTTTCGTTCTATCTTGTTGTGCACTGTTCAGAAGAAATTGTTACAGTTTCATTCTCAGATATCTCTCTATTCTTAAAGCGTAGTAACTAACGCTATCACCGCAATTGTAGATGATTTTCAAGTTTCCCCCATGAATTTATGATTATCATCTCGAATGGAGCCTTTATACGTAGGATAGAATACGCCCTTTATGCTGACCAGTACAGTGGTAGCCATAGCCTCCATTTCAAATCTTTCTTGGGGAGGAGGAGGCGCAAAGTTTTTTTTTGAGAGATGGCAAAATTTTCGTTCTATCTTGTTGTGCAGTGTTCAGAAGAAATTGTTACAGTTTCATTCATACAGTTTCAACTAACGCTATCACTGCAATTGTAAATGATTTTTTTTTTATGACCGGGGGGGGGGGGGGTCTTTCTTCGTTAACCCTTTACAACGAGAGTCCTTTGCTTAAGTTTTAATCTTTTACCACATGTTTTTTTGTAATTGAATAGCGAAAATGCTGTAATTAAATAAGGTAAAATTTGCAATTAAAAATAACTGGTGGGAATAATGAAAGATTCCGAACACCTTAACTGGCAAATATACCGGTGCTTGTACCCAAGGGTTTAATGTTAAGAAAACTACTGTATACAAAAATATGAAAATGAGCAGTATTATAGAGAAATGTTTGATAAACACGCAGACAGTTTTTAAATCGGAGAATTATTTTAAGATATATTTAATATTAAACTCAGTCAAAATCGTTCCATTAAATAAGTTTTATAAGAGCAAAAACTATACATAGGAATTTAATCATTTATTCTAAGGATATACATTTGAAATTCGCTGTGTGCAGACTGCATTTATTTTTTTAATTTGACTCATTTTTGAGGGTTTATTTCCATTTTAAATTCAAACTTTCAGCATTTCCACAGATATTTTTTACATACTTTAGTAAAAGGTTATTATTTTAAATTGTTGCCAATTGTAAAAACAGCGCAAAGAATAACATTGCCTTTAAAAAAATATTTACACATGACTATTATAAACAGAAAAAAACTTTCAAATTAGAATTAAAGGATTACATGTTGAATTCCTTGTTTGCTTTTTATTTTGAACATAACTTTTGCACATGCGATTATAAATAGAACAAAAATAAAATTATGAAATAAATAATACAAATATATATTCTAAGAAATAGCATAGTGTCACTCAAAATTTGATATAATTATTATTAAGTTCCGTATTTAAAATTCTTAGAGCATAAGATAAAGTGCTGCGTCACAAACTTTTAACCCGTTAAGGGTTTTTGTATTGATATACACGTACACGGGAGATCATATTTCATATTTCTAGATGATCTTTTTTACTATTGTTGTCAATTCTAAGAGAGCGCATATAGTAATATTTCCTTTCTAATAATAAAAATATTTTCACGTGAATATTACAAAGAGAAAGAAAAGTTTAGTGAAAATTACGCCAGATTTAAAACCATTTCCTTATAGCGTTGTTAAAAAACACCGATAAGCAAAGACTGTCGACTTAGTTCCTTTTATATTAACTGATTTTCAAATGTTTAACTAATCTTATTGAATCAAACAGGAAAACAGTCATTAACAGCAGCTTATTCGGCCTTAAAATCCCCCCAGTAAATGGAAAATGAATTGAAAGGCGTTTACAGGGAGATCGCTACTGGTCTTTTTAATTAGAATTCCGTTATTCGTAATCTTTTTAAAACTGATCAAATTAACGGACTTTTGCAGTCTGAACGGGGGCTTGGCGAGCGTAGGTTGCACAGGGCAGGGCCCCCCTAGTATTTTGAAAAAGAGTACTTGAAATATTCACAATTGATAAATGTGCCCCACTTTGAGATTGTTGCAATCGCCAGGCGTTAAATAATATTTTTATTATACTATTGTTGTTAATATAATTATTAATTTCTATTCTTCAAAGTGTTTATTTAATGCTAATATTTCTATTTTAATCAAATCTGGTAAATTATTTTATCTTTTGGACAATATCTGAAAATTTTTTCGAGTCTGGCCCGTCATTTCTGATGCAATCGAAATTATAAAATTCTTTGAAAGCGGCAAACCTGTCTCAAATGGCACTCCTGAGCGGTACCTCGGAGTACTAGAGTACGGAACACAGTTCGTTCCAAGGGATTGTTCGTGAACCGAATCAAATTTTACTATAAACAAGAAAGGAAAATACGGGTCAAGGACACCTTTAGGAACACATTATCACACATTATGAAACACCTTCCAACACATTCAGAACACTATAACAAAACTTCACTGTTTTATGATGTTTATGTAAACAATTTTGGAAAACACATAGCATATTCGAAACACAATTTCCGGAATTACCATCTGGAGTCGGAAATATATGCGAATACTTTTGTGCAAATACGTCTTCTTCTAGCAGGTCTACTACAGTTTTCTAATTTCGATTCCAGCAAAACAAATAACCGTCAAAAGTGTAACAAATTATTTTCCCACAAAGATCAGAGTTTAACTTTCATATTTAAAAGAAATGTGAATCATATAAAAGTAGATTTTAAAAGCTGAATTGTTTGAATAAAATTAAAATACAGTAGAACCTCTTTTACCCGAATCTCTCGGTTAACCGAAATCTATTTTTAAAACTGTTTTTCTTTTTTACAATCACATCCCTTCTGTGCGAAATTCAGTTTTAAAGCTTTTTTTTTACTATCACATTCCTTGTGTGCAAGCAGTCCTTTCCGAACCACGAGTACAGATAAATATTTTAAATCCTCTTTCTTAGAATTCCTTTGAATTTAACTTGACCTCCCGTAAGCTGCGGAGTGGACTAGAACACGGTAGAAGAAGGGTGAACCGGAATGTGTGAAATGTGGTCTAGCAGGTGTTTATTCTGTTCATTATATAAAATGTACTTTATTTCAAATTCAAAATTCAGGTAATTTGTTCTTGTTTCTATTTTGATATTGCTTGATTTTTATTAAGTACTTATAATTATAATAAGAAATAGCGCATATATTTGCCTTTAATCTTAAAATTGAAGCATTCTCGACTATCCGAATATTTAGATTTTCCGAAAGATGGTCTACTGTAATGTTATTTTCACTTTCTTTTCTTTTTATATATACCAGTTACAATCATGTAACCTGAAACTGGAAAAAAGCTCGATAACTGATTCTGGTTGAAAAATAAAATAGTTTTCATCCAATTAAAATCTTTCCAGTCTTCCGTAATCTGGTCCACAGCCAAGTTTGACGTCAAACATTAGAAGTGTTAGCAGCAATATGATTACAAATGTACCAGAGTTAGCTACAAAATAAAGTTATTTGCGTGCAAAACTACATTTCGTTAAACAAAGTCAAATTGCTGCTGAGTGAATTATATATCTTTTATTGAGAATGATAAATAAAGTTAGTTATGCAAAATATTTAGTAATAATATTTTTGGTGAACCGAGATATTTTTTTTTCATATCTCTTATTAGCATGATAACACGGAGAAATAAATAGGCTTGTTATTTTTAAAATATTATATTAGTCTTCAGTCTGTTGCCTAAATGAACCTTATAATCGTTAATTTGTCACTAAGTTTAGTGGTTAGTGCTATACGTCAGCCGAAATTGCTTTATAATAGAACAAAATTTTATCTAAATTTCAGATACTTTTTTGATTATCTAGGTTAAAATAACAAATCAACAAATATTGTTCCGTTGGCCACCATTGGCATTTCAAAGTTTTTTACCTAAATCTTTTTTTTTAGTGATAGTAAATTAACTCCAGATGAAAATATATAATAGTAAATCTTCTTTTGTCTTTTTGCTTCATAATGAAAAACCTTAAATTTACTAATGGCTAAGTTCAAATTTAGTGTAATCTTCTACAATCAGATTCACCGTCCATAGTCTCCTTCAAATCTAAAAGAAACTTTCAGCAATACGCCAACTGGCGGGCATCCGTTTACGGAAGGTTAGTCCAATATCTTTCGAAAACCTTCAAAAAAGAAGAAAAATGTATGATGGTAAAAATAAAAATCAATTACAAAAAAATAATAAATTGTTACTCAGATTTTGTACAATCAAATTTTCAGATGCATTTTTCTTAACCTGATGCATAAGATAAATCGCCAATTATTGCTTAAACTGCAATCTTTTACATTGAATAATTTTTTAAGCGTTACGAACATTCCTCTTCATGTTTATATTAAATATTTTCGTTTTATAATATTATCACTCGTCAAAACTTTTTATTTTTATTTATTAAAATTAGTAACAGTTTTTGCTTTTATTTTTCGAGGTGTATAGCCGTTTCAATTCTTTCATCGACGATAATGGTGGCCATGAAATAACCAATGGTAACCTTTTCGTCCAAAATAGTAAAACTTTCCTTCATAATTTTATAACTAATCTATAAAACGATAAGTCATACACTAAAACCTTCTCTGACACATTATCTATCTGAAAGCGCAAGTTCCGCCAAAATCCATTCAGCAGAACTCGAGTTATAAGCAGCGAACGAAATTTCCTTTTGTATTTTATATTTATAATAGATACGCAATTACGGAGTTATTTTCCGATTTCCTTAAAATAACGACTAAAAAATTATAAATGCATCCTAAATGAAGATGCATGTATCCTAATTTCAGCTTTTCAACTGATTAATATTTTTAACACTTTCCAACAAAGTTGAAAAGTGTTTATGACTTCGGTTTGTCTGTCCGTCTGTCGGTCTGTATGGGCTCTAACTCCCGTAAATATACTCGGATCGTTCTGAAATGTTTGGATGTTAGGGACCGCTACCATAGCACGAAACCTATTTCAAATGAAGTTTGTGGCATGTTCAGTTTATTTACAGGGGCAGTCAAAAGTTTTCCATTACATTACGGCCTATGGGAAAAACCGTTTAAAATGATTTTTAATGATGTTACATGCTTTCAAACATAATAAAATTGATATGCATTTATCAAGTGCACTAAAATATGCATTCTGTAGAATATGCGGTGCAAAGAATAGTTATTATTCATTTACAGGGCCACACAAAAGAATTCTCTTGCATAATGATACAGGGGTGGAGGGAATTTTTTCCGGCGTATTTTATGTTTAATTATTTCATGTATAATAAAATTTATATACGTCGCTGAGGTTTACTACCACTTATTTCATGTATAATACGAAGTGCAGTTTACAGAAACACACAAAAGATTCAGATACTATATTGTATCCGAAGTACTGTACAGTAGCGGTGATTGCTAGAAATGCATTTTTAATTATGTTATGTGCTTTTATGCTTCACTATATTAATGCATTGTATATGGTGTGTATAAATGCTGTAATTGATATACAGGGCTACACAAAAGAATTCGTAATGATTACTGGGTAAATTGCTTAAAGGTGTTTTTAAATGAATTATGCATTTTTAAGCTGAACTGCATTTAGTTTATTAAGAAACGTTTGTAGAACATAGGGGAGACTAGGGAGGGTTGACCCACTTTTTACAAAATTATTTTTTATTTTTTAAATATTATACGTAGAATAAAGTTTTACATATAATTTTATTCGTTATACAATCAGTTATGAAAATAAAATTGCTACATAAGTGTAACATATAAAAAAATTGAAAAATGATTGATTTTAATCATGACAAAATAATGGGCCAAGTCTCCCCACATATGGGAAGGTTGACCCACTATATGGGAGGCTTGACCTATTTGGTTTTTTATTGCAATATTTGTGAAGAGAAATAAAATCAGTTTTAAGAAAGGCAAAATAAGTTTATGCTACATGCTTTAATTATTATAAAAAAGTATATTTTAAAATATCATCCTTAAACAGATCTTTTGCGACGCAATAGCAAGTCAGAGGAGAGAAATTTTGTTATAAACATGATTTTGTCTGAGCAGGTATGATTGTACAGCAGGGAAAATGAAATGTTAACATTTAAGGCAGTATTCTGTTAGAGACAGGTTCTGTTTTCATAGTGCTGCATGTTATTATGTCCGGATTTAGGGGCCAATATCCCGCTTTTTTTGTTTCCTTGTTCTATTTTTTGTAGCACTCGACCTGGCAACTCTAGTTGTAACATAGTTTTGCTTCATCTCACTGTATTCACCCTGGTGAAATTTGTCCATTCCTAAATTTTTTCAATCCATGCAATGTTCTTTTGCCGCCGAATGAGCACTTAACTTATCATTAATGTGATTTAAACCTTTAACGGGTTGGGTTGATTTTTGACGGCCAATTATCTACACGAGTGATATAGGCCCGGGGTGAGTGCCCTCCGTGGGGGTCTTTCTAATGGAACCTAATCCGTATTAACGCATGGAAGATCCACGGCTCGAAGAAAACCACGAAAACTCCGAACGATTAGGCCGACGGGCGCGATTGGGATCGAACCCAGCACCTCCCGTCTACCAGCTTCGAGAGCAGAACCTCTCGGCCACTTAAACCTTTAACGGACAAAGTACTTTCAGTACTAAAATGTTGAAATAAATGACTGGCACCGGAATTTAAGAACAAGTGTATTTGGAAATTTAAAATAAAGTATTTTACATACATATTAAGTGGAAACTATTGTAGCAAAATTCTGGTGCCAATGTGACGCTTCGAAATTAAAATTAAATGATTTTATAAACATACTACAGCCCCTGAAAAGTTTAAGACTACTGCTTTCTTCATTTCTTGTCCTTTCTAGTCTTTCCTGCTGTTTCTATTTACCTATTATAAGTAATATTTAAATGGTAAAATGAGCAATTTTTCACATCTTTCTTTAGTCAGTTTTAAACATTTTATTTTCCATCACACCATTTTACTCTAGATTTACAGAATAAATTTACATTATTTTATATATATAACCATTAACTTTTCATTATGCAGAGTGTATAATAAAATGATTTTCAAAACCACTTAATTAAGGGAACCTTGAGCATCTGGTCAACCCTCCCTCACGCTGACTGGGTCAACCCTCCCTACATAGACCTTTTCTAAAGAATAGTACATTGTTATTTTAAGCCTAACTTACTGTACAATCTTTATGCCTGGAATGAAAACTCGATATTTCTGCATTACTTTAAACCTTCTTACTTAATTTTCTATGATATAATTTATCTTAAAAAAGCTTACAAAGTATTTCTAAAAAACACAACTTTTAGGTTGGAAACGCCTCACAATTGATTTTTTCCACACCTATTTCGATTATTCTACGAAACGAAGACTATTGTTTGAGCATTCCAGTGGCTTTGGTTGACACCTATTGATAAAACTCTGAAATTCTTTTAAATGTGGAAATTGATGGGTGGGTCAAGCCTCCCGTATGGTCAACCGTCCCTAGTCTCCCCTATATAAAATGATATACAGGGTCACGCAGAGAATTGGATACATATCCATCTATAAATGATAATTTCTGGAAACGTGATTCCACTAGTTTTAAGAGTGTTTTACTTTAAATTAAACTTTAGCTAAATAGTGGCTTGTAATAAAGGTACTAGGTTAACTATAGGGTTGTACAAAAGTATACAAAGTTGTTTCCATATATTAGTATAAATTGCGAATGACGTCATTTTACATAAAATAAAACATGTGCTTTAAATCTTAAAATTGAAAGTACCTGGTACACCGAGCATCACTCGGTGATTTTTTTATTCTGCGATCATATTGCATTGAAAAAATGTTACTTATTTATTTATTTATTATTTAAGCGTATTTATTTCTACATGAACATGTCATTTCTACTTTCTAAAAACATACTTGCCAAGCTCCCGCTTTTTTAAAAATCAACAAAACATACTTTAACCCAGAAATTTTATTTAAAAATTTCAATTAGTTATGTTTGAAATGTCTTCCACGTAGAAGCAAGTAAGATTAATTTAATGAATTTCCTGGTTGAAAGTCTGCTTTTTCATTTTTAAAAAAGCGGGAGGTTGGCAAGTATGCTAAAAATAATAATAACACATACTAAATATTCGTTTTTTGAGCTTCTTATTTATTTACAAATCTATACCCCTTTCCCTTCTGAAACATCTAAATTGCGCAATAGTATGATTATTGCGTTATTTTTAAGCTTTCTAAGCTTTCCCTTTTATATACTTTCTAGTAAACCATTTTGTTACATATTTTTGCAGTCTTTTAAATACTAAATTGATTGGTTGTTGGTGTATTCAATACTTCTTTCCATACAACATTATGAGTGTGATGAGGATTTTCTGTAGGTAGAAGTACCTTTAAGTTGTTTTGCCTCTTAACCCTGGAAAAAGCAACGTAGAGCATCCCACGCATAAAAACATGTGTCCAGAATTCGACACCAACAAATTCGAAGGTCTGACCTTGAGCTTTATGTATAGTTATTGCAAATGCTGGCCTCACAGAAAATTGATGCCTTTGCATCGTGCATCCAATTTGACCTCTGCTTGAATCGAGAGTTATTCGCGGAATATGTACTTCGATACCTGAATATTCTCCTTTGATTATTTTTGCTTTGATTATGTTATTGCAAAGATCTTTAACAATTAGCCTTGTTCTCTTCCAAAGGTCCTCTGAAACATCTAAATTGCGCAATAGTTTATTATTGCGTTATTTTTAAGCTTTAACTCATGAGGTGGCAAATCAGCTATTTCGATGGAATTGGGAAATTCCGTCGTAACCTGGACTCCTTCTTCAGGTTGATCTTTGACGGAATCATAGCTGTGATAGATTTTATACTCTCCAGGAAGCTTTTCAATAATTTCGGCGTTAATCTTGCTGACATCTTTATTTAATGGCGCAAGGATAGCTAGATCCTTCATTTCTTCATAACTTATTTTCTTTATGCAGTTTCCAAAGACTTCATTAGTAAGATGACTATTTGAAAGTATATCTACGGGTAGTTCGATTTCACCCATCGCGTTCTCAGGTAGCTCCCCATTTCCAAGCTTCAAAAGATATTTGGGAAATTCTCTTTGTTCCGGATCAACGCGCATGTTATCTGTTAATGAAATTGAATTGAAGTGGTGCCACAGTTCACTTGTTTTGATTGCTAAATACAATATTTCACTTCTATTTGCTCGTAGTTGGACAGGTAGGCATTGACGGAAGTCCCCTCTTAGGACCATAATCTTTCCACCAAATGGCAAAATTGGATTTCCAATAGAGTGCAGCAATTGATCTATGTTGTGAAGTCCGTATTTTGGCAGCATAGGAGCTTCATCAATCAAAAATACATCAACTTTGCTGAGTTCGATTGCTTTAGCGGATCTAGGTTTCATTTGAATCCGATGTCAATGGAACTTTAAATCCAAAAGTCTTGTGTGAAATACTTCAATCAGGTAGCAGAATAGAAGCAATCCCAGTAAATGCCATGCACTTTACTTTATGCTTTTGTCCTGAAAGGATGTAATAAAGAGTTTTGTATACAAAAGTCTTTCCAGTGCCTCCAGGTCTATCCATAAAGAAACATTTTGATCGAGGGGTTGAATCGTTTACTGAATGTAAGATGTTATCAACAATTTCAATTTGTCTCCCTTTAAGAAGTTGATACATATGTCCTTCAATAGAAACAGACTCATTGGCATTCATAGTTTCTTCATTTAGCA
The DNA here is from genome assembly GCA_963932465.1 of Maratus speciosus. NCBI lineage: Eukaryota > Metazoa > Arthropoda > Arachnida > Araneae > Salticidae > Maratus > Maratus speciosus. The sequence goes on along the minus strand of CAWVRF010000826.1, from coordinate 232,193 downwards.
CGTTCTTGTATCCATCAATATCGTCCATACCAAGTTGATGAACCCAGTGTAGGAAATTCCTACCTTCAGTAACTTCTGTATTTAACTTGAATGGGATAATTCGATACGCACGCTTAAGTGCTTCTTCGACAGAATTAACCATCTGTCTTGTTTCTTGGATGAAGTCTTCAGCCAAATCTTTCTTAAACATTTCCCATAGGCGTCTTGGATTTTCAAGAGATCCAAAAATGAGAATCTGTGTAAACAGCGTTCTCATGACTTTTGGCATCTTCGTCATAGCAGAATCTCGCAGACTTTCAATCCATTGTTGGTCATTGTAAGTTAGTCCCCAAACTGAACAAACTTGTTTATATGATGTATATGTAATGCCATCAACTGTTAGCATATCTCCGAAGCTTGTTGCATTCTTAACATGGCACAGCAACATTCGTAAGTGGTAGAGTTCTGGCTGGGAGATGAAATTTACGTTATGTATACGACCAATAGTGCGTAAATGGCGAATATTCTGAATCCATTCGCTGGATTTTCCATCCCATATGAAGTATTCAGGAATATCCCAATAGTAGTGATATATAACTTCTTGAGAATTTCCGTTCAGAAGATTATTTTCTTCTATTTGTTTTAGGCCTCGATTATGCCGGAAATATGCCTCTAATGTTGAACCTTTCTGACCTGTATCTGCTAAATCTTCTTGTGCTAGATCAATGTTTACAATTTGAAATTGACCTGGTAAATGGATATCTAAGCGTTGAACAGAATGACTTTTCTTTTGAATCTCTTTGCCAAATAATCGCCAACATGCTTCTGGTTGAGTGATACATCGACCTTCAATATAGGTGTCTACTTCAATGTACATAAGTTTTCTTTGGTTTTCAATGATCTTTATTGTTGCACAATCATGCCCTTTGTAAATACATTTGTAGATATATTTTACAGCACGAATATTTCCTACATATTCAACGTTTATATGACACTTGTATCTCTTCAACAGATAAGCATTGTATGGAGCTACGTAACGGTTATCTCTTGTTATTTTGCAACCATTTATATCCTTTCGATAAACAGCATCGTGCGAAAGTTCTAAACTATGTTGATCCAACTGTGGATTATATCTACGTCGATAATTTGGTTTTTCATCGTCCGCTAAAGAAGTGATTTCGTTAAACATTTTAGGATAGTTCAAGCGACATGTCATGCACCCATTTTTATTAATCATACACGGTGCATTTGGGTTTAGTTTCCCACACGGATTGTGAATCATCCATTTTAGCACCAGATTTTGTAATCAGGATCATTATTAATCGGAATTTCCACTGAAATCAGGTCATCAAGTTCCTCTGGGTTACGGATTCTATCTTCAGGAGTCACAATCACCAGCAGATGCATATGTGGGAGGCCACGTTTCTGGAATTCTATTGTATAAACGTAAGCGGCAACCTCTCCAAATACTTGTTTTCGTCCAATTCTTCAATAATGTCATCGAATTTAATTTTACAAACTCTAGCGGTGAGATCAGGTCTATCTTGAGCAGGTTGCTCATGTATTATTCCCTTTTCCAAGACAACTTTTGATGCCTCTTTATTTTCTGGCCATTAAGGATTTGATGTCATAGTGATAAAGAAATCTGGCGATCCATATCTGTAGACAACGGCCATCGCATCTTCGAACTGTTCAATATAGTATCGCGTCGATCCAATGAATAAAGATGGCAGTATTATCTTTTCACCAACAACGGCATTTTTCTTTTCAGCGAGTGCCTTAATAATGTGGTGTAACGCCAGAATATTGGTCAGCAAGAATTTTTTTTTTTATTAGCCTTGATCCATTGGATGCGATCGCGCTCTACTCTGATGTATGTATCAACGAGGTATTGTTGGAAAAGTCATCTGGAAAGCTTTGATCGGCGTTGAGTGTAAGTATGGCGCATACAACATTGGTTATAGGGACATTGAATCTTCTGTAATCAACATTTTCTTGCATTGTAAACAGAAGTTTGACATATGGAGCTTTTATTTCTTCTGCTTTAGCATGTCTATTCACTTCTTCTTCAACTTCTCGCATCATCATAAATGATTGTGCAAACATATTTTGAGACCGAATAATATGCTCTAAAAGTTCCATTAAATTTCGTCTGATTCCGTGGTTGAGAGGATATTCGAGTCTTTTGTTAACAGCAACTTCTGAACTTAAAAAGTACATCTGACCATATTGCGGTCGTTCGAATTCGCCTTCACTGTTTTGGGTTGGATGAGCTGCCACATTCATCTTATGATAAATTTGTCCACCGGCGACAAAGCTGTAAATACCATGGCTGTTAATTTTTCGACCATTATGTGTCTTAAATGAAGCCAAAGTAAAGCATGAATTTAAATTGCGAATTTTTTTGTGGAAATTTTCAGCAAATGAATTGCATTTTAAAAAGAGACGCACCAATTCATTTTGAAAATTGGGGAAGTCAAGCTTAATTCGTCCATGTAAGCAGCAGTTGCCGAATGAGCCCTGGTTAATTTGATTAGACATATGTTCTTCTGGAAAATTAATTGCTTTGCAATGAATACATTCAATGTTAAAAGAACCCAATTTTTGGTACTGCGCAATTCAATGTACGCATTCTTTTCTTTACTAAAATTTGTAGGCGCCTTATGTTACGGCGTCTTTGTTCTTCTAAATCTTGATCTTGTCGCTTATTTATTTCATTTGTTATGTGCTGAATGGAACAAAACCGCATTTCACGTATGGATTGAATGCAGGTTTCGTTTGTTTTGCCAACACTTTTTCGTCTTTTTAATGTACACAATTAATCTAATTCTGGGGATCCAGATTCATTAAGACAATAAATCCTATCTGCGATCTTTTGTCGGCTTCTTTCTTTAGCAGCACGCATTGGTCTAGACGTTGAAATATCATTTTCAATTTCAGTATCGGAATCGGAATCGGCATTTTTTCGTTAAAGTTCAACTCTCGTTCTTTTTTAGGCCGTCCTGTAGACATAATGAATTTGCAATTATACCAACTAAATTTTAAGAAAAATAAATACTTTAGCTCTAATTGCACAGTATTAGAAATATTTACTGTTTTCAGTAACATAGAAAAGTGATAGTTACTAAATATTAGTAGAATATCAATAAGTAATGGCGTTAACGTTTGTATTTACGGCTCCTAGTCTTAGTACGGTCAGAAACTAAAAGTAAGAGAAAATGATGTCATTGATGGGCAAAAGTTGAGATATTTCACTTTTAAGTAGAAAAATTACTTGTTTTTTTTTTTTAAATATAGTGTCATTTATTCAATGGGGGGAAGAAATATACAATTTAAATATTTTATTCTGAAGCATTTATTCGAGTACGTAAATAATGTATTTTAAAGTTAAAAAAGGAAAAGAAAACAAAACTTTGCATACAGCCGGAAATTTGGATTGTCATATATGAAAATAAACTATTTTTATACGCATGCGATTATCAAGCATATCCTGAGTGCTATACTCCATGTTTTATAAATTAAATGATCATTAACAAGATACGTTGTCTAAGTCAATGTTTGGTGACAAAAATGAGCTATGTGGAAAAATTGACACAGAAAAATGATCTTTATTTTAAAATTGTTGCTAAATTTGCGCCAGTGTATATCGCCGTGGCAACAAACTATACAGATGTTTGTAACTATATGGTAGTTGTTTTAAACTTAGCAAAAGTATAAGCACAGTTATTTATCAAGAAATATTACTAATGTTTATGAAAATATTTAAATTCACGAAATATAATCATAATCTATTATATATATATAATCCAAACGGAAATTTCGTTCCGAACGTCGAGATTTCGAGTTCTACCGCATGGATTTTTACGGAACTTATACCGTTAGATAGGTATCGTTCCAGGGAAGGTTTTAAGCTATAACACATCCTTCTACCTAGACTGGTTATAGAATTGGTACGGAAAATTCTATTATTTTGGACTTTGTTACTTCATATTTCCTTAAATATCTGGGCTCCTATTGGTCGTAGAGCTTAGATCTCGCGCCAAAAGTAGCTCCGAAGCACCCAAGCAAACTTTTCCCCGCGATTATTTTGCCGTCTTCCGATTTCCTCTAACTCTATTAGGGGCCCGCGTAGGGCCCCTTTAAAATATTTTTCGTAGTAATTTCAGCAATTATCTTACATTATTCGTTAAGACCGCCACCCTCCCGATTCATGTATCTACGGAAAGGTTGCATGAAGGAGTTTCGTTCGGATACGCTTTCGTTAAGAATAGAGTGCGCTCCCTGGTGGTGGAATGTGGAACTAACATAACGCGATATTGTTAAAATTGGGAAATGTAACAATGCGATCTGTTTTAAACTTTGAGATAGTTCATAACACATAATCTATTATCTATTCTATTATATATATATATATACAATTTATTATCTATTCTATTATCTATTATATATATAAAATCCAAACGGAAATTTCGTTCCGAACGCCTAGATTTCGAGTTCTACTGCATGGATTTTTACGGAACTTATACCGTTAGATAGGTATCGTTTCAGGGAAGGTTTTAAGCTATAACACATCATTCTACCTAGATTAGTTATAGAAGTATGACGGAAAGTTCTGTTATTTTGGACGATAAGGTTACCATTTTATTTCTTGGTGACGTTTTTTGTTGTTGAAAAAATTGAAACGACTATTACACCTAGAAAAATAAAAGACAAAAAACTGTTACTAATTTTATTTAAAATCTTTAAAAAAGAAAAAAAAAAGAAATTCATTTTAATGAATGATAATATTAAAAAACGAATATATTTTATTTAAACATGAAAGAGAATGTTCGTAATACTTAAAGAATTACTCAATTGAAATATTGCAATTGAAATAATATTTGGCGATTTATCTTTTGCATCAGGTTAAGAAAAATGCATCTGAAAATTGATAAAATGATATCAAGGAAGTTCCCCATAAGCGCATGCTCAGCATTATTTGAAAAAATATATAGAATATTCTTCTCATAAATATATATATATATCCATAAAAAAATCGGCAGAACCTCTATTTAGCATTCCTAAAAAAATAATGAAAATTTCATTTTTTGCGATTTAGCGCTGGATGGCGACACGATAAAATTTTGAATAATACTATGATAAATATTCTTTAAGAAAAACTTTTTAAACTTTCGATACGAAGTTAGTTTAAGTAAGTTTAACTTAAATAAATACATATTTATAACTGCAGTTTTGTCATATACATTTATATGTGTAACAATGAAATTTAACGATCGTATTTATGCCGTTTACAATGAAATTTAAATGGATTAAAAGTGTTTCAAACTCAAATTAAGGTCCGATTCTGAGCATTGGCAATTTGACTTCTATATTGTTAGTGTCAGAGACAACAAGAGAGTTTTATTGCCATGGAAACAACAATTTAATATCGAAATGTTTAATGATAGCATTCTTAATTAAAATACCCTTAAAACTTATCCAGCCGGTGACACCGTATAAAATTAAATAGCTCAATACAAGTAACACGCAATTTGCATATATTATACAAGCTTACAGCAAAAATAGTAAACTAATCCACAGTTTAAGTTTAAATTCATTGATCATTAGGCATTTAATTACATATTTAACAAGGAATTTATAAATGCATTTCAATCTCTTGCATTTGGCGAGGAAACCTATTGGTTCGCCAAAGAGCGTCGAGCATTCGTCTGTTCGCGCCAAATACTCGAAAAAATATTTTTTTTACGGATTTTCTACTGCGATTCGACCGCTATATTTTTACCGATCTTTTTTACATACATGAGTCATTTTATTAGTATTTCCTTTTTCAAAATATTTTGAGTATGCGTTTTAAGGGGTCCTTCCTTGTGAGTAACAATTTTTATTATTATTATTATTATTATTATGTATCTCTTACAGAAAAAACTAGCAGATGTAATTATAAAAATAATGGTATTACATAAATAGCAGTTAATATTATAAAAGTGGAGTCAAATATTTAAATTTTAATGCAAACGTTTGCCCCCCCCCCACACACACACACACATATTAGAAATTATTTAATTTCAGATATTTAAAATATTTTTCGCGTACTTTACTACGGATACATGCTATTTTGTTTTTCCCCAAACTTATGACTTTTATAACCTCGAACTTAGATCAACAAATATTGTCCACTCTCTCTCTTTTTTTTTTTTTTTTTTTTTTTTTTTTTTTTTTTTTAACATATATCGCCAATATTTCTTTTAGAAAAGTCTACTGTTTCAAATGTTAAGTACTAAAGATTATTCTTAAGAAAATTTATGCAATTTTGCGTTATTAATACCACAAAAGAAAATATTTTGCTTACTGAATAAAAATTGCTTACTGAAATACATTTTCGATTGTCTTTTTAATTCGTCATCCCATTTTCAGTTTTTTTAAGGTTTTTGATATTGGATTAACCTTTCGTAATCAGGTTACCTGCTAATTAGTGTATTTACTGAACTATTTAGATGTTTCTTTTATATTTGAAAGAGTCAGATCAGTGACCAGACAGTGACTGTCAGACAGTGATCGCGATTGTAGAAGATTACATGAAATTTGTATTTAGCTATTAGTAAATTTATGTTTTTTCATTATGAAGCAAACGGAAAACAGAAGATTTAGTATTATATATATATTTATTTGCAGTTATTTTACTGTCACTAAAAAATAAATACTTGGGAAAAAATTTTGAAATTCCAATGGTGGCTGGTGGAACAATATTTGTTGATTTATCATTTTAGCCTGGATAAGAAAAATTACCTGAAATGCAGATAAAATTGAAAATAGAAATCATTATAAAGCAAGTTCTTCTGACGCACAATCCTATTCGCTAAACTGAGGAAAAAATTAATGATTTTAGATTTATTTAGGCAGCAGACTGAAGAATAATGTAATTTTGAAAATAAAAAGTGTATTTATTTCTCCGTGTTATTGCACTCTTTAGAGAAATGAAAAACGGTCTTCGGTGCATCAAAAAGATTATTTCGTTATATTATAACGTGTTAGGTTATTAAGGTTTGTATAACTGACTTTATTTGTCATTTACAAAGAGTATTTTAGGCGAAAGATCTATAATTCAGCCAACAGCAATTTGACTTTATTTAATGGGATGTAGTCTGGCGCATAATTACGTATGTTTTACGTGTGTTAACTCTGGTAAATTTGTAACCATATAGTTTGCAAACACTTCTAATGTTTGCCGTAAAACTTAGCTGTGCACCCGATTATGGACGATTGGGAAGATTTTGATTGGATGAAAACAAGATGTTTATTTTTCTATCATAATGAGTTATCGAGGTTTTTTTTTTTCAGGTTAACAGTTACATAATTGCAAGTGGTATATATATAAAAAGGAAATGGTAATGAAAATGACATTATTTTAATTTTATTCAAACACTTCATTTTTAAATATCCACTTTTATGTGATTCACATTTCTTTTAATGAAAGTTAAAGACTTTTCGTGTGCAAACAATTTATTACATTTTTTTTACCGTATTTACGCTGCTGTAATCCGAAGATAGAAAACTACAGTCGACCTGCTAGAAGACGTGTATTACAAAATATAATGCAATGTAGAGAGAAATTGTATTTAAGCTACCAGAACCACACATAGCACCAAGCTGAGAAGCCCGGAGTTCAAGAACTATCAAACGAAAGTGAATAATCCGAACATAAGTAATGTTCAGTGGTCACTCTCTGCAATCATTGTAATTATCTCTCCTTTTCGTAGTGTGGTGACTAGAGCATGGAACTATTAATAAAGAGGAATTGACATATCCGTAAAATAGTGAAACATCAACTGTAACCGCGGTCGAAGGGGTTGTTTACCGCCGGTGGAAACTTCCACCAGTAAGTTTATATAGAAAATTTCTCCTTATTTAAAAGCCTAATTATTGCAAAATTTCAGTCATGAATAATGGTAGAAACAGATTTTCATTTTTACTGGTAGCAGTTTATTTTGGTGGTAGTCCCGCCCTGCGTTTCCGCCATATTGTGACAACCAGGAAAACAAACTGACAGTTTTCATATGGGCATTGACACCAGTAAGAACAAATAGAAATTTTAACCACATTTATCGGAAAAAAATCCATGAATAGGACGCTTAAATAAGAATAAATTTTCTATTCAATTATACTGGTGGGATGATTGCCCCGGCGGTAATCAGAAACTCAAGATACGATTTTCAAAAAAAGTAGCCGCCATCTTGTGACGACCTCCTCAGTTATTTCACTCGCACCTGGTAAGTAGTACACTATATGTCTCCTCCTCTTTATTCATAACTCCATTGACTAGAGAACATTTTAACATTTCTGATTATCACAACGGCCGTATTTTCTTCCCAACCTCTACTTTAAATATATACTGTAAAAAGAATTTCTTCTGAATAGTCCGAATTTTGCCTAACCCATAAGATATTATAATAGCTAAATAGCGTTCGCATAGTATTCAGCAAATGAGGAAAGATTTTCCCGATGAAGGTGCATATTAATTTAAAATACAAGGTCGAATTCATAATTTTGTTTGATCAATGATCATTTGGAAAATGGACCAGCGAAGCGGGTGTAGCCTGCTAGTCAATAATTATAATCAATCAATGTTTTTTTGTTCTAGCCAGTTAAAACAAATTTTACCGTATTTTTGATCTACATAAGCCGTTATCTATTGCTCGATTAAGTGTAGAAGGCAATTTTCAGTGCCACTTTCGAGATTACCTTTCATTGTGTTGGCGAGGATTCCGATTACAGATGATTAAATATAAAAAAATTGCTTAAAATTACATTTTTTTTTCTACCTAAGTCGAGACTTAGTTGGAATGTTTTCTCATATTAGAATAAAGTATATTTCATAAAAATCATCAGAATTTTTTTCGATTAATACCACTTTTTTGAGTAATGAGCTTATTTTAACCACAGAAAACGATTTTTCTCGAATTAACGTCTTAGGTAAATCGATGTCTTGAGCTCGAATTAGAATAGGCGTCAAATTTTATGAAAATGGTTAGAGCCGTTTTCGATATATAGCAACATTTTCAGTGCTGAGTTTGTTTTAATCGATAAAAACGAATTTTCTCGAATTCGAAACCTAGCTAGATATGTTTCTCGTGCTCGAATTAGTATAGAAAACACGTTTCATGTAAATTGCATGAGAATGTTTCGATTTATAGCAATCAGAATTTTCGACTAAGATCTTGTTTTACCCTGTAAAAACGAATTTTCTTGAATTCGGGACCTAGGTAGATCTTTTTCTCGTGCTCGGTTTAGTATATGCATCAAGTTTTGTGAAAATCGTTAGAGCCGTTTTCGATATATATAAACATTTTCAGTGCTGAGTTTGTTTTAATCGATCAAAGCGAATTTTCTCGAATTCGAAACCTAGCTAGATGTATTTCTCGTACTCAAATTAGTATAGAAAACACGTTTCGTTTAAATTTCATGAGAATTTTTTGATTTATAGCAAGCAAAAGTTTCAGCTAAGATCTTGTTTTATCCTGTAAAAAAGAATTTTCTTGAATTCCGGACCTAACTAGATCTTTTTCTCGTGCTCGATTTAGTATAGGAGGCAAGTTTCATGAAAATCGATCCAGTAGTTTGCGATATCATCCGTAATCGGGAAAATCGCTTGCTCGTTTAATATATATGATATGTTTTGTACTTCAGTAGAGTCCCACTAAACCGAGTTATTTTCTTCTGATGGACTGGTGGATTCTATTATTATGAAACAGCCATTATAAATGAAGTGTTAGGTGAAGATGAAAGAGCACCCGTAAAAAGTTAGAACTCTGATTTTCTGATCAGAATGGGGAAAAAAGTAACCATAATTGTTTTTCCCTTTATAATGGCTGTTTCATAATAATAGAAGCCATCAGTCCATCAGAAGAAAATGAAGTAATGGAAATTCCGGGGGCGACACTAAATTCTGAAAAAGCAGAATTCCTGTTCTCTAGTTTTTTTTTTTTTTTTTTTTTTTTGCTACGGGTCAGATTTGATCATTTTATAAGAAATCAAGAATTTTGTTTTAGATGCTTACGTTTGAATAAAATTTAATGTACTGTCATAAAAAATACATAAATAAATAAATAAAATGAAATAAATAAATAAATACAAATAAATAAAATAAAAGACAAAAATAAAATCTATTAGTTTCCAAGTAAAAATCATTTTCACCAATGTTCTATGACACACGAAACTCGGAACACAAGTGATTGTTATACAAACATTATTATGTAACATGCATTTTATATACCTGTTTTTTTTTTACACCCATCCTGGTTTTTGTATGCAAAGATGTTATTTTGCAATCAATTTTTAAACCACTTCTTGATAGACGAGAATTATTAAAATTACGTTCATGGGTGTGTTTCGATGATAATACAACATTTTTATAAATTTACAACTTAATTATCAATTAATACATTGATTTTTACAGGTGATCAATCGCCCAATATTCTCTGTAACGCGTACCGTTGAATGAGAATTGAAACAACAATGGATTGAATGGTGTGACCATACACGCTCGCCAATAGAGCCAAATGGCCGTGAAACTGCAACAATGAAACATTTTAAAGGCTCAGGGGGAGGAAGGGGGGGGGGGTTCTGAGACAAAAATAATCAGAACAGGATATAAGGTAGTCCGACCAGTAAATGAACACTTTAAGCACATTTAAAAAGAAAAATTTTCATTATATTTAAATAAACAGTACCTATTGGTGTTTGACAGTATAAATACATTTGTTGGTTTATAAATGATAAAAAAATAACAAAAGGTATTTTATATTTTACTTGTTTTGGATGCTAAGGGTGTCTTAATAGAAATTGATGTAAAAACCAAGTAAGTGAATAGCTGTTACCAGTGAATGAACGCAAAATTGTCCAGTGAATGAACAGGCAGCAATTTAAAAATATTTAAATTTCAAAGTTTTTTATTTATTTTACAACTTGTACAAATGACTTATAGCATGTTTTTACTCAATTACGTTTTTTTTTTTTTCCTAACCCAGACCATAACTAATTAGCTTGAAAAATTGTCCCTTTTAAATTTTGAAATTAATCATAAATTACAGATTTTTTTTAAAGAAAAATTATTTAAGTAATAACTCCAGATAATAACTCTATTTAAGTAATAACTCCAGATGAACGGGAGCATATTACAGAAATAAGTTAGGGAAGCGGTTCCCAACCCGTGGGCCGCGAGCACCGTGGTACTGGGCCGTAGAATCTTGGGGTCTAATACCAGTTTTTCGGGACAATTCACTACAGAAGCGCTGGCTGTTGATCGCTGGGCTTACATTCGTCAGTCATCAAGGTCAACGCTCTCCTCTCTCCGACATTTCTCACCCTTCCCCCCACCACGTCCTCATTCCGCACTTTTATTATTGACTCCTTTGTCAGTGGCTGTGGTTTTCTGTTGATGTATCATATCGTTATGTGTACTGTGAGCTAATATTACTTCACGTGAATATGGATGCTTGGTTTCGGACGGGATCTTGTCGTAAGACGAAGTTGACATGTGATGAAGGGACTTCTACATCTGTTTCTACAAATAGTGAGTTTGAAATGAAAGCAAAATCCAGTCTAAGTTGTAAAAAAATAGGAAGGAAAATTAAAATATATTTTCGTAAATATAACCCTGATTTTTTAAAATGTGAGTTTGTGTTTTCTGATTTTGAGGAAGAGCCTATGCCTCAGTGTGTGTGATTTGTTTCGAATTGCTATCCAACGAATGTATGAAATTTTCAAAACTTGAAACACATCTATCAACTAAACATCCTGAATGTGTAGGAAAATCTTTGGATTATTTTGTAATCAAGAAAAGAAATTTTTGTATATCTAAATCTTCCATGAAAAAATCTTCAAATCAAAACAAACTAAGCAGAGTTTCTTATGAGCTTTCTTTGTTAATCGCAAAGAAGGGTTCAGCTCACACCGTGGGGGAGGAACTTATTATACCCGCAGCAATAATAATATGTAATGCTTTGTTTGATGAAAAATGTACAAAAAAAAATAAATAAACGAAATTCCATTATCAAATACAACCGTTAAAAGAAGAATTGATGAAATGTCGGAAAATGTGAAAAAAGCTGTCGTTACTTTTTTGAAACAAAGTGAATATTTTTCGCTGCAACTTGATGAGAGTACAGGCGTTGCTGGACAAGCTAATTTATTAGCTTTTAGTCGTTTTGAGTTGTATGGCAATATTGAAGAAGAAATGTTGTTTTGTCGGTCTTTGCCGACAAAAACAACTGGCGAACAGAATTTTAAATCTATTGACAATTTTATAAAAAAAAATGAAATAGATTGGACTAAGTGTGTAGGTTTGACAACGGATGGGGCACGTGCTATGTCTGGAATTCATATTGGTTTATCGCCAAAGTTAAATCAGTCGCTCCCTTGGTTCAATGGACACATTGTAGCATACATAGAGAAGCTCTTGCAGTTAAAGGTTTGGACGAGAGTTTAAGAAAAACACTTCACGATGCAGTAAAAATAGTTAACTTTATCAAAGCAAGACCTAAAAACTCCAGACTGTTTGGTGTTTTGTGTGATGAAATGGATAGTGAACACAAACAGCTTCTATTTCACTGCGAAGTTCGGTGGCTATCGAGAGGCAAAGTGTTGACAACATTGTTCGAACTCCGTGGTGAACTCGCGGTTTTCTTGAGGGAGGGAAATTATGATGGAAAACTTGCAAATTCCTACTTAGACTGTGTGACCAATGAAAACTGGTTGAAACGGTTGGCATATTTGGCGGATATTTTTGGTTCTCTCAATGTTCTTAACTCTGCAGGGCATGGACGCTCATAAGTTTTTTGTGCAAGACAAAATAGAAGCAATGATAAAGAAACTTCAATGATGGGCTCAAAAAGTGGAGCAAGATTCCTTCGACGCATTTCCAGTCCTACATGATTTTCTTCAAACCAACGAAGTCAAATTGATAAAACAACAGCTACAACTGTAAAAGAACATCTCGAATCTTTGACCTCTAAATTCAGGTAATTTAAAGTTATTTATTTTTCTTAATTTTATTCTATTATTTTTAATAAGCGTAATTAAAAACATTTATTTTGCTAAAACAGTAACTTTTTTTAAAATTGGTAAATTTTTCAAATAGTACCTTTTTAAATTTATTAATAAATTTTAGTTACTTGTCTTATACTTTTATTAATCATTTATATGAATGAGAAATCTACCAACACTAACTAAAGCAGTAATAAAGCGTTTTCATATTTTTCAGGAACTTCTTCCCTAAAATTGAAGATGAAATACAATAGATCAAAAACCCCTTTGAAGAAAATTACTTAAAAAAATTAAAATTATCTTCAAAGGAAGATCACTTGTTAATTGAACTATCATGTGACCAGACTTTAAAATCGATTTTTAAGACAACACCACTGGTCTCATTTTGGATAAAAGTTTGGCAAGACTATCCAGCTATTGACAAAATTGCACTGAGACACTTGATGGTCTTTTCTACAACCTATCTATGTGAACGAGCCTTTTCAACTTTAGTTTTTTTGAAAAATAAATATAGAAGTAAAATGAATCCCGAGAGTGATTTGAGACTAAAACTATCTAGTTTCAATCCAGATATTGACACTCTCGTCGAGGACAAACAGTGTCAAAAATCCCATTAAGGTTTTTTTTTATCACTGTTTTTTTTTTAGTTTTTATATAATTGTGATAGCTAAGTGAATACAATAAATAAAGTTATTTTCTTTATAAAAAATATTTTTTTCTAAATGTACAGCATTTTTTACTAGTTATTGACACAATATATATATTTATTCGTCATGTGTATATACTATAACTATATAGGTGTCTATTTGTCATATTTTTAACTTGTATATTAAGTAGTTAGTGGTCCTCAAAGTTATTTTTACAAAATTGGTGGTCCGCACAACTAAAAAGGTTGGGAACCGCTGAGTTAAGGTGTTCTAATTATGCCTTTCATATGATCCTTAAAATACCAGATGTTATACATTACTGCAGCAACTCCACCGCATTTTACATAAAATAAAACATGTGCTTTAAATCTTAAAATTGAAATATATTTTGTACTTCATTAGAGTTCCGCTTAACCAAGTTATTTTCTTCTGATGGACTGGTGGATCCTATTATTATGAAACAGCCATTATAAATGAAGTGTTAGGTGAAGATGAAAGAGCAGCCGTAAAAATTTAGAACTCTAATTTTCTGATCAGAATGGGGAAAAAAAATAACTATATATTTTTTTCCTTTATAATGGCTGTTTTATAATAATAGAAGTCATCAGTCCCTCAGAAGAAAATGAAGTAATGGAAATTCCGGGGGCGACACTAAATTCTGAAAAAGCAAAATCCCGGTTCTCCATTTTTTACTTTCTTCTATCTTCAATAGAAGAAAGTATTGTAATCGAAATTTTTTTTGACTTCCGGTTTTCGACGGATTTACACGTTTTAGGGGTCAGAGATCCCAAAAAACATGTTTATAGAAAATGTCTGTCTGTCTGTGTGTCCGTCTGTCCGTCTGTCCGTCCGTCCGTCTGTCCGTCTGTCCGTCCGTCCGTCTGTCCGTCTGTCCGTCTGTCTGTCGCCATTCTACCATCAAAAAGTGTATGAAGTTATGCATAGAATTGAACCAAATTTTTATTTTAAGTTTTTGGCTATGGCAAGCAGATCCTCCCTGAATTTGGAAAAAATTCGCCGGTAGGGGGCGCTATAATATCAATTTTTGTGCGATTTTGAATATTGTACCATCCAAAAGTGTATGAAGTTATGCATCGAATTGAACCAAATTTTTATATTAAGTTTTCGGATATGGCAAGTAGGTCCTCCCTGCATTTGGGGAAAATTCGCCGGTAGGGGGCGCTGTAACAGCGATTTTTGTGCGATTTTGAATATTGTACCATCCAAAAGTGTATGAAGTTATGCATAGAATTGAACCAAATTTTTATATTAAGTTTTCGGATATGGGAAGTAGGTCCTCCCTGAATTTGGAAAACATTCGCCCGTAGGGGGCGCTGTAACAGCGATTTTTGTGCGATTTTGAATATTGTACATCCAAAAGTGTATGAAGTTATGCATCGAATTGAACCAAATTTTTATTTTAAGTTTTCGGATATGGCAAGTAGGTCCTTCCTGCATTTGGTAAAAATTTGCCGGTAGGGAGCGCTGTAACAGTGATTTTTGTGCGATTTTGAATATTGTACCACCCAAAAGTGCATGAAGTTATGCATAGAATTGAACCAAATTTTTATTTTAAGTTTTCGGATATGGCAAGCAGATCCTCCCTGAATTTGGAAAAATTCTGCCTGAAGGAGGCACTATAATTGCGATGTCTGTAGCATTTTCATTATTGTACCATCGAAAAGTGTATGGAGTTATGTATATATTTGAACCAAATTTTTTGTGTATGTTTCTGGCTATGGCAAGCAAGTCATCCCTGAACTTAAAAAAATTCCGCCTGAAGGGGGCGCTATAATTGCGATCTCTGTGCATTTTCATTATTGTACAATCGAAAAGTGTATGAAGTTATGCATACAATTGAACCTAATTTTTTGTGCATGATTTTGGCTTTGAACAACAGGTTCTCCTTGAATTTGGAAATACTGCACAGTAAAGGGGTTCTGTGATAGCAATTTTTGTATACTTTTCTTGATTTTTTGTAGTTCTGTTGTCCATCGGCGGCTCGTGCAAAGGCGGGAACTCGCTTCCTGCTAAGCCGGCTATTCGCAAACATCTGATAACAACAGAATAAGCAAAAACTATTAATTTTAGCAAATATCATGATATAGATTAACTCGTTTTTAGTTCGTTTAATTGACTGAAGCAGAAATTTAGGATGAAAATCAAAGTTGGTATAGTATTGAACTAATAATATTGAAATATTATCATGTGTAACTAGTTTTTGAAATATTAAGATGCATAAGATAGAAGAAAGTTTTGGGATTGGCACATCCAACTAGTTTTTTTTTGTGCTGCGGGTCAGATTTGATCGTTTTATAAGAAATCAAGAATTTTGTTTTAGATGGGTACGTTTGAATAATATTCAATGTACTGTCATAAAAAATACATAAATAAATAAATAAAATGAAATAAATAAATAAATACAAATAAATGAAATAAATAAATAAATACAAATAAATGAAATAAATAAATAAATACAAATAAATGAAATTAAAGACAAAAATAAAATATATTAGTTTGTAATTAAAAATCATTTTCTCCAATATTCTATGACACGGGAAATTCGGAACACAAGTGATTGTTATACAAACATTATTATGTAACATGCATTTTATATACCTGTTTTTTAACACTTATCCTGGTTTTTGTATGCAAAGGTGTTATTTTGCAATCAATTTTTAAACCACTTCTTGATGGGCTAGAATTATTAAAATTACGTTCGTGGGTGTGTTCCCAATGATAATACAACATTTTATAAATTTACAACTTAATTAACAATTAATACATTGATTTTTACAGGTGATCAATCGCCCAATATTCTCTGTAACGCGTACCGTTGTATGAGAATTGAAACAACAATTGATTGAATGGTGTCCCCATACACGTTCGCCAATAGGGCCAAAGGGCCGTGAAACTGAAACAATGAAACATTTTAACCCTTTGTATCACCGTGTTGCAGATCTGCAACATACCCAAAACGTCATTGTTATTTCAACAGTAAATTTCAAAAGACGATTTTGTTTATTGTTGTTATTCTATTACACTACTATTAATATAATTATTTCATTAAATCCGCAACAAATGTCTGTACTGTTTTTTTTTTTTTTTTTTCGTGCCAAAGTTTGATTTATCCCTTGATCAGCTACACGTGATTTTTGCTGAATTAAGCTTTGAAATACAGGGGTTAAAAAGGTCCGCAGACGTCTACAAGTATATTCTTTTCAAAGGTGGGTTTAAATTCTTTATTTAAACACCATTTTCGTTCAAGGAAATTTATAATATGTATAAGATAAAGGTAAACATCTGTTTGTTGCAGATCTGCAACAACGCGTCATTTCTTCACTTGTATTGGATTTTTTGAAATATCAAAAGAGCAACGAAAATATCTTCTAATGGTTATTTAAGTTGCATTTCTTTCAAAAGAGCAAAATTATTCAAAAGGGGAAACATTAGTCTGTTTTATATTTAATTGCTATAGGGTAAGTTAAGGATCTCCCCTATTACCCCGCTGTAAAATTAACACCAAGTCCAAAGCTAGCAAAAAAGGGAAAGGTCTCGTAGAAAAAAGAATTCAACTGAAAAAGCATAGAGCGCCTACTCAACATATTCCACCAAAACAAGTGCCCCTAGACGAAATTGGGCACTGGCCATATTGGGCAGAAACAAAAATACGTTGTAAATACCCCGATTATAAAAACTTTAATCAAACTGTTTGTGAGAAATGTGTTGTGGGACTTTGGTACAACAAAACTAACAATTGTTTCAAAAATTTTCGTACACATTAAAATTTTAAATATTTTCAGTTTTTGTGCCATTTGGGAAGATGTTCCAGATATGCAACAAACCCATTTTTCCAAATAAAATTTTATTTTTCGGTTCTGAATTTTTTTTATAATTTTTTCCATGCTTAAAATGATCCATTTTAATATATGTGTAAGAATTTTTCAAATCGGTGTTATTGAGTTACAAAGTGTTAAAGACTCAAGGAGAGGGAGGGGAGGAGGTGTTTCTGAGACAAAAATGGTCAAACTTCCGAAAACAAAACTATTGCATTAAAACAGTCTCTGCTTTTTTTCCGCTTGAAATGGCGGTTAAATCATGTTTCTATCTTAATCAGAACAGGATATAAGGTAGTCCGACCAGTAAATGAACACTTAAGCACATTTAAAAAGAAAATTTTTCATTATATTTGAATAAACAGTACCTATTGGTGTTTGACGGTGCAAATACATTTGTTGGTTTATAAATGATTTAAAAATAACAAAAGGCATTTTATGTTTTACTTGTTTTGGATGCTAGGGGTGTCTTAATAGAAATTGATATAAAAACCAAGTAAGTGAATAGTTGTTACTAGTGGATGAACGCAAAATTGTCCAGTGAATGAACAGGCAGCAATTTAAAAATATTTAAATTTCACAGTTCTTTATTTATTTTACAAATTGTACAAATAACTTAACATGTTTTCACTGAATTACTTTTTTTTTTTTTTTTTTTTTTTTTTTTTTTTTTTTTTTTAACCCAGAACCATAATTAATCAGCTTGAAAAATTGCAACCTTTAAATTTTGAAATTAATCATAAATTACAGATTTTTTCTTTTAAGAAAAAAAATAATTATATTTCCTGAAATCAATGGTCCTGTATTTCTCTATTTAAGTAAGAACTCCAGATGAACGGAGCATATTACAGAAATAAGTTAGGGTGTTTTTATTATGCCTTTCATATGATCCTTAAAATACCAGATGTTATACATTACTGCAGCAACTGCACCGCATATGGACCTGCGGTCCATATAATGTCATGGAGCCTACTTCACATGTCCAACCTTGGATGCTGTTTTAATAAAAGAGCCACCATTTCTCCCCTGGATGTTTGTCTATAAATGGTTTTTTCCTTTCTATTTGTTTCATGACATTGTAAACATCACCTTTTACTTCATCCTTAACTATACAATGTTCAAGGAGTTTTTCTTCTTCAAAGTGCAACACAATCAATGTCCCATGCGCTTACTTTCAATTGTTTTCCCTCGCAGTTTCATAGACAACGTTGCTTTTGGAATATTAAAATGAACAGATGCCTTCTTTAAACTGAGCTGACCTGAGTCTCAAAACTTGTACAGTATTTTCAAGGTTCTCTGTAGAGTACTTGAACCTCCAAAATTTCCAAGGTTCTCTGTAGAGTACTTGAACCTCCAAAATTTCCTAAATAAGGAATCTTCTTGGTTATCAGTGAGAATATTTCTACACTGTAAAAAAAAAAAAAATCTGTAATCCTACAAAACTAGTTTTTGTAAAACTACAGAAATCTGTATGTTTACTAGAATTTTATCTGTAACCGGGTATAATATTTACCACTCGCATAGTATAAATACATGAAATATCTTAGTCTCACTTGTCAGTCAATGAGAAAGGACTTCAATGATGACGTAATGACTATTCACGCCACCGCCCCCTGAATGCTAGGCCTGAGTGCTCACACAAAAATGACACAAAAATGGCGGCTGCCGAAGGCGGATTTTTTTTAGCGTAGGTACGGTCCCTTAAATGTTGACACCAGTATTTTATAAAATATTTCTCTACCTTGCTTATTCTCAAAAAGTGAAGAGGAAAAAACTTCAAAAAAGTATTGGTAGGAATATTTAAGGGACCGTACACACTCTGAAAAAAATCCGCCTTCGGCAGCCGCCATTTTTGGTCCAGCGCTCAGGCCTAGTATTCAAGGGGCGGTATTCACGCAGCCACAGAGGTGTTCAAGGCATCCATCTTGATTATGATTTCAGATTAGGATGTAAGTAAATACTTCTTTTTATGAGTTAAATTTTGTTATATTTCCATTCTCCTTGATTCCTAATAAGTAAAAATGAACTACACAGTAAGACCGTTTGATTTCGAATATATTTATAATGTAACATGATTTTAGCAGGTATTAATGCTTAATCATCCTATTATTTTATTGTTAAATATTTATCATTCAGTCAAATGACTATTCTTTACATCAGTGTTTATTACATGCGTGCAATTTCTAATGTTTTATGTAATAAATAAAATTTTATTGCAATATGGTTAGCAGATTAAATATTTTATTTTTAATTAGTGATGCAATGAATAGTACTCCCCCCCGCCTTTGACTGATAATGAAGGCCAAATATTCCACTATTCTTCTGCAGAATACTTAAAATGTATACCAAAATTATCTTTCTTAATATTAGAGTCGTGCCGTGTAATCGGTATTTATTGTACTAGATTCCGGCATCGGGTCGGGTTTACTTTACTTTTTTGGTTCGGATCGGGTCGGTTTGGGTTTTGAATCTTGTGTGTCGGATTCGGGTTGACTGATTTTTCAAAAGAATGTCCAAAATATTTTTTTCATGTTAAAAATCTAGGTATAGGGCAGATGTGCCAGTAATGGATAAAATTCAAAGTTTTTTGTTAATAAAAAAAAAAATTAAACAATAAAAATTTTACTTTAAAAATTTTCTTCATAACCCCCCCCCCCCCCCCCCCGCTTACATGTTTTATAATCTGTGTTATTGTTGATACTTTTAATCAAACCAATTAGGAAGCAAAAAGTGATCCTTTTGAAGTTCCATTGTTTTTCATTTATGTTGGCGAACATGCAAAGAGCTGGTTTAACTTAATACATTTTATATATTCTTTTACTTCCTGCAAAATTTGTTTTTGTTTTGGTAGTAATAAAATTTTTTGAATACGATCATTCTAGACATTTTATCAATTGCACACTAGATGAAGCAATGGTAGCCCAATCTCTAGGTGAAAAAAGTTGCATAAGATTTCATTTGTATAAAGTAAAAGATTATTTCAAGAATCGGAAGTAATTTTGCTTCATATACTTTTTATGCTTTCTGAATATTAATGACTTGTTTACGCATAGATGTAATAGTTTCCCTATTTATGGAACATTATACTGTATATTATTCATAATATAAACTAAGCCTTCAAGCATGGGTCTAAGCATGGATTAAACTAAGCATGGGACAAATTTTGAAACTTGCAATTTCTTTAATTATAAAATTGTTTCTGAAAATTATGTTTCTATATTGTTCAAAGACATTACAAAGTGTTTCATTTTGTATTCTATAAACTGAAATATTGTTCTTGTGTCAAACAAAGTTCATTTTCTTATTTTTGTAAAAGGTGTCCCATTCCTCCATACTATCTCCTATGCTTCTAACTCTGAATATTCGGCACTTCTCTATCTATACACACGTATCATGGGTATGTGTTTTAAAACTATCAGAAATATTATACATGTGTTTACGTGTATATGAAAAATGAAATGTTGGTAATAGTTTTCCTATTCCTAGAGAAGAATAAATGGCTCTTAACTGTGCCTTAAATAAAAAGAATTTATCACATTTCTTATATACTTTTTATTTCTTAACCTTTAACTGATGTTACCGGTCTCTCAGACCGCAGTTTTTTTTAATTTTTATAGTTTTGCATTTTTTTTATATACTTGAAATTTTCAGTTTAACTGCAAACACTACCGAAATTTTGTTCCGTTGTGAACTTTAGTACTATCACCAGACACTTTTGAATAGGTGAATTTTAATTATAACAGTCCTGTACAAAAAGTTTAGTACAAAAACACCATCTTATGAGTTAATCGTACCTTTTATTCATCTTTCGATAAAGCGGTCTCACAGACAACTTCACACTAGTTGTGACAATTTCTGTGACATCAGTTAAAGATTAAGGAGTAGATTTAATAACTCATTCATATTGAAATATGTATTTATTTTATCTGAAAAATCGTTCTGCTCAAACTTTGTGTGAAAATCTTACACTTGGAGAACACCTAAATATAAACATTTGCATTTTAATTTTACGTGAGTTTCTGAGCGATAAAATGCCGAGTTTTTACTTTCTCATGCAAAGAGAGATATAGAGTAGGTAGAGGTAAAGATACGAGCGGGGCAAAAATACGCACCGGCTGATTTCATATGAAGCAACATTTCAGCTCTCATGACCAATAGGTGGCAGTTTTGTTTCAAGTGTACTAGTCATTTGTTTAAACCTTTGATAAAAGCAGCAATTTGTGCTAAGAAAATAAGGTAAATTTAAATTTTCGGATTTTGGTCTAATATTTTTAAAATTTCACTTTATTCTTTAGCTGACAGTACCTGGAATTTTTACAAATCGAAAATTTTAGTGGAGATCGAAAGATTTTTAGCTTCTAAATGCTGTAGTTTACCTCGATCACATTTGCTTATAATTATGGGTAGCCGGTTAAGCAAAATACTGTAGAATAGGATAAAAGTACCCATCCTTCTTGGGACAAAGATACGCACATGTTTAAGATATACGGGACTTTGTCCTATCGTTTTAGCTAGATGAAAAGCTTTCTACAATTTCTAAATTTGTATTATATAAAATATAATAGCTACTACATTACTATAATAGTAAACTACATTTTTCTTTTTCTAGTTAAGTTTTTTTTTTTTTTTTTTTTTTTTTTTTTTTTTTTTTTAATATAGAACGTAGGTATCTACCTACTTTTAAAAATCATTATTGTTTCATGAATACACTATGACGCAAAAGTTTAGACAATGAAGAAATTCTTACATACTTTGAAAAATATTTATTCAATTTTCAAATCACTGCTTGAAATTAATGTGCTGTACATATAAACAATATTTATAACAAAGAAAAGTGGAATTGTGCATATTGCAATAAATTAAATGGTAACAAAAATAAACTGCTGTCTCAAAAGTTTAGACACAAATTAAATAAAATCGAAATAAACAATTTTTAAAACCTGGTTGCGCATCCATGCTTGTGTATTACGTCATATACACGAGATTGCATGGAAGAAACTAAATCTTGCATAGTTTGTGGATCGATATCGTACCATGCATTCTCAATAGATGTCTTAAGTACCTTTTCAGAAGAGTATTGTCTAGCGTTGCTATAAACTTTGCGACACATGATGCTCCAAAGGTTTTCTATAGGGTTAAGATCTGGGCTACATGCTGGCCAGTCGAGAACTCTTATATTATGGGAATTAAACCAAGATTTTGAATGTTTTGCAGTGTGAATTGAAGCATTGTCTTGCTGAAATTCCCAATGAGGACCCCCTAGAAGCTCAGCAAATGGCAGTAGGTTTTCTTCTAATGTCTGTGTATAATGCTGTGAAGTCGGACGACCACTGGTGAAGGTCAGAGATACTTGTCCATTATAGCAAAAGGCTGTCCAAACCATCACCGAGCCCCCTCCTTGTCTGCGACTAAAAAAACGTCGAGGTTCCTTCCGCAAGTCATGCCAATACGATAAACAACCATCTGGACCATCCAGATTCCACTTTTTTTCATCGCTAAATATGACTGATTGCCATTTCTCTCCATATGACATATGCTTTCGAGCCCACATAAGTCTTTGTAACTTATGATGTGGTTTCAGAGCTGGTTTCTTCTGCATTTTGCTATAAACGATTATTCCTTTTTCCAAAATTCGTCTACGAATCGTATCCTTTGATACAGAGAGTCCCGATGAGCTTTGAACTCCACGTACGCTCATTTGTTGAGTACTCGCTAGTCTTTGTATCAGGCGATCCTCTCATACATTTGTCACACGTGGCCTCCCAGACCGACATTTTGCTTTATATTCGGAACCACTCGATAAAACTCGATAAATAGATTTTTTTGACCTATTAATAATAGCAGAAATTTCAGAAACACTCTTCTCTTCACCTTTCAACTGCCAAATCCTTGAAACCTCATTCACTTGAATTTCTTTAGCTCTCGGCATGTCGACTATGAAGCGCAATCGTTTGCAGAACTTAAGTACTCCAAATTTGTGACATCATCGATTCTAAATTTGCATATGCCAGCGAATATTCAAAGAAATTTAGAATAGTGTCTAAACTTTTGCGACAAGCACATTTGAATTTTTATGAAAAAAATTAGTATTATAGCAAATAAAACGACTGTCTTTTGTACATAGCATTTTAAATCAGTTTTTGAATATATTTACAGGTTTTTGTAATTCTGACGTCGTAATTCTACATTTTAAAGCTGAATGACGTCATTGTCTAAACTTTTGCGTCATAGTGTAGCTTTAGTTTTAAACTTTAATCCTTAACTCCTGTTAACGGTCTCACCGACCTCTGCGATATTCAGTTTCCACAGTTTAACTTGTAATTTTCAATTTAAGCAGTTATGTTAGCTTAAATTTGATTCGTTTGGTAAATTAGAAGTATAGCTGAAGACTTCTGAATGCGGGAAATTTTACTATAATAGCCCTTTGCATAAAGTTTAGCGCAGAAACCGCCTTTTATGAGTCAGTCAACCATTTTATTCAATCAACGATTAAGCGGTCTCGGAGACCGCTTACAGTATTTGTGAAACAATTTTTGTCACAACAGTTAGAGGTTAACTGCTATTTACGATCTCGCAGACCGCTGTTTTTTTCATGGTCTAGTTTAGAATTTTCAGTTTAAATACTATCGAAATTTACTAATGTTTTTACATTACTCATTCATCCTAGTGAAAATGGGGCAAATTCCGGCCGTAATAGGGCAAAAATGCGCACTGCGTATCTTTGCCTCATCACTGCGTACTTTTAGTCCAACCAATGGGGCAAAGATACGCAGAGCAATGTTTTTTAAAAATTACAATTTCTCACGGAATTATAATTTGACAGAATATCGTTTGATAGTGGAACGTGCCTAAGGTTTTAATACAACATTTTAATCAGTCGTCACATAAGTTTAGATCAATGTGTTCGTTAGAAATCAAAATTAATGATTAAGTGCGTAACTTTAGCCTCCACCTATCCCACATCACTTAGGTGTGTCATGTGATTGGGAGCCATGTTGAGGACAACTTGTCACCAAGCGCCATTGAGGTCAACCATGATGGTGAATATCGATGGCGCTTTTTAACAAGCTGTCCTCACTTCAAATACTTGTGGGCATGATACCCACATATGTTTGAATATTAAAGTATATACAGTTGTCCATTTTCCTACATAAAACATAAATTGTTATTAGAGATGCAATTGTAGATTTCATTTCATAATATCAATAAAACACGATTTCCTTTCCTTTTATTTCGGGTTCGGGGTGAAATAAGTCTGGGTTGAGTTGCAGGTTGCCGAAAATTATTTTGGCTGATTCTGGCCAGGTTGCAGATCGAGGAAATATTTTTGGAGGGTTCGGGTCGAGTTGCAGGTTGACTTAAGTATAATATTCGTTTTTATGTCTGGTGCAACTTGACCCTTGCAGGACTACTCTGTAGTCGGGAAATTTTCAATATATCAGGATTCGTACGGTCCTTAAAAGTACTTGCATTTTTCAAAAGAATTTTTTTTTGTGCTTGAAAGTGCTTATTTTCATACAAAAATTTTTAAAAGTCCTTAAAAGTGCTTTACTGTCATATTATTTCTTAATCGGGGTTGGAACTCTTCTGCATTTCTTTTCATTTCTGATTTAAAAAAATAAAGATAAAACCGCCATTGCTAAGCTTTCTTCCTTCTGAAATTTCACCTCCCCTTTTTACTCCCTTCTCCACAATACCAAAGTTTAAACTGTTTAAAAGTTTTTTTTAATCCTTTAACTGATGTTACCGGTCTCACAGACCAGTGCTTTTTTCAATTTTCATAGTTTAACTTGCAAATTTCAGTTTATCTACAAACACTACTGAAATTTTGTTTCGTTTGAGACTTTAATACTAACACCAGAGACTTTTGAATAGTTAAATTTTAATTATAACACTCCTGTGCAAAAAGTTTAGTACAAAGACAACATCCTATGAGTTTATCGCGGCTTTTATTCATCTTTCGTCTTTCACAGACCGCTTCACACTAGTTATGTGACAGTTTCTTTGACAGCAGTTAAATGTTTAAAAAAATTGTTCTACTGTATTTGTTACTTTAAGTGAATAAATAATCAGTCCTAAATTTCATTAACTATTCATTTCATCATATCCATTTCATTAAAATTTTATCTGAATTTCACCTTCAAAATTTTATTTATCCATTTTCTTCACCTCTCACAGTAATAATACTTAAAGTTTCAAAACTCTTTAAAACTGCTGGAATAATAATAAAAAAAAATCTGTTCTGTGTCATTTTATTGTCATAATAAATAATCAAGATTTTTCTTCCCACTCGAAATTGGCATCCCCCCCCCCCCTCCAAAAAAAAAAAAAAAAAAACTTAGAGCACATAGAATTTTAAAGTCTTTAAAACTCTTTATAGAACAGTGGTAGGGGAGGAAGAAAGGGCCGCATTTGGAATTAATTAGGGGAAAGCTGGAAATTGTTTTAATCCCTTTACTTTAATTCTAGAATGAATGTAGGGGAGATGGGGGATGAATGGGACATTTTCAACCAAATATTTTTATATTTTTCTATTTAAGTTATTATCAATATTATATATCACATTTCATACATTAGGTATTTGACAATATATATGAACAACATATATTCTAGATTATGATTTATTCAGAAAAATATTATGAAATAAAAAAAAAAAGTTCCTCCCTGTCCCAATCATCCCCAGAGCAGGGATGAATGGGACACCTCCCTGAATTCAATTTTACCAAATTAAAATTTATAATTATAACCTTATATGTAATTATATTTGTAAAATATTATTTTACAGCACGAATCGATATATATATATATTTTCAATAACTTATTTTATTGCAGTTTTAACTTTTAATGCAGACTTCGGCTATCAATCTGTTCTTTTTTCCCACTTTTGAAGCATTTTAGATTTGAAATGAAAGTGCAAAATGTCGTGTTCGGAAAATCAATTCATACTGGAAAATTCTGCCCGATAATTATTAGACCTTAGATAGCGGAATCAATATCTAATAATTAAATGATAGAATTTTCCGAGACGAATTGATTTTCCCAACACGACACGACTTCCCGATCGACCCAATATGATAGGGGTGGGGATTTATTTGTGCAACATTTCAAAATTCAATACAATTTCCTCCATTTGATCAATAAACATATACTATTTTTAACAATTTTATCTATTTGGATTAAGTTTTAGTACCAATTTTTTGATAATCCATTAATAATTATTACAATACACTAAATAACACTCAGAAATTTTAATAACAACTCATATAATACTATTTAATACTATTAACGTAAATTATTAATTTATCAACTTATATAATACTATTTAGTTAATAAATGAAATTTACAACATCTCTAGGGATGAATGAGAATGTCTCATTCATCCCCATTTGAAATGTCCCAATCATTTCCATAATTCATATATTCCCTTCTCAGCCATTTTGCCTCAAAAATTATTTTGACACAATGGTTACTATTCATTCATTTTAATTAACGATATTGAGCCTTAAAATAAATAACTACAACATAGCTTAATTTTTTATATTGTATAAGATATTTCACATATTCAAATGTAAAAAAAACTTACTTTTAAGCAGAGATTTCAGAAAATGCAACTTTGAAGGAAAATGAAAACAACAATGTGGTCCTACTTTTAGTTCTGAAGCACACTGTGGTAGAGCCTTATATGGGGATAGGAAGCAATTTAAAATAAATGTTTATTGCCTGAAATATTGAGAATGTCCCATCCATCCCTTGTCCCATTCATCCCCTAGCTCCCCTACTAAGTTTTCCCCCTCTTACTTGGTGAGTGATTGAAGATATGTACAGATTTATACTCAAAAAACACATTTTTATTAACTACCATAACAATATCTAAAAAAAACTAACTATTAAAAACATTGTCAATACAGATGTTGTAGAGGTTAAAATTCTGATTGAAATGTGTACTTAATATTTTTTTTTTGAATTTTTACAATTATAATGCAAAGTTTTGCCTAATTCGTTAATCAAGTGATTGAAGCCAGAACAGACGAGATTATCAGTCCAACCTGTTTCTAATTTATATATATATTTTTAATTTATTGAGGTATTATTTGAGGATTTTGTAATTATTTTAGGCTTTATTTTGGATATTTTCAGAGTTATGGCTTAAACTCTTGATTACGGCCCAGTGGTAAAAAATGAAAAAAAAAGGCCGAATTCGGAATTAAATACGGGAAAGCTGGAAATTGTTTTAATCCCTTCGACATAGGTCAGAAATAAACGTACTAAGGTTTACCGCCCTACTAGGTGCGGCTTTGCCGCTACGAACAAATAGATAACTTAAAAAGTGCATTATTTCATGATTTGTAGCATATTTAAAAAATGATTTGTAAATGATGGAAAATATTGTTTATGATCTCTGATATTGTATTTGAATTATGCGTCGTATTTAATTTGACACATATAGTGAATAACAGTGCGTATGCATCACATTTAAGGAGGTCGAAAAGGGGAGGAGAGGGGGAACAAATGAGTGTGCAGTATTCTTGTCGCTAGAGGAATTATAGGTCAACCAGTAGCACGATTTTAAACTTCGATATTTTACGAAAAGGACTAAGATGGCTTTAATAAAAATTAATTTCGACTAGTATACAAGCATCTTAAGCTAAATTCATAAAATTTTAAAACCTTCGGAATATTGTAAAAAAGTATTAAAAGCTTTACGTTTTTTTTTTTTTTTTTTTTTTTTTTTTTAAATCTAAGGTTTAAGGTTGACGATATCAGTTGAGAAATGGCATGTAAAACGGCTGTCAATTATGTACCTCTTTTTCGATAACTACTAGATTACAATCCTCAAAATATACAAAATAAAGCATTAACATAATTACAGAAACATCGCGAGGGCCTCAACAACTTAAAGAAAATACATGTATGTAATAAACGGAGGCAGGGCGGATTGATAACTCTGTCTCTCTCTTGATTAGCGGTTAAAGCAAAATTTAGAAATAGAATTGCGACCTTAATGTTCAGGAAAAATATTAATATAGGTACTCATTTTATTCAGAATTTCAAATTCTGCGACATTTGTATTGCCAATGTTTTTGAAAGAATTAATTGTTCTGAGATATTGTTAAGATAATTTAAAAAAAGTGTTTTTCGACTATAAATATGTACATATTTTCTAATGTTCACCTAGTACGTGGGATATAACTTAGTACTTTCATTTTAGACCTAAAGGGAAGGGATTAAAACAATTTCCAATTTCCCACCCACATAATTGTGAGTTACATCCCCCGATCACGGGTCTTTGAAATAGAATTGTGACAATGTTCAACAAAAATATTAAATGTTGTTCTCATTTTATTCGGAATTTTAAGCTGACGAAGAGCTGAACACGGAAATTGCAAAACTTAAATTTCATTCCAGATTTCAAAGTGCTGCCATTTGCAAAATGACGTCAGCTTTACGCACAGACATATTTGTTTTTTATAATATAGAATAATATAGATAGATATAGATTTTATTTTCATATCAAAATCTTGGTGTTTTTTTTTCTTTTCAAACTAATTTTTTTAACACTTAAATCCATTTATATCTGAGCCAAATCAATACTCGATCATTTCAAAGCTACTGTATAACATTAAGTGTGTATTTTTAAATAACATATACGTAATGTGAGTCGTACAGTAAAATGCGCAGAGAAACAGAAAAGTGACTTCGGACAATGAATTTTTTTAAAAGATTAATTTTGTATTTTTTTAAAATGTATTGCAATATTTCAAAGAGAATTGAAAGTACATGCTTTTTGGTATTGTTATTATTATTTGGTATTAATATTCTGTATAATTTGATTTTTGGAGTCTTATGTGTAATTTTGAAATATGCCTGGAAAGGGAGGTGAAGGAGGGACAAGGTTCTTCCAGTATTTTAAATTCTTAAAGTTTGTCGTTATCATCTAGACTCTTTGAAATTTTTAGATGTTAAAAGCATAATGTTTTCGTAGCTCGAGTGAAAAAAATATTAATATTTAGTGGGAAAAAGGCTGATAAGATTTTTACCACGATGTAACTCAGGTTTTTTGCTAATTTTGTCGAAGTTTTTGCACATTTTATTTAGTAAAAAATATTTATTTGTCCGAATGTTTCTAAATTTTCGTAGATAAATGTAAATCTAGCTTGTTGAGTTGCTCTAGAAAGATTGTGTTAAAATACGGACGTTTAGTTTAGTTTTATGGTAGAAAAAATATAGCTTTGAGAGGCGCGAAGTGACCTACGCTCACCAATGTATTTGAAAGAGTTAAAACTCATGTTTTTAAAAATCAATTGCATCATCAGTTAGAAGATTTTAACTTTTAGAGCACACACACATATATATATATATATATATATGTGTGTATAGTATATATTTGCCGATATGTCTAAAATATCATCCTGGAATAAATTGCTACAAGTTTTCGGAAAACCTTTTTTGATCATTTTTTCAAAAGTTTAACTGCTAGGTAATGGAGAATATCGTAAATTTAATATCGGAATATATCAACGCGTTAATATTGGTGATATATCGCGATAATTACCGTAAAGTGTATGCGAATAGAAAAATTGCTTATTTTAAAAGATAAGTGGCCTGATACCAAAAATTTTAGTAGAAACAGATGTAGAAAGGAGCTAATAAATGTTTCATTCTATTTTCTTCTACAGCATCCTTTTAATATATATATATTGGGAAGGTGGGGCAAAATCGGGTACCATAAATGCTTGTTAGTCTCAAATGCTGTGAAATGGGTAAACAAACTTTGAACACTGTTTTTAATGTAAAATGAATCCTTGGCTATAATAAAACATTCTTTTCAAACAAAATATATATATAATTGTTTATATAAAAAATAGCTTTTTTCAAACGTATACAAGAATCCGGTTTTACCTCGCTGGTTGGATAAAACTGGGTATGCATGTAAAACTACTGAAAAACTCATTTTGATCAAAAAGGTCTTGCTTAATATAGTAAAAAATACATTTTTATTTAAAAAAAAACGAAATTGCACATGTGTTCTTCCATGTGTAAAAAAAATAATTCGTTGGAAAATTTTCTACGTTGTATAGGCCTGCTTGCTTTACACTGTACGTTTTCGAGTTCTTTTAGCTTCAAAAATCAGAGATGAATTTGTCATCATATTCTTCTGCATTACTACATGCTTCGTGTGCCTATCCGTGGCATTTCAAACATCGTATTTGGATTTAGAATTTGAGTAAAGTTCATAGCAAAACATACAGGTTTTCATTATCCTCTTCTGAAGATGTGTCCGCAATCTTTTTTGTTTTCTTTTTTTTCTTTTTAAGAAACTTCTTTTTTCGTCTTGCAGTTTGTTTGGCTTATTTCTCCTTAATATCTGTTTCGATCTGTAATTTATAGGGAGAAGAAATCAAAATAAGTTTTTCCCTTTCTTTTCTCAATTCTAAAGCCTTCCTTAGAGGGGATAATAACATTTTAGGCGAAATTGGAAATACAGATTGCTGGGCTACATAGTCTGAAGATGCCGAATGGATAATTTTACTAATGTGTTCTGTAGATGTAACATTTTGAATGAGTGATGATGTCTGTGATTGTGATGTTAACTGCTGCATCTGGAAGCAGCTCGACGTGAAAGACACTGGATGTTGTCAACTCGTTTATGTTCGGAATGTTGAGCTCCATTATCCTGTGATGTTTCAGAAATATTTATTTCTGCAGCTATGCAAACCTGTGGCTGTATAGACCTAGGTGTGTTATCATGACTTTCATGGATTTCTATGTCACTTCCGAAAGAGCAAAAAGATGGTCTGGAAAAACATTGTTGCAGGGAAAAGTCCCTGTTTTTTCGAACCTTCTGATTGCAGTATTTACAATTGCTGCTCTCGAAAATGCAGTTTTAAATAATTTTCCAATTTGGTAAATTGTTACGGATCGCGCAGAGTTGGAAAATAACCACTTCTTCACCTCTTGTTCTTAGTATGAGATTAGAGATGCATGAATGACACATCAAGGGGTTGAAATCGATGCGTTGCGTAAGAAAAGGAGCATATATAAATACATTGCTTTCTTTTACTAGATTAACTGGATTCTTTTATATGAATTGAACACCTATTAAGGATTTAAAGAACGGGCTTTTCAGGACAAAGATTGGAAAAATCTATACATTTTTTAACCAAATAAAATAAAGACCTCTTTCGTAATCCATCCACTCCTATTATATACAGCAAATGAGTCTGGGAAAGTTTCATTCATCAAGGTTTTTTTCTTGCCTGTTTAATATTTGATATAAAAAAAAATCCTGTTATAGATTATATAGCCTAGTTATATAGGATTGAGATTTTATGGATTATTTGTCAATTTGGGCAGATTATTTCATTTAGAGAAACAAGTCACGAAATATATTTGCATTTTAAGTGGACCTATAACGCAAGTTATTACGCTTCAGATTAGAAAGTTATTTATTAAAATGTAATAAGCATAATATAAAATTATGCCTTAACCATTATTTTGTTCATTAATAATTGCAAATTGATTAATTTCATAAATGTAAGTTAAAAATTAGACCCACTTTTTAATATAAAACAAAATCAAAATTAAAGTTTTCATTATAACTAGGTAGATTTAGAATAATAACTTAACAGCATTAAGAATGCAATTTAAAATTCCATGCTAATTTATTAACTATACTGAAATAACATTTTATGAGTGTCGGACAAAATCGGGTATTCTCAGTTTTGACCCACTCTTAAGAACCCGGTTTTACCCCAACATGACAGAGTTTAAAACATGGCGTCACTACTCTTAATCCTATAAGCAAAAGATCAGTGAAAATTTTAAAACATTATCCGGAAAGGAAAGAATTAGATATAGTACACAGGAATATTTAATATGCTGAAAAAAAGTGATACGCGTAAAATCTAGAATCAAATAAAACAATTTTTAAGAGTAATTGAAACTAATTCCTT
Source organism: Maratus speciosus (assembly GCA_963932465.1). Classification (NCBI taxonomy): domain Eukaryota; kingdom Metazoa; phylum Arthropoda; class Arachnida; order Araneae; family Salticidae; genus Maratus; species Maratus speciosus. The sequence continues at coordinate 199,736 of CAWVRF010000826.1, read as the reverse complement.
CACACTAAAAAAAACTGCACACAGTAACGTTTCAATCAGCTATAAATGCCATAATGGTTACCGACAAGTAATTTCTCGTGTTGGCTGATAGACAGAAGTACAACTGAAGGAGGGATCTGCGCTACCCGGTTTAACGCACCTACCCTGTTTTTTACAACTCGCCCACATATATATATATATATATATATAATATAATATATAAAATAAAAATATTTTTTTAAACAAGAACGTAACATAATCAAGCTTCAACGACAGATTATAATTTTCCAACACATTCAAAATTATGTGTTAAAAAAAAAAAAAAAAAAAAAAAAAAATCATCGTTTAATAAAGTTAAATATGATGGCTAAGTAAGCAAATTACAAAACATGTAACACATTTGAAAATTAAAGTTCAGCAATTATTATCAGTCATCGGAAAAATATCCGAATTCCTTTGTGCAACGCTATATATGATCTATAGATTTGAATATATACCAAATAGTATGCTAAACATTAGTTCATTTAAGAAACGCATTTTCACAGTTTAAAAATTCCCCTTCAACATAATTCGTCAATAAACGGAAATGTATAAATCTTTTTTGCAGCTCTGTATGTGATTTACAGATTTTATACATACGAAGTAACTAAATTAGTTAAATTGAAAAAAGAAAAAAAACTCTTACCAAACAGATAACGAACTTCCAGCAATTATTGTTTATTTATACAGTACTATAAGCGAATTTGTTTCCCACCCCCATAAATAAACGATTAATGCTATGCTCATCATGTTCTATAGTAAGCATCTTTTTGTACATTTCAGAGATGTGTATCAATTTCTATATGTTTGAAATAGTGTAATATCATTCCAATATACTACAAATGATTTTTCCCTACAGACCATTGAAATAGACCATAAAAAATCATTGATTAAAATCACAAATTTTCTATAAAAAAAAATCAGTTGATTAAAATAATGATTTAATCGTTGATTAAAATCGTTAACACACTATTGCAGCCAAATGGCAAGCATTAGTTTTTGTTAATCACGATTGATTGACGAATTTTTTCCCTCAACCAACTGACGCTTTTTGCAATATTTTTTCCACATTTGATTTAAGAATTTCACAATATTTTCTTTCTACCTAACAAATGGAGAATTTTGCAGCTTTTTCTTACAAACTTTCTTTGCAGTTATCCAAAATTTTCAGCCTAGTAAAATATAAAATTTTAACTAAAAATTAAATAAACAGCACATAAAGAAAAACTATAAAATTATTAATTTAGATATTTTAATTCCAATATTTCAATTGACTAAGGTTTAATGCAGTTTTATTTATTTTTTAAAATAAATAAAATTGTGTGATTTGTGTTTGGTTGCCGTTTTCTCTGAGAAGAGCAAATTTAAGTTTACTCGTGACCCTGTGAGAGAGAAGGGGGTTATTGTTCCTGAAGACCACTAAAATTTTCAAATTAGTGGTCCAAATGAATTTTTAGTGTTCTCGGACCAGCGGACCATCAATGATTTCGAACACTGATTGATTTTTTAAATGCTGAAGATTTTCCTGTAAAAGAGATTTGAATTGATATACTGTTTAATTTTTGATTAATTCCCCTGTGTGAAATTTGATTATTGGTATGTCTGCACAAGAAATATGTTATGTCATAAAATATTTACTCTTTCATTTAAAACAGGTGGATAAATTAACCTGATGCTTGGATCTATTCCATTTTACCTGACTTGAAATCCTGATTCAGAACATACTAAGCTTCAAGAATTCTTTATATTTGATGACCTGATGGTCAGAGAGGGTGCAGCACCCTCCTAAAACTGTCTGAGAGAAACTCTATGTAAAATATTATATTACAGTAAATATTAGTCTGACATACTATACATATAATTTAATGATTATATAATTTGTATTTTCAATAAATGGAGCGGCATACCGCAAACCAACGTAAATGTGTTGCTATTTAATAGTGTCTGTAACCATTTCTTTTTCAGCTATTGCAAGGCTTCTGCTGGTGAATATTTTTCTTTTTTAAGAGTATTGTTAAGAAATAAATAAATCGTCGTCATAGATTATCATTTAGGAATACTGAAAAAATACTTATATATGTAAGACTAATTAGTCGCTTGGTGGCGACACTACTGTTATTAAATTAGCCCTTCAAAGTAAGTATTTAATATACTATAGAAATACATTGTGTATTTAAAAAAAGCTTTAAAGTTTAAAGTAATACTTTTGTATTAGCTGATATTAGAGGTTAAATGGATTCTGCTACTTATAGCTGCCTTTTTAATTTTATTACAGTAATAAAAACAGGGTATGTATTTAAATCTAAAGAAAATTTATTATTTTTTTTAATATTTTCTTTGTGAATAAGCAGACACTAAATGGACTATAAGTGTAAAAAACTATAAAAAAATAAGCTTTCCTACTGCAAGATAATCTCGCATAATCTGAAATTTTGTTTATTATTACACCATAAAATGATAAATTGAAAACCAAAGTGAGGGTAAAAAAGAAAGCTACAATCCGGTGTAATCATTCCCCATAAAGTTGAGAGAAAATCCTGAATCGTGATTCAAACTTTTAGCAAAAAATTGGAATAGAGACAACCTTGAATTGTGATATAACCTTTCACCAGAAAATTGGATTTAAAAGCAATCCTGATTCGTGGTCCAATCTTTTACCAGAAAGTTTGATTTAAAAAAAAACTAAATTATGGTTCAAACTGTTACCAGAATATTGGATTTAAAAAAAACCCTGATTTATAGTTAAACCTTTTGTCAGAAAATTGGATTAAAAAAATCCTAATTTATGGTTCAACCTTTCACCAGAAAATTGGATTTATAAAAAACCTGAATCATTGTTTAACATTTCACTAATATAATGGTATTTGAGAAATCACCAATAAACTGGTAAAACTTATCGCCAATATCTTGGTTGCAGCTAAATTTCAGCGACTTTTCCCCATTTTCTTGGTGAAACATCACACTTTATTTTTAACATATATCGATAACATTTTTTAAAAATTTATGCATACTTTATAAACTCAGTAATGATACTTTACTTTCATTATTGTTTCTATTCGCTTTTTTAATTTAACTAAAAACCGTGAGATCTGCTTCTGCTTATCTGCTTATTTACTGCTATTGTTATAATGCTCATTTAATATGGAAATGATTTTGTACCTATTTGAATATCTACAGTGAAGCTTCAGTCAGTTTTTTAATGCATAACATACAAATATTTCTGGCAATTGCTGTGGTATTACTGTAACATGTCAGGCCATATTACTTATTTTGATCGAAGTATTTTGACTTTACTGCAATATCTCTTGCACGGTTACAAAAAACTTTCTGGCGAGAATACAAAAACTGTTTTAGATACAATACTAAAAAATCATTGGTAATTTTTCTGACGGTACTTTAATAAAGTTACCAAAAATTCTTTGCTAATGAAAAGTTTTGGGTGCAATACTAAAAACATTCATAGTAAATGTACTATGAAATCCTTCGCAAATTTACAAAAAATATTCTTAGTCAATGTACTAAAAATTCCTATGTTAAATTCTTTAGCAAACTCCCTAAAAATCGTTATTAAGTTTACTGAACAATATTTAGTAAACTTACAAGGAATTCTTAGGAACACTCTCTAAAAACTCCTTAGTACGTTTACTAAACTATCTTTGAAAAAATTACCACAAATTCTTTAGTAAACTCCCTAAAAAATCGCTAGTAAGTTTACTAAGAAATATTTAGTAAATTTACAAAACTAATTAGAGAAACTCCCTTGAAAAACCGTTAGTAAATTTACAGAACAATAGTTAGTAAATTTACAAAAAAAAATTTAGAAAACGCCCTAAAAATGGCTAATATTTTTACAACATATTCACTGATAAATTTACTAAAACATATATAGTAAACTCCCTAAAAAAGCATTAGTAACTTCACTAAACAATATTTAGTAAATTTACAAGAGTTTTTTGGGGAAACTAAAGAATCACTAGTACGTTTTATTAAGCAATATTTAGTAACAGTTACTGAAGAAACTTTTGTAATTTTACATGATTATCTTTTGTTGTGGTTACATAAAAAGTTCTAGGCATCCCAGTTTCCTACAAAATTCTTAGTAACCTTACAAATTTTTTTTACAGTGCATCATTCATCTAAAAACGTAGAAAAGTAAGATTTAGAAGTCATCAATAATTATTATCTTTAAAAATGTGGGTGTAAATGTTCTTTTGTTACGTTTTTATATTTGTTAACTTTTCATTTGCTGATGAATTTGTTGATGAATGAATGATTTGTTGAAAAATGACTTACAAAAAGCCACAAAAAGATAAAGCCCAAAACTGTTCATTCACTAGTAAAAGTAGCCTAATGTATTCCTTCCAGGCAATGAACAGCTGTTCATTCATTGGATATTTAACATTTGCCTAACCAGTAATTAAACGTCACTATTTTCAAATTGTACATATTTTACAGTGATTAAAATAATTAGAAATATGGCTATAATATATATATTTAATGTATGTACCATAAAATTATAATACAAATAAAAACAGTAAATTCATATCAAACATATGAAATGATATAGCACTTACCTTATTATTTTAGCATAGAAACAATATGTTTCTCAGACATGAAAAATAAAACATGCTCTCAAAGTAAAGTATTGTGACTTCAGTAACTAATCAGGAATGCGATAGCTTCCTATTGAATAGAATTAAGGCAATGTTGTCACCGCATCTGTTGGAGAAGTTTTCAAACCTCATTTTATTAAAGTATATAGAAATTGTTCATTCACAGGGGGCTGTTCACTTACTGGTCGGACTACCCTATATATATATTTTGTTTTGTTTTCATTCGTTTTTTAAATCTAGCTTTCAAGCAATGGTTCTCATGGTGAGTTTTTTCACCATTTTTTCTCGTATTTAAATTGTTATAAGTCAAGAACTGTTAAAGATAAATGGTTCAAACTTGGAACGCATGTCTTTTTCAATTGCTTTACTTTAATTTTGATTAAGCAAATTCAAAATCCGTCTGTCGGCCTAGAATACAGCAAAAACGACTGTAATCCGTACAAAGCCATATCACTGCGGATGTCATTTTCGTATTACAAGTAAAAATAACTTTTAAAAACTTTTGAACAGAAAATGACGCACTATATAAAATAACGCATTTTTACTGATAACGCTTTTCCATTTCAATATTTTTTTCATTCCGCTGACACTCAGACTGAAACGTTCATCTCAGACGGCTTCAGTGGGTTAAAATGATGTCATAGTGAAAATGAAATGAGTATTCTCTTTGATAAAACTAAATATTTTACAGCGAGTGAGTCATTTTAAGAAATTGGGGGTCAAAGGTCAGCATACTTTTCAAATACGTATTTATTGCTGTTTAGAAGGCGTACTTGGTGGCGTCGAGGTAACGCGCAAATACGCTGTACCGCAGATAGAGAGTACGGACTCAGCTCGTACCTCCATATATATATATATATATATATATGTTACGAAACAATTTAATGGGTGTAGTTGAAATATCACATCGTGCTTATTATGTATTACTGGAGTCATACAACATTTTAATCAGCCGTTGGTGATGTTGTAAGCAATCCTATCTCTTAGCACAAGCATTGGTAGCGGAGGTATCAACTCTGTGAAAATGTAGTAGCTGTAGAGCGATGATAATATTGGTATAGTCCAATCAAACACTTATTACTTCATTATGAAAACAAGGCAGCGTGAGTGGTGAAAAAAGGCGTATGAAGAAATATGGGGTTTTCCCAATTAAACACATGAAAACGTAGTCATAGAACAACTGTTTATTCCATCAGAACATACCAACACTAAACAATTCCCGCAGATGAGAAATCAGAGCATTTCACTCGAGCATAAACTAGTTACTCATGCTAAATAGATGTTAATTTACGAAACGAATATTCTGCATGGCTAAGGACACCGGTTAACAGGTTATGTAAACAATCACAGCAAAAAAATCTCTCTTTCTGAGCTCATGCTCTCGCTATTTATGAGAATGCGCGGAGGAATTCCGATTGAAATGAAAACTTCAGGCTAAACCAACGAAAATCACGAACGAGCCTCGAAGTGAAACTGGGATCCGACACTCAGCCAATGGAGAGCGATCAAGAAACGTCACAGGAAAGAATCCCAGCGCCGCTAATGGAATGATTTCGATGTGAAAAGGTTGTCTCTAAGCTGGCGGGAAAATGATATGAAATAGAATAAAAAAGTAAAAATGGCTTTCATAAATATTCGAAAAATAAGTAACTGCGTTCAGAACTTTACAGTTTGGTAGACGATAAAAATTAATGAAGGGATTAAAAATTTAGATTGCGTTTTGGAATAAATCTATTATTAAGATACGCGTTTTAAAAATAGAGGAATTTAGCTAGAAATAAATAATAGAGCGTATTAAAAAAAGGAAATAATGAATATGCCGACAATTTAGAATAATTTAAATGAATAGTAAAGGTAAAATTTTTATATAACATATATATATATATTTATTTATATTATTTTTATTAATTTTGACATGTTACTAATTTTATGTGAATTAGGAATTAGGAAGCTTTGAACTTTTTGATATTTTCCTAATAAATTACATTTACATTTTCGATTTTTTTACGAAAATTTATGTTATTATTATTGTTTACATTTATGTATATGTTTTTATTTATCACAGTTATGAAATAATGCATAATATTTTTTCTTACATTTTATATATCTATCTATACTAATATTATAAAGAAGTAAAAATTGTGTGTTTGTTAGAGGTAATTTCTGGAGCTACCGTACCGATTTCAAAAGTATTGATGTTAAAGTGATGGTGTTAGTCCAACTTGGAACATAGGCTATATTTTATGTAGGTGACACTACCCCAAAGAGGGTGCAGGAGCAAAAAACGTTCTAAAAATGAGAATTTTTGTGTTCTGGAAGGGCCTAGAATCATAAAATTTGGAATGGTAGTTACTTATAAGATATCAATGATGTCAAAGAACATTTTCAAAACAATTTGAAATTTAAAAGAGGTGAAAATGCACAAAAAGTGTTCTAAAAAAAGTTCTAAATGATGGTGTCTACAGAATCTCAGGAAATACCAAACCGTTTTAAAAAATAATGGTGTCGAAATGAGGATGATAACCCTTGCTCTAACATAAGCTATGTTTTTATGTCGGTGCCACTACCCCAAAAGGGGTGTAGAAGAAAAAAAACGTTCTAAAAATTCGATTTTTGCGTTACTGAAGGGCTTAAAATTATGAAATTTTAAATATTATTTACTTATTAGATATAAAGAAGAGTTCTTAAGAACAGTCTAAGAACAGTTCTTAAACAATTCAAAATTTAAAAGGGGTAGAAAAGCACAAAAAACGTTCGAAAAATCGTTCTAAATGGTAGTTTCTACACAATTTCGGGAAATACCAAACCGATTTAAAAAATAATGATGTCAAAATGATGATGACAGCCATTGCTCCAAGATAGGCTATATTTTATGTCGGTGCCACTAACCCCAAAGGGGGTGCAGAAGCCAGAAACGTTCTAAAAATGCGATTTTTGCGTTACTGAAGGGCCTAGAATCTTGAAATTTGGAATGGTAGTTAGTTATAAGATATATTTGATCTCTAAGAACATTTCTTAAAAAATCGAAATTTAAAATAGATGAAAATGCACGAAAAGCGTTGTAAAATTTTCTAAATTGCGATTTCTATGTAATCGCAGGAAGTACTGAACCGATTTTAAATATAATGGTGTAACAATGGTGGTGGCAGCTCTTACTCCAAGATAGGCTATATTTTATGTCTGTTTCCACTACTCCAGATGAGATGCAGGAGCAAAAAACGTTCTAAAAATGTGATTTTTGAATTATGGAAGGACCTAGATTAATGAAATTTTGCATGTTATATATTTATTAGATATAAAAGATATCTAAGAACATTTCTTCAAAAATTTGAAATTTAAACGGGGGGGAAATGTGTGAAAAGCGTTTTAAAAACGTTTTAAATGCCGATTTGTGAGCAATTGGGCGATTTGACAAACTGAGCAAACTGATTTCAAAAGAAATGGTAGGAAATTGATGCTGACATCCTCTACTCTAATATAGACGCTATTTCATGTAGGTGTCACTATTACCTGGAGGTTTCAGGAGCAAAAAACATTCTAAATTTCGATATTTGTGATCGGCATTGGCTTGCAACCTGAAATTAACCAAGATATTTATTTAGATATAAATGATCTTTAAAAACAGTTTCGAAAAAATTGGAAATTTAAAAAGGAGGTGAAAATACGCGAAAAGCGCTCTAAAAACGTTCTAAATTGCGATTTCTCCTCAATCTCAGAAAATATCAAAGCTATTTCAAAAGTAATGGTTGCAAATTGATGGTGACAGTTCCTGTTCCAACATAGGCATCCATTTTATGTTGCTGTCACTACAATCTGGGGTTGCAAGAGCAAAACATGTTCTAATTTGCGTTTTTTGCATAGCTGAGGGGTCTAACATTTTGAAATATGGCATGGTATTTACTTACAAGATGCAACTGTTTTCTAAGAACAGTCGAAAAAAAAAATCCAAATTTAAAAGGATGAAGTGAGCGAAAAGCGTTCTAAATTACAATTTTTATGCAATCTTATCAAATACCAAACCGATTTAAAAAATAATGATGACAAATTGTTGGTGATAGAGCCTGCTCAAACATAAGCTATATTTTATGTCTGTGGCACTATCACCAGAGGGTTGCAGGAGCAAAAAACTTTCTAAATTGCGATTTCTGTGATGCTGAAAAGGCTAGAAACTTTAAATATGACATGGTGAAGAAACAAAATCTACCTATATTTCAGTATTTTCTGAAAAGCACTAAAAAGTGCTGTTTTAAAATAAATTATTACAGGGCGAACATAAACAAGCAAATATCTGCTTGCTAAAATCGCAGGATTTTAGGAGGTACAGCAACTATTTCCTTAAAATGCATTGAGTCTGACCGTGATTGAGGGAAAACTTTCGTCAAATATTTGAATGTTTACGTTTCGTTAAAAGTCACGTGATGTTGATAGGAAATGATCGTCAAAAACGACGAAATACAGCACAAGGATTGCTGAATCGTCAAAAGTGAGAGTTTTACTTCTGAGAGTGTAGGTATTTGAAAAATATGCTAAACTTTGACCCCCAATTTCTTAAAAATCAAGCCCCATTTGAAGGAAACCTTTCACGGGAATAATTAGGGATGTAACCCCTACAACATACTTAAGAATTATCAAAAAATATGCGCACCATATTTGGTGGTCCCCTTGTCAGATTAGAACTTCAAGTAAAGGACGCGAATGATTGCATGCAAAATTGTAACTGGCAAACTTTGGAAATATATTCATTAAATCATATATATTAAAAGAAAAGGCTATTTTTGTCAGTTCAGTGCATCAAAAATGAATATCTGCGCATGCGTCCAAAATCTCTTCCGGGCTGTCCGATCTCTTTCACTGAAGTGAACGATTCACCGTAGACAGAGAAACATGATCACATCATCGCAACTTTTACTCCGTGTATCATCGTCATCAGGGTAAACAGCGCATGTGCGGACACTGTGGTCCAATGGGAGTTCAGTGTGTGCACAAGACTTCCTGCCTAGATACAGATTTATTCTTAGGATCTTAGGCAATGAATAATTTATTCTCCCATGCTGTAGTCGTTAATATAGTAGCACGCACGTTGCTATCTCTAATATTATTTACTGTAAGGTGCTGCTTTGAAATAGTAAGTTTATTTGTTATTATTTATTTTATTTTGCTGTGTCCATTTCGATCTCTATTATTTTGCTCTGCTGTTTAATTTTCATAGCGAGTCCTAGGCTTATTTAGTTTAGTTATGGATCTAGCATCCTACAATCTTCGCGAAATTGAGCCGGACGGAAATTGCTTATTTATGGCGCTGTCTGTGTTCCTGTATGATACAGAAGATCATCACCCGCGCGTACGCCACGCCATTGTAAAACATGTAGTCGGTAATTGGGATGTTTATCATCCGTTTATTGTTGGTGATCTTTCTTACGGTGTTCCTATTACTCAGGTAAACGATTACATGAATATTATGTCAAGAAACAGAACGCATGGTGGACACTTAGAATTAAATGCCGCAACCGCAATTTTTAATATTTTTGTCACAATTATCAATGCACAAAACAATAACGTCACAAATTTGGGTGTAAATGCTCGAGGCAAAATAGAAGTTAATTTATTGTATGATGGAAATGGACATGATGGTCACTATACGGTATTGCTCAAAAAGGGCAAAGAACAAATTCGGCAGGAAAAAAATTCATCTCCATCCAAAAAACGAAAACTGCAAGAGAGAAATAAAAAGTATTATGCAGAGCAAAAAAAGGTTGAATCATCTCCTTCCAAAAAACAGAAACGGAAGGAGCAAAATAAAAAGTATTATGCTAATAGAAAAAAGGTAGAGTCAGTTTTAAAGCCATATAAAATTCAGTATAGGTGTGCCGTTTCCGACAACATTTCAAATTTATCTCCGTCCAACTTAGGTAATTTAGACAACACATGTGCTTATTGTAATGCGTTGTATTTTTCATCAGAAAAGAATTCAAATGCCTTATTTAATTTGTGTTGTTCTAACAAAAAGTTCAAACTGCCCGAATTTCAAATTATTGATGACATAAGAGATCTATTCACTGGAAATAATGACATGTCGAAAAACTTTAGGCAAAATATTAGGCAATATAATAATGCTTTATCCTTCGTGTCATTCGGTGCCAATATAAAGTTACCTCCTGGTTACGGTCCTTATTGTTAGAGTAGGTCAGTTTTAAAGCCATATAAAATTCAGTATAGGTGTGCCGTTTCCGACAACATTTCAAATTTATCTCCGTCCAACTTAGGTAATTTAGACAACACATGTGCTTATTGTAATGCGTTGTATTTTTCATCAGAAAAGAATTCAAATGCCTTATTTAATTTGTGTTGTTCTAACAAAAAGTTCAAACTGCCCGAATTTCAAATTATTGATGACATAAGAGATCTATTCACTGGAAATAATGACATGTCGAAAAACTTTAGGCAAAATATTAGGCAATATAATAATGCTTTATCCTTCGTGTCATTCGGTGCCAATATAAAGTTACCTCCTGGTTACGGTCCTTATTGTTTCAAAATTCTAGGTTCAGTACACCACAAAATTTCCCCTTTGTATCCAGATAATTCGACCCATGCTTCTTATGGTCAATTGTACATTTTAGACTTTTCTGAAGCAAACGAAATTAGGTTAGAAAAGGCTGAGAATAGTTCTATTAGAGAGGACATTCTTAATATAATAAATCTTAATTTAATTAAATGTAATCCATACGTTAAGTGCTATAAAACGATGCATCAAAAAATATCTGAGGAACACGAGCTAGCTTTAAAACAAAACAGAGTGCCAGTTGATTTTGTTATGCGCTTTTATCATGAACCGCTATCAGATCCTCGCCGTTACAACGAACCAACATGCTCAGAGGTTGCAGCGGTTTTTGAATCTAATGATGGTGCTCCACCATCTCATAGGTACATAAATGTTTATTCTAAAGATGGTGGACTGAAAACTCTAGATTTTGATAGTATGCATTGTGATCCGATGTCATATGTACTGATTTGGCCTTGCGGTGAACCAGGTTGGCATATTTCAATGTCAGCGGGGGGAGAGAGGAAAACTAATGTTCGTGAAAATATTTCCATGAGAGAATATGGTTCGAGGATGTCCTCCTAAGGGAAATTTCAATCCGTTAATTAATGCTGGGAAATTAACTCAGCAATTGATAGTTGATTATTACTGTCGCATCGAAGGTGACAGATTAAAATTTATCCGTAGTCAACAGGCAAAATTGAGAGTAGACACATACGCTGGCCTTGCAGATGCTCTGTTTGCACGTGCTGATAAAGAAAACTTACGGGCGGGGCGGATTGTTATTTTACCTTCTTCTTTTACTGGTAGTCCTCGAAACATGATTCAAAACTATCAGGATGCCATGGCAATGGTAAGAAAATTTGGCAAGCCAGACCTTTTCTTAACGTTTACATGTAACCCTTTATGGCCAGAAATAACTAACAGCATACATACTTTTGAAACTGCTAATAACAGACCAGATGTTACAGTTCGTGTTTTTCATTCAAAAATTAAAGAACTTTTACATTTGATAAAAGAAAGAAAGAAAAATATTTGGCGAAGTACAAACATACTTATATACGGTTGAATTTCAAAAGAGAGGTTTACCCCATGTGCATTTATTATTATCTCTTCAAGATAATTGTAAATTTAGAGAAATAGCAGACATAGATAAAGTTATTTCTGCAGAAATTCCCGACCCTAATGATACAGTCTTACATAACTTAGTTAAATGCCACATGGTACACGGTCCTTGCGGTAGTCTTAATCCAAACTCAATTTGCATGACTGATGGTAAATGTAAGAAAGAATTTCCAAAAGAATTTGTTCAGGAAACTAAGGAAAATGTTAATGGTTATCCCCTTTATAAAAGGAGAAATAATAACAAGACTATTTCTAAACATATTAAAGGTAAAAATATTGAGGTTGACAACCGTTACATAGTTCCTTACAATCTCTTTCTCTTACTTTATTTTCAAGCCCATATTAATGTCGAAATTTGCGTGAGTGTTCACAGTATAAAATATATACATAAATATGTTTACAAAGGTCATGACTGCGCCAATGTGCAGGTAACTGCTGAAGGTGGTGTGCTTCATCATGATGAAGTTACTGCTTTCCTAAACACTCGATATGTCAGTCCATGTGAAGGTGCATACAGAATTTTTTCTTATCCAATGCATGAACAATCTCACACAATCATTCGCTTGCCTGTGCATTTGCCAGAAGAGCAACAAATATATTTTCAAGATGATAAAGCCGCGGAAGCTTTACTTAGATCAGAATTAAGAAGCACACAACTTATTGCATGGTTTAATTTAAATAAGGATCCAGAAACAAAAAGCCCTTTTATTTATCCAGAAACACCTCTTCATTATACTTGGGATAAAACTAAGTGTATTTGGAAAAAACGCTCTAACTTTCGTAGAGTAATTGGCAGAATGTATAATGTTTCTCCCTCTGAATCCGAGCGTTATCATCTTAGGTTACTGTTGCTTCATGTAGTTGGGGCTACAAGTCATGAAGATATAAGAACAGTTCATGATGTTGTTTTTTCTTCTTTCAAAGAAGCAGCTATGCAAAGTGGATTACTTCAGGATGATACTGAGTGGCTGCGTTGTTTGCATGAAGCATCAGTTCTTCAAATGCCATTTCAATTAAGGCAGTTATTTTCTTTCATTGCCATTTTTCAACAACCATCAAACGCTACTCAATTATGGGAAACTTTTAAAGATTATCTTAGTGAAGATTATTTGCAGCTTCATGAGCCGAATAAAGCTTATCATTTTAGTCTCAGGGATATTAATGAAACACTTAAATTACATGGTTTTTCTCTTTCAACTTTCAACTTGCCAGTTATTAATGATTTCTTAATAACTGATCACAACATCAATTTCTCTAAAAATCCAAATCTTGACTATAATTTAATGATTCAGCAAGCTAATGATGAACAACTTTTAATCATTAACGAAATCAGTAAAGTAATCCAAGCGAATAATACAAATAAAAGCAATGCATATTTCATAGATGGTCCAGGTGGTACTGGGAAGACATTTGTATACCAGTGTCTTATACAAAAATGCTTCGATTTAGGCATAGAAATTATCTCTGTTGCATGGACTGGCATTGCTGCTATGCTCTTACCAAATGGTCGCACAGTACATAGTAAGTTTAAGTTACCTTTGATTCTGCATGAAACTTCAGTATCGTCTATAAAAATTAATAGCAAAGCTGCTTCTGATATTAAGTCAGCAAGACTGATAGTTTGGGATGAAGCACCTATGGCAAATGTTTATGCATTAATGACTGTTAATAGACTTCTGCAAGATATAATGACCAATAATATTATTTTTGGTGGGAAGATAATCGTTCTTGGAGGGGATTTTAGACAGGTATTGCCAGTAGTTCCACATGCCTCACGACAAACAATAACTCAAAATTGCATCAAATTTTCAGCTCTTTGGCCATATTTCAAGGTTTTTCGGTTATTTAAAAACATGCGAGCTAGGTCAGACGAATTGGAGTTTTCAAAGTTTTTGCTTAAAATTGGTGATGGAAGTTATCCATCAGTCAATGATGAACCATCATTATGGTTCTTCTGTTATTGATTTACCTTTAGAAATTATTGCAAAAGAAGATATCGTATCTGAAATTTTTGGCAAACATTTTGCTTCAACAGATCATGTTGTTAATTTTTCTAAATTTGCTATTCTTGCCCCCCAAAATGAGCATTGTAATGAAATAAATTCTAAAGTTCTACATCTTATACCTGGCACACAGAGAACATACGCTAGCGTAAATAATCTCATAACTGATGATGAAAGCCAAATTCTTCAATTTCCTGCATAATTTCTAAACAGTTTAGAGTTAAGTGGTTTGCCTCCACATAATCTCACATTAAAAGTCGGTGCAATTGTAATGCTGTTAAGAAACCTAAATGCTACCCAGGGTCTTTTAAATGGGACAAGACTAATTGTGAGGAATATGTATGACAATTGTTTAGATTTAGAAATTATCACTGGCGAAAGAAAAGGGCAAAGAGCTTTGATTAATAGAATCGACCTATCACCATCAGACACATCACTCCCTTTCTCTTTTAAAAGACTCCAATTTCCCATACGTCTGGCTTTTTGTATGACTATCAACAAAGCAGAGGGACAAACTTTAGATTGTGTTGGTATTTATTTACCCCAGCCTGTTTTTAGCCATGGTCAGTTATATGTAGCTATGTCTCGGGTGCATTCATTTGAGAACTTAAAGGTTCAAATACTACCAAAAGGCAATAGAACACTGAATGTAGTATATAAAGAGGTCCTATAATAAACAACTAAAGGGAACCTGGCATTCATGCATGTAGAATGTTTTGCTTGATGTATGTCTGTCGGAATTTCAGTTTGTAGAAATAAGTAAACAAATTTTAGGGTTACTGAGTAATGCAATAATAAATTTTAGTATGCATCAGTGCAGTTTGTCTGGGCTTATATTGTACAATAATAAATATGCTGGATAATGAAAAACCTATATGATTCATCGGTTCATGTCGATAAAATGGAAAAATGCTCTAAATGTACAAATAAGGTGACAAGGTACCAAGTTTTTAATGTTATTTATAAGGGGATAATCTTAGTATTTGCATTCATGCGTCCAGTGCGTTTAGCCTTGCGCATGTCTGCCTATGCTTTAATTATAGAAATGTTCAACAAATTTGGGGCTTATATTGTACAATAATAAATATGCTGGATAATGAAAAACCTATATGATTCATTGGTTCATGTCAATAAAATGGAAAAATGCTCTAAATGTACAAATAAGGTGACTAGGTACCAAGTTTTTAATGTTATTTATAAGGGGATAATCTTAGTATTTGCATTCATGCGTCCAGTGCGTTTAGCCTTATGTGTGTCTGCCTATGCTTTAATTATAGAAATGTGTAACAAATTTGGGAGCCTACACTGAGAAAAATGACACTTTCAAATCTGAGTAAATCTATGTTTTCATTTTATTATGAAACTTTTTGTTTCAAATATGACGACCCAATGCTTTCAATTCTGAAACATCAAAAATACTCAGTTTCAAACAAAATTACTTTTCATTCGTTAAACGTAGTAAATTTTACCAGGGTAGTTGAATTTATTCATATTATATCATTTATTATGATTTCAAACGAAACGCTCCTTTCAGTAAGAATTTATAACGTGAAATGTGGCGAACTATATTTTTACCGTGTTCGCGGAAGAAGACTTAATAGCCGTCGTAATATAATAGCGAAAGCGTAAATTTTATTCTTCAATCTTCGAAATCGAAGAATGGATGAATTCGTAAGGGAAAAACTTCGCAGATAGGATTTGACAACTATCAACAATATATAAATACAAACAACATGTATAATCGTGAATAAACATCATGAATAAAGCGTTATGTGCTCATATTTGAGTATGTCCACGTTTTCAGAAATGAGTATATACATGTTTCAAACTTGAGTAATTTTGTTTCGGAGCCATTTTGACTATGCGACATACTCAGATTTGAGTATTTTTTACTCAGTTTTGAAAATGTCGTTTTTAGAGTGTATGTTGTGCAATAATAAATTTTTGTTTGTTCTATGCATGTAGTGCAGTTTGCCTGATCCATTTCACTTACTTTCATTTAAAGAAGGGTTAAAAATAAAATTGCGTAGTATATAAGAAAATTATTTTAGTACATGCATTAGTGCACTGGCCTGATGCATGTTTGTGTATACTCAATTCAAAGGTTCAAATAGGTCGAAGGGTTTTAAGAGATTCAATGTTGTCTACAATAAGGTAATTTTAGTAATCCATTTTCATTCATGCATGTCTTGCTTTTTTGCATGGTCTGTTTGTAAATATGTGTGACAAAAATTTTAATGTTCCCAACAAATCTTTTTTAATAACATCGAAATGGACACAAATATCTGAGTATATATGTATTGTGTATGTGTTTTTTTTTTAGTGTTTTTTTTCTTTTTCATTTTTTTTTTTCCAATTTTTTTGCTGAATTAGGAAATATGCCTCATGGTACATAGATACCAAGGATTTATGTGTTTTGAATACCACCATTTCAGTTCAATAACATTTTCTTTATATATTCAAACATTTAAATGTAAAATTAAGGCAAATATTAATTTTCTGAAATATAATGGTATTCAAATTTTGGATTTCTTGGCATCTCATGGGGGAAACCGCCTTTTTCAGCATTTTTCCTTTTTTTGTTGTTTTTCTTTTCAGTAGGCATGCTTGAATATTAGTGTTTTTTTTATAAAATCTAATCTTTTAGAAAATAAAAAGTAGGGATGGAAATGTTTGAGAAACCCCCTTAAGTTCGGTACTTTTAAGTTAGCACAGCACATAATTTTACATAATTTCCTACATTTTAGAGTCTTCTGCATACAGTAATGTTTTTTTGTTGTTTTCATGGGCGTGCAGTGCTCATACATGCATTAGCAACTGTAACATTTACATATTTAGTGTAGTTTATAGATTGATGCATGAATTTTCATACATCCAGCTTATTGTTTGTTTGTTTGTTTTTTTTTTTTTTGGGGGGGGGGGGGTGGGGGGTCGGTGGTGCACTAATGGGAAAGTCATTTTTGACTGGTGTGCTAACGAAAAAATACCCAAAATTTTAGTAATATCAATTTGTGACGATGGTTAAGTTAACTTTATGCAACTCGGTATTACTTTAAACGTTCTTATATTTCCTCTATTCTTTGTGGAATACATCATAATTACAAAAAGTAATCAAGCAAGAAAAACTTTCGTAAAAACTATGACACTCACACTACAATTTTTATAATATTTTTTTATATTTTTTGGTAGCATATTCCTGTTTTCCAATTTTTCCAGGAAAAAAGTTTTTTTTACCCAAAATTTTAAACCTGTTTTCAAATAATTTGTGATAATGTTGTCATTTAAATCTATGCACAAACATCAATAGTAAAAAATAAATTTTAAAACCGTTCGTAGCAGGAAATTTTTTGAAAAACCGTCAACTTTACACGAGCATGCCTGCTGAAAAATTAAAAGGGTATAGCGAGTACGGGCACTCGACCTCTTGGGTGTACATGGAACTGAGTGCAACAGTGACAGTCATTTTTATTTTCTGATTTCATCGTGTAAAATATGAATTTTGTCAAATATCGTGGAAAATATGCAAATTTCGTCGAAAGATTATGGAATAAAACACAAATTTCGTTATAGGATTGAAAAAAAAAAAACGTGATTTCATCAAAGGATCGCAGAGTAAACGTGAATTTCATTCAAAGGACTGCAGAAAAAGTGCGATTTTTGTCAAATGGTCGCAGAAAAACACTGATTTTGTCAAAGGATCGCAGAATAAATGCAAATTTCCTCAAAATGTTGCGGAATTATTCATGTTATGCACCTTCAGTGTCCCACTCCCCACTAGCTTTCCCCCCGCAGGAGGGCCTTTTTCTAAATTTTGCCATCACACCTCATGTGACATATCGTTGCAAAGGCCTGTGAGGGGGCACTTTCCTAAATCGATATATCGGAATATCATGATATACAGATGCCGATTTATCATGATATTTAATTCTAGACATCGCCCAGCCTTTGCGGTAAGTAAACTTTTTTTCTTTAGTGCTATCAAATTGTTTGCCGTCAAGTTTTGACGGGTTCCATCTAGTATTGATTTATTATTGTAATTATTTTTTTTTATAAATTCAGTCAATTGGTTCTTTTCAACATTTTCATTCTTCGGGTTTCGACTTGTAAATAAATTATTACATTAGGGATGCATTTATTAGCGAAAATTACGTCATATATTAAAACAATATATTTAAAATAACTTTTACTCCGGAGAATTTTATTATGACGTTACATGGTATAAAAATAATGTGGTTAGCAAATTTGTTTATAAATTACCTCACTCGATGCATCATAAATACATGTAAATATATGTGCAAAATATATTTGATTTATTTTGTGCGAATTTCTATTCGATAAATACATTTTAGGAAATCCAGATGTTTTTATTAAATAATATAAACAATATGCATTGTAGAATATGCATGATGGTGTATTAGAGAAAATATTTCATGAATAAGCTATAATTGTTCCTGAAAATAACTTAAACTCGCTCAAAACATTAAATATACGCGTAAATTTCAAAACACAATGCTTTTCAATACCGTGGTTCAAAAAGATAATACCAAGCAGACAAAGTTTTTTTAACCTCGAACCTAATAGACCAGAAGGCGACTGCGCAGACTATCTCCTCATACGTTGGCGGCTAAAATTCCAGGATTCGACCGGACCTGTTTAGCATATTAAAATGAAACTGATCTGCCAAGCCCTGCAACTAGTTCATCGATAAGTTTTTCATTGTGTTTTCCTGCGCCTAAAGGTACGAAAACATGGACGACTGAGAGCAGGAAAATCCAATGGTAAATCTCAGTAAACTACTGAAATCGGTTTTATAGGTGTTTACCATCATGATATCGCACTCTTGCTTCAAAAGTGTCACAAGTAAAAAAATAGATTTTTTGAGTTATGGCTGCCACTCTACTTGGTTTTTACGCCTCTACCAATCACATTAAATACCAGATAGTACACTGAAAATTCAGCTACCAAGTAGCAGTTGCGTTTGCAAGATGGCCATAAACCCTTCTATAGCCCGGAAGGAGTTTTTCGCATTTCCTGAAAAACGAAGTTTTTTTCAGTTATGCCACTTTTAAAGCATGGGTTGGCAGATCAGTTGCATTTTAATATGAGAATCGAGTTTAATTAATCCTGGAATTTCAGCCGTGAACTCGATGAGGTGGTGGTTTGTGCACCCGTCTCCCAGTCTACAAAAGGAAGAATCTTGCCCATAGCGTCGTTATAAAAGTAAGAAAGATAGCGATATTTTTAATCTAAACATTTTATACAAACTGATTTTCAAAAGTGTAATTAACTGACTCATCAATCCCGAAAACAGCCGTGATTTGTTAAAACAGAGATGGATGAGGCCACGGTAATCAAAAAATGTCTCATTCTAACGGAAAAGCATGGTAACTCGATTACAGAAGATAGCCACCTTTATAGTGATAATATCATTCAATCTTCCGTAACCGGTAATATTTTATAAACAAGGCACAACACTATGTTTTTAGAGTCTTTGAAGCCTGGACGGGGATTGGCGAGCGTAGCTCGCAGGGGGCAGAGGCCCCTTGTTATATTAGAATTAATTTTTATAAAATTTTGCGCGTGTACAAACATTTTATTTCAATATGTTCATTCGTTACGGGATAACACATTAAAATAATTTTACTGAAAGAGTGACATAAAAGCTACGTGTATATGTTGATGAAAATGTGTTAAAAGTAATTAATGTAAATTTTATAAAATAATTTATGTTTTAACAGGTAAAACAAATCGTTGCATATTTTCTAAAAAAAACCCTTCCAAAAAAGATTTTTACAGAACGTGTTACAACCGAAAACTAAATATGAAATGCTTGATTTTTTAAAAAAAGAAGTAGTACTTACTGATGCATTTTATAACATATAGTAGTAGACGCATGTAGCCAAAAATATAAAGGGAGACAAAATGAGGTGAGATTTACTCCATAGGTGCGTGTGCTTACGGTTAAGTTAATTATGCGTTAAACGACTCCCGGTAACATGCGCAAATTTTCTGTAGACTCAATTATGTAATTTATTCGTACCAAGTACGCCAATTTTCTGTAGACTCGATTACGTAATTTATCTCCTTAATTAATGCATATTTTACAAAGGACGCCTACTTTACAATTTTCCTGATGTTTTTATCAATGGTTACAGTTAAATGTAAATATGTTAGTCATTATTTTAGTTTGATCTACGAAATATTATTATAAATATCGAATATTATTATATTTCTGATATTATTTACAGGTGTCTTGTATAATATTTTCAATCACTTTT
The DNA here is from genome assembly GCA_963932465.1 of Maratus speciosus. Lineage (NCBI taxonomy): Eukaryota > Metazoa > Arthropoda > Arachnida > Araneae > Salticidae > Maratus > Maratus speciosus. The sequence goes on along the minus strand of CAWVRF010000826.1, from coordinate 179,158 downwards.
GAGCATTTGTCTCAAAAGTGTTTCTTTTGATCATTTGTCTGGCATTCAGTCGTTTTCAGACTTTTTTGAATTTTAAATTCCCATTAAGTCCCAAAAACAGAAATTTTCACTTTTTATAGTTTTTTTCGCAGTTTTAATTCATTTCTTGTTCCTTACCTTAGCTTTTTGTGTGTTTGAGAGATTGACCTAGAATACTGTATAGTCTCTTAAACCAGAGGAATGTAGGTACTTAGCAGAAAAATTCAAGAGGTCACACTATGTATAAAACTCTCTAAGGACTAGTCTGGCGGTTAGTCCTGAGTAAAGTATAGGTCAATATTCCAATATGGGGCTTAGCAATAAGTATGGGTCATCAGGGCTCTTGAAATACATTGGTGAACCAATTGTTTTGTTAGTTTTTGATTGGGGAAATTGTTTGGGCCCATTGATTGAGGTAATTCGTTGGTTAGCTGGGGCGGTTGTTTGGTTAGTTTAAGTTGGTTGATTAAGTTTCGGAAAGGATCAGAAAAAGGTGTGAAACGATATTAAAAACCGCTGGAACCAGAGAGAAAAGTAAAGCTCGATCTAAAAAAGTTAAAGTAAAAAAATAGTTTCAGTCTAAAAAAAGCAAGTAGTGCGTAGAAAAGTAATGGTACCAGATTATCTGTAAAGCTCATCAAATTACCTAAATTTTTGTTGATATCCGAAAATGTGGACTGAGCTTTACTTATATTCAGAATGATATTATAAAATGAGTACTGGGTATAGTAAACAGAATATGTAGTTACGTACTAAAAAAATTTCTGTCAGACCCAGAATTGGGGGCATGATTGCATCAAGTCAAGCTAAACTCCACAAAGCTAAAAGAATGTAAACCATGAAGTAATATTTTAAGTATAACATTAATATAGTCAGGTTGTTGAGGAATTGTTGTTACTAATATTTCTGACATAACACATCTAACGTAATAATTTTTATTTCATGTAATTACTGTGAAAAGGGAACTTTTATGTCAATAGACTTAAGCCAGACACGTAGTCAGCATATGGTTGAATCGTACATGCTTAGGGTTTTGGGCGTACTTTGGGCTTCGATTTTCCAGGCTCATCAGTGACCCTTGGAATGGAATTTGGTCCATACTTTGTATTGAACTGATATCTCAGGTTCTCGCTCATTACCAAATCAGCCTCTAGCCTATTCTTATGAACCAGATTTTTAAAACTGGTTATGAATATTTGGAATTCACAATGTGTTAAAAATGCCATTATTTCCCTGATTGATTTTAAGGCAGCAGTAAAATTCAGTCCGCATTTTGAGCTAACAAAAAAAAAATTGGGTAATTTAATGAGCTTTGCACATAATATGGTTCCATTACTTTTCTACGCACTACTTACTTTTTTAGACAAACTATTTGCAAATATTTTACTGTAACTTTTTTAGATCGAGCTTTACTTTTCTCTCTGGTTCCATCAGTTTTTTATATCATTGAGGTTCTTAGTATAGAATATGATGTGCATGGCATTTATCATTCATTTACAGGGATACACAAAAGAATTAAGTTGCAGTGCAGCCTATTAGCAATTGTTTCTGGAAGTGCATTTTCAATTACGGTATGCGTTATTAAATTTAACTAATTTTTTGTATATTACTTGGTGTGCATAAATTATATATACAGAGCTGCACAAAAGAATTTGAGTACTGAAGGTGGATTATCGACTCTTATGCGTTTCTTAAAGGAACTTAATTTTGGCATACTATATACAGTGAAACGCCCTTGAACGGTTACCTCTAAACAACGAAAACCTCCGAATACCGGCCCACGAGAAAAAATTCTTACAGCTCCTTGTACAATTTTATATTTATTTGCAAACCGAAATGTGAAGCAGATCAAAGAAAATTTACTTGATATGTGAACAAACAGAAAATGAAAACATTAATAATAATGGGGAAAATTTATATAATATTCTTAGAACGGCAGGCATAACTAACGTAAAGGCCAGCTTGTTTGTTGTTTAGTCAAAAACGTGGCAGTTACTGTCACATTTGATTCCATTCAGCAAAGGTGGAAGACAGGAGACCGAAGATTTGACGAAACTTCGTGAAATCCAAAATTTCTCATTAAATCATAATGATGATGAGTGTATAGCAAATCAAGCCATATTTTTTTTCTTTGTAGAAAGACATTTGCAGCAAAAAAACAAAGCAACAGCAAATAACTGATTTTCTTATTATATCAAAACAATGAGGATGACTTAAAGTGACTGTGTGTATTTCTATATAAATTTATACAATTTGGATTTTTTTTTAATGAAACCTCTGAATAACATCCACCCCTAAAGAGCGGTCACTTTTCACCGGTCCCACGTATAATCGTTATTCAGAGGTTGCACTGTAGTATATATACAAATACTATAAATGGTATTTGTTAATTTGGATTTTAAAATGCATTATGCCTTTATCAAATTGTTTACTTAGCCATAATCTTTCACATTATTAAATTACTAGCAGTAACCCGTGACATCGTTCACGTAGCATTAACAAGTTGGAAATTGCTCGTTAAACGTGACAAATGAGGTGCGTTCGTACTATAACTAGTTTTATAAATGTATTTTACCCCCCATATTGTACGGAATGTATATTTTTTTTTGCACTTCATAAGTGCATAGTCTCTAACATAATTAAAATGCACGTGCAATATTTTTTTCCCATTGCCCGTTATGTAACGGAAAACTTTTGACTGTCCCTGTAATTAAACTATACATTCGATTTTCATAACATTTGAAATGATTCGACAACATTTTACAACAATTTATATATTTAATATTTCAGACTATTCGGAAGGCTGTAATATCGTTAAAATGCACTTGAAATAATTTTTTCCCATTGGCCGTAATGTAACGAAAAACTTTTGACTGTCCCTGTAATTAAACTGTACATCCGATTTTCATTCGGTCGGGTAGTTTTTGCTCTGTTATATGCGGATAGACGGACAGATGGACGGACGGACAGACTGAACGACGACTATAGGTGCTACGTATTTATATAATTACGAACGCACCTAAAAAAAAGATAAATTAATTAGGAAAATAATTTCATTACTGATAATGAAAGACATATAATAAACCAACACTTTATCACATTTTATAACAGACAATACGATGGTATTTCTTATTTATAGAGCCTTAATATAACTCGGTCATAAAATAGTGAAATTTTGTGCCAAAAAATAATAAACACTTGCGAAAATGAAACTGCAACCAATGAAAAAAGGAGAGCCAAGTAAAATCGTGACGAATCTCTCTTCGTAAAACGAAAAAAAAAAACAACGCAGGGAAAATTCTATTGGAAGAGAGTATTTTAGTTGGTATTTGGTGTCAAATTTGTTTATGTTTGCTTTCCGTGCATATTCAGATGCATGCAACTTATATTATTTAGAAATGCTTGAACATTTCTGTTTTATTTCCAATATGACGATATACTCATCTTTTTTTTTTATTCTTAATATTTTGTTTCATTTTCATTTTGACGTAAAAATCTTTAATAGAAAATTAATTGTTGAGAAGAAATTTTTATTCAGGGTTTTGATGGTAATCATGACATCATTTTCGACATGGATAATTTTACAGTACATATTATTGGCATTTACTATCCATTTTTTCCCAAACATTTTTTAAAGCTTTTTTTTCCATTTAAAAATTAAATCTTTTCATTATCTATGCGCAGACGATAAACTTCCAATGAAACGGTTGCTATATATCATTTCTTATTTCATATAATTCGTAGAAAATGTTACCACTGCTAATAAAGTATTAAAAACTTATCTGTGAGATATAGCTATATTTTACAACTAAAATATACACATGAAATAGGAAATACAATGTAGCAACCGATTGTTTGGAGTCAGTTTCCAAGCAAAAGTTATCGTCATACTGAAAGTAGCTATTCTAAGAGTAGTAGAAAAATGACAGTTCTACCCCAGCAGGAGCCATGAGCTGAGGAGCGGAGGAGCAACTCCTCCTCCTCCTCCTCCACCTGCTCCTTCTCCTGCGGAGAATGTGTGCTCTAAGAGGAGGGGTTAAAAAGGAATTTTGATATCTAAGAAGAGGGTGGAGATTTTAAAATTTAGATTTTTTTTTTAAGATTGTAATTTTGAACTATAGTACGAGGGGTCATTTTGAAGATTGAAATTTTATTTTTTAGCGGAAATAATTTTTAAGTGAACTATAGTACGAGGGGTCATTTTGAAGATTGAAATTTTATTTTTTAGCGGAAGTAATTTTTAAGTGAACTATAGTACGAGGGGACATTTTGGAGAATTAATTTTGAGAAGTGATGTTTGGTGCTGCCCTCTAACGGCGAAAAATTGAAATAATTGAAAAATTATTTAAAAATAATTTTAAGTTGTGCTGAGGTTTGAATATACATTTTTAGGAAGAATTAAGAAAATTAATTTTTGGAGATTTAAATTTTTAGCGAAATACAATACGAGGGGTAATTTTGGAGATCGAAATTTTGTAGTGAACTATAGTACGAGGGGTAATTTTCGAGATCGAAATTTATTTATTTTTTTTTTTTAGTTAACTATAGGTTGAGGTTTTAATATTCATTTTAATTTTTGGAGAATAATTTTTTTTTTTTTATCGGACTATAGAACGAGGTTTAATAATACATTTTAATGTAGAATTAATTTTTAGAAAATAATTTTTGGGAAGGAATTTTACTTTACTTAATTACAAAAGAATTTTATTTATTTATTTATTTTAGAGATTTAATTTTTTTAGCAAACTATAGTATGCGGTGTAATTTTCATATGTACATGGAGAATTAAATTTAAAATTTGGAACTTAAGAAAATTTTGAATGGAGATTTTTACAGGATTGAATGTAATAATGGAAGGTAGTCATGGAAATTTTTTCGAAAGGTGTAGAATTTTTGCTGTTAGACGAGAGGTCTATAAGAATTTTTTTAGGAGATATTAATGAAGTAAAAGATTTATTTTATGCTGCTCTTTAGCGTAGAAAAATTCAAATAATTTCGAATTTATTTAAAAATAGCTAAAAGTTGAGATGAGGTTTGAACCCTTAAAAATTGTAAGGATGGGTCAGTGATTTTAGCTGTCGCCTTGACCACTTTGCCATGCTTGCATGCCTTGGAAAGAATTTTTTTGAAAGGGTGTGTGATTCTCCTCCTGCTCCTGGCGCGAGTACCGTGCTCCTCCGCCTGCTCCCACCTCCTGCTCCTGGCGTGAGTAAATGGCTCCTCATACACCATACCCTTGCTCCTGCTCTTTGCTCCCCCTGCCCCCCCCCCCCCTTAAAAAATTAGAAAAATGTTTCCTTTATTATTATTTTTTTTAATTTACTAATGGAATATTATACAGAATTTGAAAATTTTAGAATTTTCTCTAATAAGTTTAGGTTTTGGTAATATTACACCCCACCTAACTTTAATTGTTAATTAATCATTAATTAATAATGGTAATTATTTTTTTTTCATTCAATACGAATTGTTCTTGCGCATTTTTAAATGTAAACTAAATAAATAGTTTCGATTTAATACCCGTAGTCACGTGAAATCCCCCCCCACCCTTTTTTTTTCTACTTGTGTAATAAGCTATTGAGATTTCATTTTAAAACCTAGAATTAGGTGTCCTGCAAATAATAATTCGAATTTCCAATAAGGTATGAATACACTACAAATATTTTCCCAGTTGAGTTAAATATTTTTTAGATGTTTATCGAAATTATAATAAGATATACAGGGCTATTCAAAGATACGTTTTCTTTTGGCATGTACCAAAGCTTTTAATCACCCCCCCCCTGCTCTCCCCCTTGTGGGAGTTTCATACTTTTATAAATCAATACCCAGTTAAATTTAAATGTACGCCCTTTTTTATTTTGTTAATGAGTCAATCAGTAAATTTGACTAGTGATGTCACGGGAGATCTAATATTTGGCGAAATATATTTATTAATTATATAAATTTGTAATGTCGTTGGTGAAATATATTAATTAAATTAGATATTTTTTAAATATTGAATACATTTTTATTATTATTCGTGAAATTTTTAACGTTATTGGCGAAAATATTTATTTAACTGAACAAACTTTTAATGTTGTTGGCTTGATTATTAGCTTGATTATTAGGCTTGATATTAATTGAACTCAATAAAATTTTAATGTCGAATATATTTTTTTATGTTGTTGGCGAAAGTTGTGAATTTAATTATATAAATGTTGAATATTATTCAAAATTGGTGAGTATAATATATTGATGAATTTAATTTAGTTGAATAAATTTTTTAAAGCTTTTCACGAAATGTGTTAGTAAATTGTGAATGCTGTAGACGAAATCTCTTATTAGTTTCCAACAACGCGAAAGATACTTTTCAAATTTTATAATATGAGTCTAACTTAATAATTCTTACATATACAGGACAGTGCAAAAGAATTCACATAAATTTCAAAAGTGTATACATTTTATTGGCAGTACAAAACTATTTTATTCTACCTTGTAAAAATAATTTCGCATCACCGTCTTTAGCAATTAGAATTTAAATAGCGATACTGGGATGAGCGAGGTTTTTTTTTCCCCCCTGATTAGAGAAGAATATATAAATCACAATTCAAAACCAGATTTAAATAAATTTTAATTAAAATCGAATTTTTGTTTTAAAAGCTCGAATGGACTGTATTAGAAAATACATATACGATTCATTTTTCTACGATATATAAATTATTTATAGAGAAATGATAAAGTTTAAGAATCCGTATATAGTATTTATTTAGAAAATGCAAACGAGTTTTTCTAAATAAATAATTATACGAGTAATTTTTAGACTGCCTGTATATTAATTATTTGGAAAATTCATTTCTAAACAACATACATTATTTTGCCTTTGAAAACAATTTCAGTAAAAGATTTTCTGACATATTATTTATTTTGTGTGCGATTAACAATCTAAGTAATTTTAGATATTATAGGCCAATTGAAATGTTCTTTTCATAGATTTTTGATCTAGGATTATTTTTAATAAAATTCAAATCTAAGAAATTTTTGGAGATAAAACAAAGTAATTTAGACAAATCCTTTACCTAATACAATAAGTTTCTGAAAAAATATTTCACGTGATGTATTTTACTTGACTATTCTGCGAAAACAATATATGAGACTTTTGTTTCGAGAAAATTAATATTTCTAATACTATGCTGGAAAATAAATATTAGTGTATTCAAAATACAAATAACATGTTCATAGATTAATATTAGATAATGTGTTTCAAACCTGCTATTCCATAACAAAAACATATAGTATATGCAGTTTGAATTGTACTCTAAAGGAAATTTAACGGAAAAGAATAAATACCTATTAATACCTAGTTTTAGCTCCATATTTTTAACATTAAATTGAAATTTAGAAAATAAACACAGTACCTGTTAATAATCCATAATGTCTTCTCATCTGACCAGTCATGTTAGAAATCACGCTTTAACTATACTGCTTATTTCATAGCCTGTCCGAACACCTTGGTTATCTCATCCCTCTTTGTCGGAACATGCATCTACAGGTATGTTATCTTAAATATCAAAGTCGCCGCAAATGAGCGGCCCCTTTCAATAGATAAAAGAGATAAGCGGATATTTTTCGAATGGCAATTAGTACAGTCTGTTTCAATTACAATTTAACTTAATTAAGGGATTCTTATATATTTTTAAATATAGAATAGATTGGAGTTTTAATACCTTAATTTAGATTTTAATAATAGCTTCCAAATGTACTATTCTGAAAATTTAGGTATTCATTTTTTTAACATGTTAGCCTTTTACCCAGTTTTTGAGATGAAATCCCTATTAGGTATAATACTGTTTAAGTAATTTACAGTCATGGAAATATTTAGACGATACTTTCTGTATATTTTATATTCAAGGATAATTTTTCAAACATGTATCGACCTAAATTTATACTATGTTTTAGAGAGAAATATTATATGCGACTACTTATATAAATTTTAATACACGTGCATACTATTTAATATAGTTACACCATTCGAAATACATAAATTAACTACACACATCCCCATTTAAACATAATTTCTAGATTTTTAATGCTAATAGATGATAAGCTATTTTCTAGGATGATGTAAGAATAATTTTGAATGTTGCATATATAATATTCTTCTATAAAATATACCTTAGTCATTTTTTTCATGCATTAGAGATAATAATAATAAATCTTTAAACTTATTTCTATCGAAGTACCCAGAAGTAATTTTTTTAAGTAAGAAGTGTTTACTCATTTGATATTATCTTTTAAACTTATATTTTAAATAATCTCACATTGGTCGAATTTACTTTTCAACAATAGAAAGATTTTCAAAGATTATTCAATCTTTCTTTTTTTTTCTTAAGAGGTTCAGAGTGGCAATATAGTCATTTAGGACTAATATGTGTACAGGGTCCGCATAGACTAACTAGCCCGTGGCCTTGGGGCCCCTGCGGAGTGGGCGCCCTTAATCGCGTATGCGTAACTATATAGAGGATGGAATCTATCATCGGTATCTATATTTCCTAAAGTCTGAGTAAGTTGTTATTAGGCAGCGATGGAAAAATGCTCTCTTCTGCAATTTATTATTATTATTATTTTTTTTTTTTTTTTTTTTTTTTTTAACTTTAGCAAAGGAACCCAAAGAAGACAATGTTATTCTTTACACATTTTTTTATTATTATTAGCGAAATGAAACTTTTTAACATTTGAAAAGCAATTTATTATTATTTGTAAATTTTTTTTGTTATTAGCGACACAAATTTTAAACAACTGCAGGGACGAATTTAAGAAAGAGACCCGAATTATCGATTTCATTCAAGGAAATCTTTAATTTTTTCACTCATCTCCCCTGGTTCGACAGGTTTAAAACTCACATGACCAGACTTTAGATTTTAGGCAGAGCCCAATTAAGATTGCAGAGGGGACAAGGCCCAACACCTTTTTGCCTGCCCTTCCCTCATCCATACGCCCAACGCTATGGCCTGGTTGGTCTGTGCGAGAATTAGGCCCCGATTATAGGGAGCGTTTTTGGCCTGTGCGGGAATTAGGCCCGTTTATAGGGAGCCTGGTTGGCCTGTGCGGAAATTAGGCCCCGATTTTAGGGAGCCTGGTTGGCCTGTGCGGGAATTAGGCCCTGATTTTAGAGCCAATAAACTAACCACAACGGTTAATTGTGTTTTTGATGGCTAATTACCATCACGAGGGATATAGGCCCTAAGGGGGATAGTGCCCTACGTAGGGGTCTTTCTAAGGGAACCTAGCCCGTATTTACGCTTGGAAAATCAAGGTTCGAAGAAAACCACGAAAACTCCGAAAGAATAGGCCGACGGGCGCGATTGGGATCGAACGCAGCACTTCCCGCCTACCAGCTTCAAGGGCGGGACCACTCGGCCACTGGTGGGGCCTAAGCACAGTTGATTAGTCACATGATTTTTATCTTTTAAGTTTTTGGACTACTTTCTCACACCCTTCTACAGAGTCTATATTTATTTTAGGAAAGTATCGGTATTTTTCTTTTCATTATTAAAAATACACTTTTTTAGTTTAGTGGATTTAAACATTCATTTTAACTCAAATAACTTAGTTGGACCTAATCAAATTTTATAATATACACTTGATAACATTCGGTATCTTCCCTATATAGTTTCAAACATCGATCAGATCACGTGACATTCGTGTGTTTCGAAATAATAGATAATTAATTTGATTGCAACTTTTAGTCAACATTTAGTGAACTCCTTTTAGGAAAATCTTTGTTAACCATGTTATTTATCGCATATCAATCTGCCACTATACATTTCACTCTATTCCTAAACCCCACAGAAAATTAACTAGATATTTGAAACTCTCCACAGGAGGAAAATACTATTTCAAATAATGAATCAATAATGAACTATAAAAATTAAACAACACACTTAAAATTAACAAATGAATAACAAAAATTATTTCAACTATCACATAAAAATTTTACTATTGTAAGAAAAAAAATATTTATTAGTTAGTAAATGTAAATTATTCCTTTTATACCTTCTAGTGTTTGAAAATTGTCGTCTCAACATACTAGTGCACCTGATGTACACATGCATACTTATAATACATAGGCGTATGTATATGTTTGCCATTGAACGGTTTTGAAAAATACACACGTTTTGAAAAATGTTTTGTAAACAGTAAAACTTAACTCAAAAATAAATTTTAGAAATCACAACTACATAGAAAATGTTTCTTTTTAAATATATAATAATAAAAAAGTTTTTAAGAAATCACAACTTGATAAAAAAAAATTTAAAAAAATCAGGAGGATAAAAAAGTTAAAAAACAAATACAAACGAAATAAAAAAAAAGTTAATAAATAAAAGTTAAAAAAATTACAAGTCAATAAAAATTTTTAAAGATAATAATAAATTTCTAATAGTTATAAATTATCAAAATAGTTTTTTAATTGTTTCCAAGTTAATAACATGTATACGATAATATGTATGCACATTCATATATGGGTATTTATACCAATGTATGTATATTCAGGCATACTATTTGCAAGTAATATCTGTGTGTGTAAATATACCTGCGTAAAATATTCATAAAAAATATTTTTTTTTAAATCAACAAGTTAGTCAAACGCTATTTTAAAACATACATTTTAATCATACCTGTCTTAAGTACTGAATAAGTACATCCTAATCGAAAGTTAATGAAAAGTTTGAACGAAATTAGCAAAAAGTTTTCAAATTATTTTCAACTTTAGAAAAATTTGAGTATATCCATGTCTGTGCGAATATGTGTGCTTATATGTATATACAAAAATTCATCAAAACGATTACGAATATCCACAGATGAGCCGAAGTGTTTAACAAATTGACATGATATGTTTATACATGTGTGTTTGCAAATTTTGAATGATTTGAATAACGAGCGAATGCATCCAACCAACGAACCTGGTCTACGAATCCCCTAACCAACTGCTTACCTAAGCAATCAAATATTTTATATTTGCACATGCGTAGAAACTTAATTCAAGACACAATACTTGTCTAAACTTGAAGTAGACTATTACATATGATTTGATAAATTAAGAAAATATTGAGCTAGGATGAAAACTTTATACATTCTCCACGATAATTCACTTATATTATTGGATATCTATAGAAATCAACATAGTGAAAAATTAACTAAATTCTCACATTGGTTTTCATTAGCAGTAACTTGTAATATTGCTTTGCTAACTAGGGTTAGTAGTATTCCCACTTAAAAATTTCCTTTATGGATTTACTGTAATAAACAACTTATCTGACTAACCTTTTACTATTTTTAGTTGGACTCACTTTCATGAGCTAAACCTACAAAGCTTTCAATTCTACTTTACAGTTAGTTTATTATTTCGAATTATTGTTTTTTAATTCTTTTAGCATATAAAAAAAATAATTATATACTCTAGCATAATCATTTTTAGGCCTTCAAATTCTAACATCTAACAGAATCATATTTCACACTTACCTATATACCAGCTTCTTCAAAACACGACCTTCTCATAGAACGATTTGGTGGGGAATGCCAGTTTCTTATCACAAAAAAACGGAAATCACGTGGTCGAGGATAGATCACGTGACGACTTCCTGATATAGGATTGGGTGATAGCGATTCCTTCTAAGTGACGTCACACGACGATAAGAACATCTAGATAAGCAACATTCACGCCATTTTGATCACTGTTTTCGAGTGAGTGGTCCTGCTCGCTTGTCTGCATTGTCTAAACTTGTCTGCAGCTTCTTTCTTAGCTAGTCTAAAATGTGAGTTTATTCATGAAAATCGCTATAGATGTATATATTTTTAATTACTATGCTTGATTAGATAATTTAAATCACCAATTGTTTATTGTAATCAGATCATTTGCATTAATTAAATTTTTATAATTAAAATAATAATTTATTTATTTATCATTTTATAATACATTATATCGATTTTAGAAACAACTATTTTTTTTATAAAAGCGAAAAAGAATATTTTTTCATAGGTTTTATATAATATATAATTTAGGAGTGTTTGTATATATATCCTATTATTTAACTACATTTATATGAAATAACATAATAACTGAACAATCATTTTATAATATATACATAAAAATAGTATACTTATCTATTCTTTATTGTAATCATATCATTTCCATTAATTTATTTTTATAATAATTCAAATAATAATTGATTTATCTATTTATTATTTTATAAAACATAGTCTCGATTTAAGAAATAATTTTCTTATGAAAGCGGAAAATAGGTAGATTAATCAATGTCTGTTGTTATAGCCTCAAATCGATTTCATATGTGTCTATCCGTGTGTGTGCGCATGTGTGTGTGTGTGTGTGTATCTATATTTGCCTCTAAAATCGTGTATAAGTATGTATCTGTCTGTATGTAAGTGTGTATATGTGGATAAGTGTTTGTCTGGCTTTGTATTTATAAATTTAAAAATTTTAAGAAAAAAATTAACAAATAATAATTAAAAATTTTTTTTTTTTTTAAATTTGTTAAAACTTTCATTTTAATTTGTAATAAAAGAAAAATTACGATTTGTTAAAACTTTTTTAATTTGTTAAAACTTTTTTAATTTGTTAAAACTTTTTATTAATTTGTTAAAAAGCTAATTTTTTTCTAAAAATTTTTAAATTTATAAATACATAGCCAGACAAACACTTATCCACATATACACACGTACATACAGACAGATACATACCTCTACACGATTTTAGAGGCAAATATAGATACACACACACACACATGCGCACACACACGGATAGACACATATGAAATCGATTTGAGGCTATAACAACAGACATTGATTAATCTACCTATTTTCCGCTTTCATAAGAAAATTATTTCTTAAATCGAGATTATGATAAATCAATTATTATTTGAATTATTATAAAAATAAATTAATGGAAATGATATGATTACAATAAAGAATAGATAAGCATAGCTGCCAACTTGTACGGTTTTTTGCTACCTCTAAAATTTAACAGAAATTTCTGCCTTATTTAATTATCAACCTTCACTGCATTTAGGCGATTGAATTAGGCAAAATGTTCTATTAAATTTTAGTGGTAGCAAAAATCCGTACAAGTTGGCAGCTATGGATAAGTATACTATTTTTATGTATATATTATAAAATGATTGTTCAGTTATTATGTTATTTCATATAAATGTTGTTAAATAATAGGATATATACAAACACTCCTGAATTATATATTAAATAAAACCTATGAAAAAATATTCTTTTTCGCTTTTATAAAAAAATAGTTGTTTCTAAAATCGATATAATGTATTATAAAATGATAAATAAATAAATTATTATTTTAATTATAAAATTTAATTAATGCAAATGATCTGATTACAATAAACAATTGGTGATTTAAATTATCTAATCAAGCATAGTAATTAAAAATATATACATCTATAGCGATTTTCATGAATAAACTCACATTTTAGACTAGCTAAGAAAGAAGCTGCAGACAAGGTCAGACAAGTTTAGACAATGCAGACAAGCGAGCAGGACCACTCACTCGAAAACAGTGATCAAAATGGAGTGAATGCTGCTTATCTAGATGTTCTTATCGTCGTGTGACGTCACTTAGAAGGAATCGCTATCACCCAATCCTATATCAGGAAGTCGTCACGTGATCAATCCTCGACCACGTGATTTCCGGTTTTTGTGATAAGAAACTGGCATTCCCCACCAAATCGTGTTTTGAAGAAGCTGGTATATAGGTAAGTGTGAAATATGATTCTGTTAGATGTTAGAATTTGAAGGCCAAAAAATGATTATGCTAGAGTATATAATTATTTTTTTTATATGCTAAAAGAATTAAAAAACAATAATTCGAAATAATAAACTAAATGTAAAGTAGAATTGAAAACTTTGTAGGTTTAGCTCATGAGAGTGAGTCCAACTAAAAATAGTAAAAGGTTAGTCAGATAAGTTGTTTATTACAGTAAATCCATAAAAGAAATTTTTAAGTGGGAATACTACTAACCCTAGTTAGCAAAGCAATATTACAAGTTACTGCTAATGAAAACAAATGTGAGAATTTAGTTAATTTTTCACTATGTTGATTTCTATAGATATCCAATAATATAAGTGAATTATCGTGGAGAATGCATAAAGTTTTCATCCTAGCTCAATATTTTCTTAATTTATCAAATCATATGTAATAGTCTACTTCAAGTTTAGACAAGTATTGTGTCTTGAATTAAGTTTCTACGCATGTGCAAATATAAAATATTTGATTGCTTAGGTAAGCAGTTGGTTAGGGGATTCGTAGACCAGGTTCGTTGGTTGGATACATTCGCTCGTTATTCAAATCATTCAAAATTTACAAACACACATGTATAAACATATCATGTCAATTTGTTAAACACTTCGGCTCATCTGTAGATATTCGTAATCTTTTTGGTGAATTTTTGTATACATATATAAGCACACATATTCGCACAGACATGGATATACTCAAATTTTTCTAAAGTTGAAAATAATTTGAAAACTTTTTGCTAATTTCGTTCAAACTTTTCATTAACTTTCGATTAGGATGTACTTATTCAATACTTAAGACAGGTATGATTAAAATGTACGTTTTAAAATAGCGTTTGACTAACTTGTTGATTTAAAAAATATATTTTTTATGAATATTTTACGCAGGTATATTTACACACACAGATATTACTTGCAAATAGTATGCCTGAATATACATACATTGGTATAAATACCCATATATGAATGTGCATACATATTATCGTATACATGTTATTAACTTGGAAACAATTAAAAAACTATTTTGATAATTTATAACTATTAGAAATTTATTATTATCTTTAAAAAATTTTATTGACTTGTAATTTTTTTAACTTTTATTTATTAACATTTTTTTTTATTTCGTTTGTATTTGTTTTTTAACTTTTTTGTCCTCCTGATTTTTTTTAATTTTTTTTTTATCAAGTTGTGATTTCTTAAAAACTTTTTTATTATTATATATTTAAAAAGAAACATTTTTTATGTAGTTGTGATTTCTAAAATTTATTTTTGAGTTAAGTTTTACTGTTTACAAAACATTTTTCAAAACGTGTGTATTTTTCAAAACCGTTCAATGGCAAACATATACATACGCATATGTATTATAAGTATGCATGTGTACATCAGGTGCACTAGTATGTTGAGACGACAATTTTCAAACACTAGAAGGTATAAAAGGAATAATTTACATTTACTAACTAATAAATATTTTTTTTCTTACAATAGTAAAATTTTTATGTGATAGTTAAAATAATTTTTGTTATTCATTTGTTAATTTTAAGTGTGTTGTTTAATTTTTATAGTTCATTATTGATTCATTATTTGAAATAGTATTTTCCTCCTGTGGAGAGTTTCAAATATCTAGTTAATTTTCTGTGGGGTTTAGGAGGAGAGTGAAATGTATAATGGCAGATTGATATGCGATAAATAACATGGTTAACAAAGATTTTCCTAAAAGGAGTTCACTAAATGTTGACTAAAAGTTGCAATCAAATTAATTATCTATTATTTCTAAACACATGAATGTCACGTGATCTGATCGATGTTTGAAACTATATAGGGAAGATACCGAATGTTATCAAGTGTATATTATAAAATTTGATTAGGTCCAATTTGATTAGGCTATTTGAGTTAAAATGAATGTTTAAATCCACTAAACTAAAAAAGTGTATTTTTAATAATGAAACGATAAATACCGATACTTTCCTAAATTAATATAGACTCTGTAGAAGGGTGTGAGAAAGTAGTCCAAAAACTTAAAAGATAAAAATCATGTGACTAATCAACTGTGCTTAGGCCCCACCAGTGGCCGAGTGGTCCCGCCCTCGAAGCTGGTAGACGGGAGGTGCTGCGTTCGATCCCAATCGCGCCCGTCGGCCTAATCGTTCGGAGTTCTCGTGGTTTTCTTCGAACCTTGATTTTCCAAGCGTAAATACGGGTTGGGTTCCCTTAGAAAGACCCCTACGTAGGGCACAATCCCCCTTAGGGCCTATATCCCTCGTGATGATAATTAGCCATCAAAAACACAATTAACCGTTGTGGTTAGTGTATTGGCCCTAAAATCAGGGCCTAATTCCCGCGCAGGCCAACCAGGCTCTCAAAATCGGGCCTAATTCCCGCACAGGCCAACCAGGCTCCCTATAAACGGGCCTAATTCCCGCACAGACCAACCAGGCTCCCTATAATCGGGGCCTAATTCTCGCACAGGCCAACCAGACTCCGTATAATCGGGGGCCTAATTCCCGCACAGGCCAACCAGGCCATAGCCTTGGGCGTATGGATGATGGAAGGGCAGGCAAAAAGGTGTTGGGCCTTGTCCCCTCTGCAATCTTAATTGGGCTCTGCCTAAAATCTAAAGTCTGGTCATGTGAGTTTGAAACCTGTCGAACCAGAGGAGATGAGGGAAAAAATTAAAGATTTCCTTGAATGAAATCGATAATTCGGGTCTCTTTCTTAAATTCGTCCCTGCAGTTGTTTAAAGTTTGTGTCGCTAATAACAGTAAAAATTTACAAATAATAATAAATTGCTTTTCAAATGTTAAAAAGTTTCATTTCGCTAATAATAATAGAAAAGTGTGTAAAGAATAACATTGTCTTCTTTGGGTTCCTTTGCTAAAGTTAAAAAAAAAAAAAAGATAATAATAAATTGCAGAAGAGAGCATTTTTCCATCACTGCCTAATAACAACTTACTCAGACTTTAGGAAATATAGATACCGATGATAGATTCCATCCTCTATATAGTTACGCATACGCGATTTTCTATTGTTAAAAAGTAAATTCGACCAATGTGAGATTATTTAAAATGTAAGTTTAAAAAATAATATCAAATGAGTAAACACTTCTTACTTAAAAAAATTACTTCTGGGTACTTCGATAGAAATAAGTTTAAAGATTTATTATTATTATCTCTAACGCATGAAAAAAAAATGACTGAGGTATATTTTATAGAAGAATATTATATATGCAACATTCAAAATTATTCTTACATCATCCTAGAAAATAGCTTATCATCTATTAGCATTAAAAATCTAGAAATTATGTTTAAATGGGGATGTGTGTAGTTAATTTATGTATTTCGAATGGTGTAACTATATTAAATAGTATGCACGTGTATTAAAATTTATATAAGTAGTCGCATATAATATTTCTCTCTAAAACATAGTATAAATTTAGGTCGATACATGTTTGAAAAATTATCCTTGAATATAAAATATACAGAAAGTATCGTCTAAATATTTCCATGACTGTAAATTACTTAAACAGTATTATACCTAATAGGGATTTCATCTCAAAAACTGGGTAAAAGGCTAACATTATGTTAAAAAAATGAATACCTAGATTTTCAGAATAGTACATTTGGAAGCTGTTATTAAAATCTAAATTAAGGTATTAAAACTCCAATCTATCCTATATTTAAAAATATAAAAGAATCCCTTAATTAAGTTAAATTGTAATTGAGACAGACTGTACTAATTGCCATTCGAAAAATATCCGCTTATCTCTTTTATCTATTGAAAGGGGCCGCTCATTTGCGGCGCCTTTGATATTTAGGATTAGGTAGATGCATGTTCCGACAAAGAGGGATAAGATAATCAAGGTGTTCGGACAGCTATGAAATAAGCAGTATAGTTAAAGCGTGATTTCTAACATGACTGGTCAGATGAGAAGACATTATGGATTATTAACAGGTACTGTGTTTATTTTCTAAATTTCAATTTAATATTAAAAATATAGAGCTAAAACTAGGTATTAATAGGTATTTATTCTTTTCCGTTAAATTTCCTTTTGAGTATAATTCAAACTGCATATACTATATGTTTTTGTTAGGGAATAGCGGGTTTGAAACACATTATCTAATATTAATCTATGAACATGTTATTTCTATTTTGAATACACTAATATTTATTTTCCAGCATAGTATTAGAAATATTAATTTTCGCGAAACAAAAGTCTCATATATTGTTTTCGCAGAATAGTCAAGTAAAATACATCACGTGAAATATTTTTTCAGAAACTTTTTGTATTAGGTAAAGGATTTGTCTAAATTACTTTGTTTTATCTCCAAAAATTTTTTAGATTTGAATTTTATTAAAAATAATCCTAGATCAAAAATCTATGAAAAAAGCTTTTGAATTGGCCTATAATATCTAAAATTATTTAGATTGTTAATCGCATACAAAATAAATAATATGTCAGAACATCTTTTACTGAAATTGTTTTCAAAGGTAAAATAATGTATGTTGTTTAGAAATGCATTTTCCAAATAATTAATATACAGGCAGTCTAAAAATTACTCGTATATGCATTTTCTAAATAAATACTATATACGGATTCTTAAACTTTATCATTTCTCTATAAATAATTTATATATCGTAGAAAAATGAATCGTATATGTATTTTCTAATACAGTCCATTCGAGCTTTTAAAACAAAAATTCGATTTTTAATTAAAATTTATTTAAATCTGGTTTTGAATTGTGATTTATATATTCTTCTCTAATCAGGGGGGAAAAAAACTCGCTCATCCCAGTATCGCTATTTAAATTCTAATTGCTAAAGACGGTGAAAAAAATCTTGTATGCGAAATTATTTTTACAAGGTAGAATAAAATAGTTTTGTACTGTCAATAAAATGTATACACTTTTGAAATTTATGTGAATTCTTTTGCACTGTCCTGTATATGTAGGAATTATTAAGTTAGACTCATATTATAAAATTTGAAATGTATCTTTCGCGTTGTTGTAAACTAAAAAGAGATTTCGTCTACAGCATTCAAAATTTACTAACACATTTCGTTAAAAGCTTTAAAAAATTTATTCAACTAAATTAAATTCATCAATATATTATACTCACCAATTTTGAATAATATTCAACATTTATATAATTAAATTCATAACTTTCGTCAACAACATAAAAAAATATATTCGACATTAAAATTTTATTGAGTTCAATTAATATATTCCGCCAACAACATTAAAAATTTGTTCAGTTAAATAAATATTTTCGCCAATAACGTTAAAATTTTCACGAATAACAATAAAAATGTATTCAATATTTAAAAAATATCTAATTTAATTAATATATTTCACCAACGACATTACAAATTTATGTAATTAATAAATATATTTCGCCAAATATTAGATCTCCCGTGACATCACTAGCCAAATTTACTGATTGACTCATTAACAAAATAAAAAAGGGCGTACATTTAAATTTAACTGGGTATTGATTTATAAAAGTTTGAAACTCCCACAAGGGGGAGAGCAGGGGGGGGGTGATTAAAAGCTTTGGTACATGCCAAAAGAAAACGTATCTTTGAATAGCCCTGTATATCTTATTATAATTTCGATAAACATCTCAAAAATATTTAACTCAACTGGGAAAATATTTGTAGTGTATTCATACCTTCTTGGAAATTCGAATTATTATTTGCAGGACACCTAATTCTAGGTTTTAAAATGAAATCTCAATAGCTTATTACACAAGAAGAAAAAAAAGGGGGGGAGATGTCACGTGACTACGGGTATTAAATCGAAACTATTTATTTAGTTTACATTTAAAAATGCGCAAGAACAATTCGTATTGAATGAAAAAAAAATAATTACCATCATTAATTAATGATTAATTAACAATTAAAGTTAGGTGGGGTGTAATATTACCAAAACCTAAACTTACTAGAGAAAATTCTAAAATTTTCAAATTCGGTATAATATTCCATTAGTAAATTAAAAAAAAATAATAATAAAGGAAACATTTTTCTAATTTTTTAAGGGGGGGGGCAGGGGGGGGGGCAAACAGCAGGAGCAAGGGGTATGGGGTATGAGGAGCCATTTACTCACGCCAGGAGCAGGTGGAGGAGCACGGTACTCGCGCCAGGAGCAGGAGGAGAAGCACACACCCTTTCAAAAAAAATTCTTTCCAAGGCATGCAAGCATGGCAAAGTGGTCAAGGCGACAGCTAAAATCACTGACCCATCCTTACAATTTTTAAGTGTTCAAACCTCATCTCAACTTTTAGATATTTTTAAATAAATTCGAAATTATTTGAATTTTTCTACGCTAAAGAGCAGCATAAAATAAATCTTTTACTTCATTAATATCTCCTAAAAATATTCTTATCGACCTCTCGTCTGACTGCAAAAATTCTAAACCTTTCGAAAAAATTTCCATTACTACCTTCCATTATTACATTCAATCCTGTAAAACTCTCCATTCAAAATTTCCTTAAGTTCCAAATTTTAAATTTAATTCTCCATGTACATATGAAAATTACACCGCATACTATAGTTTGCTAAAAAATTTAAATCTCTAAAATAAATAAATAAATAAAATTCTTTTGTAATTAAGTAAAGTAAAATTCCTTCCCAAAAATTATTTTCTAAAAATTAATTCTACATTAAAATGTATTATTAAACCTCGTTCTATAGTCCGATTAAAAAAAAAAATATATTCTCCAAAAATTAAAATGAATATTAAAACCTCAACCTATAGTTAACTAAAAAAAAAAAAAATAAATAAATAAATTTCAATCTCGAAAATTACCCCTCGTACTATAGTTCACTGCAAAATTTCGATCTCCAAAATTACCCCTCTTATTGTATTTCGCTAAAAAATTTAAATCTCCAAAAATTAATTTTCTTAATTCTTCCTAAAAATGTATATTCAAACCTCAGCACAACTTAAAATTATTTTTAAATAATTTTTCAATTATTTCAATTTTTCGCCGTTAGAGGGCAGCACCAAACAACACTTCTCAAAATTCATTCTCCAAAATGTCCCCTCGTACTATAGTTCACTTAAAAATTTTTTCCGCTAAAAAATAAAATTTCAATCTTCAAAATGACCCCTCGTACTATAGTTCAAAATTACAATCTTTAAAAAAAAATCTAAATTTTTAAATCTCCACCCTCTTCTTAGATATCAAAATTCCTTTTAACCCCTCCTCTTAGAGCACACATTCTCCGCAGGAGGAGGAGCATGTGGAGGAGGAAGAGCAGGAGGAGGAGGAGGAGGAGTTGCTCCTCTGCTCCTCAGCTCATGGCTCCTGCTGGTGTAGAACTGTCATTTTTCTACTACTTCTAAGTTTATTTATTTCATTTTTTTCGCGTGAAAATCCTTCAATTTAAAATTAATTACTGAGGAGAAATTATTATTCCGGTTTTTTATTTTTTGGCAACGAAAAAAGAAAGATTGTTAAATTTTGCACAAAGATTGTCAATTGATTCTCTATAATAAATAAAGAAATTTTGGAAATATTAAGGAAAATAAACGAATAAAGTAAGTGAAGCATAGCCTATGTTCATTTCTGGTTTCTAATCTATGTATATGCAAAGGTACAAGGACATTAATTCACTCGTTTTGATGTTGACTTCATTCAAACTTTCGGACACACATTGACATTTATAATATTATAAGGATGAAGTTTTGTTACATTATTCGGAATGTCTTGGAAAGTGTTTCATAATCTGTGCTTAAGCATGATTTTTTTGTGTGTTTGTCCTATGTAAATTTTATTAAATACGAAAATGACTTGTTTCTCTAGGACAGCGGTTTTCAAACTTTATTGTTACGCGATCTGATAAAGTTTTGAATACTTTTGAAACCTACTTAATTTGTTAGTATGTAAGTTTACAGGTAAATGTAAGTATACAGAGCGCCTCAAAAAAAAATTGAGAGAGTCTTTGATATTTAACCTATTGAAGTTATATAGGTAATGTAAATTGTAAAATTATGCAAAATAAGGTAGAAATTAAGATTATGTGAATGAAATAGTCCTACTTTTTTTTTCAAAAAAGTTACAACTTTTAAATTCTTATACGGACGCAGGATCCTATAAGTTATACTTAGAAAAAAAATCCATTTTCTCACAGTAAAACTTCTATTATTCTGAGACTAAAATTCAAATAGTTACGATACTTTGAATTTTATCAAATTCCGCAGTTTTCTAGCACTAAAAATTGCTTCTTCGCTTTTCGTAGCGGAAGGACCCTATTATCGTTTTTGACCCATGTAAATTTTATTAGATGCAAAAAAATTTAAGGTCAAATTTAAGGTCTAAGACAACGACCCTCAAACTTTATTGTTAAGCGATCTAATGAAGTTTCAAATTCTTTTGCGACCCAGTTAATTTGTTAGTATGTAAGTATACAGGTAAATGCAAGTATACAGAGTGTTTAAAAAAATTTATAATAATTTACCTGTTTACTTTAATATTTTACCTGTTGAAGATATGTAGGTAATGTAAATTGTAAAATTATGCAAAATAAGATAAAAATTAAGATTATGTCAGTGAAATAGTCCTACTTTTTTTTTTTCAAAAAGTTACATTTTTTAAATTCTGAGTTCTTCCTATAATTTATATTTATATAAAAAAAAAATTCTCACAGTAAATATTCTAATAA
This sequence comes from Maratus speciosus, assembly GCA_963932465.1. Classification (NCBI taxonomy): domain Eukaryota; kingdom Metazoa; phylum Arthropoda; class Arachnida; order Araneae; family Salticidae; genus Maratus; species Maratus speciosus. The sequence goes on along the minus strand of CAWVRF010000826.1, from coordinate 156,675 downwards.
TTCACCGAGTTATGATACTTTGAATTTTACCAAATTCCGCAACTTTCTATCACTAAAAAATTGCCTGCTCTTTTTTTGTAAAGGAAAGACTCTGTTTTCGTTTTTGCCCCATGTAATTTTTATTGTTTTGTCTACAAAAATGACTTGTTTGTCTAGAACAACGGTTTTCAAACTTTATTGTTACGTGAACTAATAAAGCTTCATATTCTTTTGCGACCCACTTAATCTGTTAGTATGTATGTGCCTCAAAAAAATTGTAAAAGGCTTTAATATTTTACCTGTTGAAGATATGTAGGTAATGTAAATTGTAAAATTGTACAAAATAAGGTAGAAATTATGATTATGTCCTTGAAATAGTCCTATATTTTTTTTTTCAAAAAGTTACAATTTTTAAATTCTTATATGGACTCTGCGTCCTGTAAGTTATATTTGTATAAAAAAATTTCCATTTTCTCACAGTAAAAATTCTATTCTTATGCGACTGAAATTCACCGAGTTATGATACTATGAATATCATTAAATTCCGGAGCTTTCAGCACTTAAAAATTGCCTGTTCGTTTTTCATACTGGAAATAACTTATTTTCGTGTTTGCCCCATGTACATTTTATTAGACATAAAAATGACTTGTTTGTCTAGGACAGCGATTCTCAAACTTTATTGTTACGCAATCTAATAAGGTTTCAAATTATTTTGCGACCCGCTTAATTTATTAGTATGTAAGTATATATGTAAATGCATGTATAGAGAGGGTCTCAAAAAATTTAAAGAGGTTTTAATATTTTACCTGTTGAATATATGTAGGTAATGAAAATTGTAAAATTAGGCCTGATTTTCAAGATAAACATTGAATGCTTATAAAATACTGTTTTTTTAAATCTATTTTTAATTTCACGTTTATTTTAAAAACTATTTTTTTTTTTCAAATATTTATTGAATTTATTTTACAAGATACAATTCTTTGAAGAATTTCTTGTGCGAAAGAGAAACAAATATTAAAATTTATTTTCCTCTGAAATAGAAATAACACGTTATTACATTGTAAAAATTAATCATGTTAAAGAGAAAAAAAAAAAAAAAGTAATTTCAAAGCGTCGAATCTTATTTCATTTTTAAAGCAAATAATGATTTTAAAAAAATGTTTTTTCGATCATAACTTAATTTCTAAAGTACTACTGCTTTTTAGGTGCGTTCGTAATTATATCAAATACGTAGCACCTATAGTCGTCATTCAGCCCGTCTGTTTGTCCGTCTGTCCGCATATAACAGAGCAAAAACTACCCAACCGAATGGTTTAAATTTTAAATATATAATTTTTGTAAAATTTTGTCGAGTCATTTCAAATTTTATGAAAATCGGATGTATAGTTTAATGACAGGGAGTCAAAAGTTTTTTTTTTTTCCGTTACATTACGGCCAATGGGGAAAAAATACTGCAAGTGCATTTTAATGATGTTACAGCCTTCCGAATGGTCTGAAATTTTAAATATATAATTATTGCAAAATTTTGTCGAGTCGTTTCAAATTTTATGAAATCGGATACATAGTTTAATTACAAGTACAGTCAAAATTTTTCCGTTACGTTACGGCAAATGGGAAAAAATATTGAAAGTGCATTTTAATGATGTTACAGCCTTTCGAATAGAATTAAATTGATATGCACTTATGAAGTGCACTAAAATATACACTCGGTACAATATGCGGTGCAAAAAATATTTATAAAACTAGTTATAGTACCAACGCACCTCATATGCCACGTTTGGCGAGCAATTTCCAACTTGTTTTAACATCTCAATTTAGACATTCGTGGAAAACTTTAATTAAGGCATTTCAGCAACATTGTATTTACTAGAAACAAAAACAACAAATTACTCGAATACTCGTTCTTTTAAATAAAGCTTAATTTCCCAATTTCTGTGTCAAAGATCTATCGCACTTAGCCTACGTAATTAGGTAAATATTATACTTAAATATAAGTGTATATTGCAATACTGATTGTATAAGTAAAGATTTTTATTCCACAGTTAAGCCTTTGTAAATATGTAGATACATCCCTATTAAACTAATACATTACCAAATAGAGATTGCAAAAATGTAAGTTTTTAAAATGAACCTGCAATAAACTCCATAATTTGAATAGCTAAAAAGATGCAATTAGCAAATATTCAAAGAGATTGAGAACATTGCTTTTAGTAGTCAAATATGTTGAGAATGCGACTAGCTTGTTTGATTAGAATAATATTTACCCATATTTCTTATTAGCAATAAGTTCAAACTCAATTAACATGATTTTCATTGATGCTTGACTTTAAATATTGCATAAGAGAGAAAAAAATGTATGTTAAAGAGTTATATTAAAGTGTGATACAAATGTATCACAATTAAACTAACCGACGGCATTTTTTGATAAAGCACCTCTCAGTTATGTTCTGATCTATCACAAAACGTAAATTTAAATTAGTTCGTATGAAATAACAGTGTATTTTCGGTAAGTTTTGCTATTTTTTTCACCTTTCACATACGACTTTGTTTAGAAATATTTATTTTCATAATCCTTTAAGGCATTATAAATATTTAAAGCGGCAGTGGATATTCATCACTAAATTTGGCAAAAAAATATTTTTTTTTATATGAATTATGAAACTAGATGCTCAAATTTATTTGATGCAATTTCTTTTTTTTCAATTCTGATCCTTCTTCGTAGAGGTATAAGCTTTTATGTTTGCAAAAACTGTATATATTTATGCAGTTTGTTTTACTTAAAATGCTGTTTTCTCAAATTTGAAAATTTCGCGCATTCTTAACCTTTGAAACGTTCCATGCGCATTTCTAACTATTAGATTTTTTTATGAGAACCAGGAATGCCCTATCTCCGCCATGCTAAATTCACCAACTTTATGTACCTTTTTCTCAGAAATGGTGAAAGATAGAGGTATAGATTTTTTTAGAGTAGTTAGAATGACATTATTTACGAATTTTAATAGACCATTTTCCTTCTAAGTGAAACTCAAAATTAATTATTAATTATTAATTGTAAGTCATTTTTAAATTAGCATTTTTGGTAAGATTTCACTGCCTAAAATAAATAATTTTCAACAAATCATTAAATCCCTGTGTTAAAGTATGCACTGTAACATAATATAAGTATTTAGAAAAATCTGATTTCTTAAGTTTAATAGATATTGAAAAAAGGGAACATAAAGGTGAAAAATCCAAGTTTTGAGAAAGTCAGTTAAAGATTTAAATGCCCATTAAGCAATGAAGTACTTTTAGAAAATAATGAATAATTTCAACACTTATTTTTTTATATGTGTTACACATCGTTGGAAAGATAAAAGTTTAAACTATTTAATGATATAAAAATCCCTGCCGGCTCTGGCCTACAGGCGGAGGTAGATTTCGATGTTAAGTACTAAATTCACTAACAAAACTTAAATCAAGATTAGTGATAAACCCAGTTCCTTCACTAAGAATGAACTCTAGGAAGCTAAACATTTTGTGAAAATTCTAATATACAAGAATACACACACACATGTATATGGGATAGGTTTAAAAATGGCTAAAACAAATTCAGAGAGCCTCAAAGTATTAAAATATGTTAATATTTCCATAGTCGGGTTTTCATCATGTTTTAATACGTTTCTTCAAACTCACATGACATTACATATTCACCCGCTGAGGTCCGTTATATTTCTAATATGACGCAATATATATATATATTTTAATTTGTCAAACTATTTATTTCATTTTGAGTTTCCATGCTGAAATCTTGCTCTAGAAAACTTATGACGTAATATTCAATTTGTTTTCAATTCGTCAAACTATTTATTTAATTTATTTTTTCACGTGAAATTCCTGCATTAGAAAAGCAATTGTTGTGATGAAAATTTTATTGCTTTTTTTTAAATTGTTGGCAACTGTTATAACGAAAAATATTTATTTTTTAATGTCATTGTTGTGTAAGAGCTGTTTTTATCAGAATCTTGTTAAGACGGTATTCAAAATTTTGAACCCTCCCCATTTCCATTCCTTTGCACCGATTTTGCCCATTTTCAATTCCCGCCGAGATATTAGCCATCTCAAAGTTGTTGGCGAATTTGAAGACGATCCGTGCATAATTGCAACTTTTATCGTGCGGACAAAATTTAGTACATACATATATATATATATATATATATATATATAAACTTTTTAGGTGGGGGTAGTTTTGGGTTCCAGGGGTCCTATAATGAAAAGTTATGAAGGAATTTTTCAAAAGTCGCACCATGGTAACGGCTGCAATAGGTAGTATTTCTTACGAAATCTACCTAAAATAAAAATCAATTTTCTGGTTGAATTTTGCTTTCGCGGTCCCCTTAAAAATCATACTTTGTATCCTCTGTATAAGAATAAATAAATGTTAGCATAGAATGTTGTATTGTAGGAATATTTTAATGTTGAAATTTATGTGAGTATGAAAATATACAGCTACGTTTTTGGAAAAATGAAGCATAACTATCAAAATATTTTTTTTTTACTTATATATTCAGCGAATTTTACAATTCATGCGAACTTATATCGTAATATATAAAAAGTATCTATTTATTTAAAATCCAAGTTTATCTGTGTCTCTCACAATTTCGGTAGGACCGCCTTATTGCGATGAGTAATTGTTGAAAAATATGCAAGGTTACCACAGTAGCGCCAATTGTTGACCAACTTGACGAAATATCGCCAAATTTGGCGACAAAAATAAGATACATTATATGAAGCCAACTTAGCGATATGGCTAATTTGGCGAAATTCCCTTTTAAAACCATTAACCTTTCATAATCGAGGTCACCGAATTTAGTTTAAACTACGTGCTTTTAAGGTTTTTTTTTCTTTTTTTTAATCTATGGGTGGGAAATTAAAGTGACGTACATGCGAAAATGTAAGTCTTTACATCTTCATCACGATGCTGTTTAATAGCATAACCGCCAATAAACGGCGCCGTACTGTCTGAGCTCCTAACTGCCCGATTTTAATGTGCTTTAGGTACTTTTCCAGTGTAGGGGCCTTGACGTAACAGAGAAAATTAAATCTGGCAACATATTTTCTAGCAACGTATTCACTATTTCATATACACAAGTATTTTTTCAATATTTACACAATTTATTTAATATAAAGAAGCCATTTAACTATTTTTGTATACAAGCAGAAATAAATTGTATATAAAAAAACAACAATAATACAATAATATAATACAATATAATACAATATTTGTACTAATAAAAGAACAGATCGCTCTGTGTGTGTGTCTGTCTGTCGGCGATGGCTAACGAAATCTACGTCACGTACGAGGCTGAATTTTTTTTGTGAAGGCAGTCGAAGGTCTCTCCTAATGTACCTGGTTCTCAGAATTTTAAAATTCTAATTAATACCTGAGTTATTAATTAACAACCTAACTCACCCTCATTAAAAAAAACATCTCTGATGTTGGGAGAGGCAAAATCTCTGACGCATGCTGTACGGAGGTGTTCTAAATTAAAAGAGAAATTAGCGGACTGTTAACATAAATGTTTTAATGAAGGCTAATGGCGACTTGTTGCCGCAGAGGTTGTTCCTCTTACACTGATGCGTACTCAACCCGTGATCCGGGTTCAACGAAAGGGCTACATTAAAAGGATTGATTGCCAATTGGCATAGATGCGGGGGTGGTGTTCCGTCGCCAAAGGCGAATTACAATGTTTGTTACAGGTACGGAACATCCCGCTGGGCGTTGAAATATTATATTTCAGTATGTATAAATGCAATACAGAAAAAAAAACACACAACATAGTACAGGTTATAGGCAAAGAAATAAAATAAACGCAATTAATACACAATGAAACACAATTACAGTCCAGATTTTTGTTAATTATTGTCATTTATGGGTAATATGCTTATTTGGTTAACAGAACGTTTAAAATTGCCCTTAGCGGTGCGTAGTTCTACTACTCTGACCATTCCGTCAGCACCTGGGATTACCTTAGTAATGCGACCTAGAGACCAGGTGCAAAGTGGGAGTTGAGTGTCCTTTAATAGGACCAACATGCCTGGCAAAATATTTTGTTTTTTAAACATCCATTTGTTTCTTTCCTGTAAATTACTGAGATAATTGTTTTGCCAGCGTTTCCAAATCGTTTGGGTTAATTTTTGAGTCCTTTGCCACTTGTTAAGCAAGTTATCCTTTACCTCCATCAAATTAGGTTCAGGAATTAAATTAAGGGGCCTGCCTATGATAAAGTGGCCTGGAGTTAACACCTGAAGATCGTCAGCATCTGTGGACAAGGGACAAAGCGGTCGCGAATTTAAAATCGCTTCGATCTGTGTTATTACGGTTAGAAATTCTTCGATCGTGAGATGAGCTGAACCTACTGCTCTTTTTAAATGGTATTTGAAGGCCATAACTCCTGCCTCCCAAAGTCCACCAAAGTTGGGTGCTCTAGGAGGGGAGAATTTCCAGTTAATGCCTTCTGAAGCTAAAAAGTTACAAACTTCATCACTGGCTACAAGTTTACGTAAACGCTTCAGTTCTGCTGAAGCCCCAACAAAATTAGTAGCGTTATCGCTAAAAATTACCGAACTCCTCCCACGACGAGCGAAGAATCTCTTTAGCGTTGCTATTATCGCCTCGTATGTCAAGTCGGAGACAAAATCCAAGTGTACAGCTTTAGAGGCCATACACACGAAAATGGCAACGTATATGTTTTGGAAGGTACCCTTTCTCTGACCTTTATATTTTATTTCAAAGGGGCCACACAGATCTAATCCTACTCTGGAAAATGGTGAACTGGGCGTTATTCTTTCAGGAGGGAGATCTCCCATTACTTGATTAGCCAGTATAGGCTTAGTTTTAAAACATTGTACACATTCATGTACTACCTTGCGAGCTGTGTTTCTACCGCTAAGAGGCCAATATTTTTGGCGCACAGTGTTCAAAAGAGCCTGGGGCCCGACATGAAAATCTCGTACATGATAATAGTGAAATATGATTCTCGTTAAGCGACAGCTCGCTGGTAGCACTATAGGAAATTTGTGATCAAATGGTAAGTTAGATTTAGCCAATCTACCTCCCACCCTTATCAAGCCATTCGAATCAATAAAGGGGTTCAAAAATTTTAACTTACTTGAACCATGCACCGAAGATCCCCCTTTCAGGGCAGAGATTTCCTTGGCAAAATACATTACCTGTACATGCTTAATCAAGCACACTTCTGCCCCCATCAATTCCTCCACTAACACAGAGCCTGTTGCAGTTGCTACCTTTTTACACTTTAAAAAAAACCTAAAAATATATGCTACAATTCTAATTTGGGAAAATTATTTGTTAAAGTCAACAAATTATCAAAAAAATTAATGTCCATATTGTTGATTAAAGTCACTTGTCTACTGGCTTTAAGTTCATTCGAATAATAACTGTTCGAGCAGTCAGTAAGACTAGAAATAGGTTTCTCTATTGCTTCTTTAAGAATTTGATGTGGTGGCCCATTCCACCATAGTTCACTGGAGGCAAGGTTTTTCACATCCATTCCTCTGGATATCAGGTCTGCGGGGTTATGCTCCGATGGTATATGGTGCATGGAATGTTCCTTGAAATGTCCTTTATTTACACTACACGGTTGCCGACAAAAGTTTTCAATGAATGTGGAGCAGTGTCCATCCAAGCTAAGGCAATGGTCGAGTCTGAAAATAGTCGCACAGCATTCACCTGTTGGTTTAAAGCAACTAAGGCCTTACAGGGTAATTTTGCAAGAAGAAGACACGCTGATAGTTCCAAGCGGGGTACGGTTATCACCTTTGTAGGGGCCACTCGTGACTTGCTTCAAAGAAGGTGACTAACCGTTTCGTTGGAGTTAGATATAGTTTGCACATAAATAACTGCACCGTATGCCTTTGAAGAAGCATCGGCGAAGCCATTAAGTACCACCGATTGGACGTGCACCTTTAAGAAGCATCTCGGTACGTTGATGGACTCGAGTTCTGGTAATGTTGCGATAAAGGTTTCACATTGTTTGGAAATTTGCGAAGGTAAAGTATCATTCCATTGTAATTTAAGCAACCACAATTGTTGCATGAATATCTTTGCCTTTGCGATCACTGGCCCTAAGAGACCAAGAGGGTCATAAAGCCGGGCAATTTGCGATAGCACCTCTCGTTTGGTGAAAGTACTTGTTATTTTAACGTTGACTTTGTATGTAAATGTATCGCTAGAACTGTTCCAAAGCATGCCTAAAGTTTTAACCATTATTTCTTCTGAATTTCTATCCAAGGGAAATATCTGATTGTCAGTAGATTGGACCTTATTAGTACACCATTTATGCAAAATCATTCCCCACCCTCTGAAGGAGTTGTGTTAATTCTGCTTGCATTAAATTAAATTCCTCTAAATTGGATGACCCCGACAAGCAATCATCCATATAGAAATCTTTCAGTACAATATTGGAAGCTAATGGAAAAGCCTTTTGCTCATCTAAGGCGAGTTGTTGCAAGACCTTGGTGGCCAAAAATGGGGCGCAAACTGTTCCATACGTGACCGTTGATAATTGAAAGACCTTAACCGGGGATGATGCACTGTCTTTCACACAGAATTTTTAGGAATTTGTATTGGGACGGATTTATCTCTATCATTCGAAACATTTGTTTGATGTCGGCGGTAAATGCATAAATATGCTTTCTAAATCGAACCAATATCGAAAAGAGATCGTCTTGTAGCACACCACCCTTGCACAATAAATCATTCAATGAGTATCCCTTACTACTTTTTGCGCTTGCGTCATATACGACGCGCAATTTAGTTGTCGCGCTAGATGGTCGTAAAATTCCGTGATGGGGTAAATAATAGCCGTCCTCAAATTGTTTAGTTTCCTCTATTTCATGCATGTGATTAAGAAACCGATATTCATTAAGAAATTGTGTATATAAATTCCGAATTATAGGGTCACGATCTAGACGTTGCCATAGATAATTTAATCTTTTCAATGCAACGATTTTTGAATTTCCTAAATTGGGCTCAGAAATTTCCGGTTTGAAAGGCATTTCTGCGACATATCTGCCATCCGAATTTCTAAAATGCGTTTTATCGAAGTGCCTATTGCAATATTCTAACTCTTTGCTATCACAAGGTTTTAAAATCCCACCTCTTCTATCTCCCAAAAAGATTTCAATGTGTTATCTAAAACTTCTAAATTTTTCGTTAAGAAACAATATTTTTTCGTATTGTTTACTACATTGTTATACACACAACCAGAAATTAGATAACCAAACACACTTTCCTGTAAATATAAGTGCTTTCCTAACTTTATTTTGTCTACCTTTAATAATTCAAAGAACAGTTCCGCACCTAATAAAATTTCAACCTTATTTGGAATAAAAAACTGTGGGTCAGCTAAACAGATGTTCGAAGGAATGTTTAATTTATTTATGTTTATTTCCTTTCCAGGAGTGAAATCTGTGATTCTCGGCATGATCAAAAAGTCCAGATTCCATCGCAAATCACCTCTCTTATTATTAGAGACACACGCCTTCACTTTAGATTTCAAGGACATCGGTGAATTATTAAGACCTGAAACGGGAATGTTAATTGATTGTTTTTTCAAACCTAAAGTTTCAGCTGCTCTTAAACTTATAAAATTATTCTGTGAGGCACTATCCAAGATTGTACGAAAAGGCTTATTTATACCATTAATGTCTGCTATATAAACAATCGCAGTATTTATTAAGACAGATTTATGGCTCATTTCATGTGAAATAAATGAATGAACTACATTTTCATTTTGCGCTGAATCTTCGGGAGCTAAATTTTTATTAATTGCCTCTTCAGCAGCCAGATTGTTTATAGATTTTGACGGCTCATAAATTCGAACATCTGGTGATGAGTAATTATGCAACGAAGTATGATGTTTGGAGCTGCAAACAAGACATCTGCTCTTTGAAGTACATTGATGAATTATATGAAAGAAACTAAGGCAATTAAAACAAAGCTTATTTTTCTTTACAATGTTTAGAAGATCGCTTAGTTTCATACTTTTATACTTCTCGCAATGATATATTGGGTGACTTTCTGTTTTACATAAAATGCACATTTTATTTTGTGGTTTGGTGGTACGGATAAATAAAGATTTATTGGTGGTTTTTGAAGCATTCGCAGAAGTAATACTACTTAAAATTTGGCATCTACGCTCTAAAAATTCTAAAAATTCGTCGAAATTAGGCACTTCCTTATCCTTTAGTGTTAATTCAAATTGCTTACGAGTTTCTCGATCAATTTTTCCTAATATTATGTTCAACAAAATAGCGTTTGAAAAGGTGTCTCTATCGAATTCCAAGACCTTTAACGCTCTCAAATTCTTTTTTACCTGATCTAAAAGGTTTCTCAGTTCCTTAGCTGACTCTTGTTTGATTACATAAAGATTTATTATATTTTTTATGTGGCAATTTACAATAATTCTTTTGTTTTCATTGCGCTCTTCCAGCTCTCTGAAGAGTGAGCTAAAGGTGTCATCTGAGGTTTGTAAGCCTTTCCGTTCACCCGTTAATGCTCCTCTGAGATAAAACAGTTTTTCGTTGCCTGTTAAATGAGGATTGCTATTGATCAATTCGTTGAAGGTGGTCTTAAATGTAGACCATTCTTCAAATTTGCCTCTAAAAATCGGAAGTGGAATTTTAGGGAGCTTTATGCTGACCCCTCTGGCAATAACTAGATCATTAACATGGGATTTAGATTCAGACGTGCTGTCTATTTTACTATTTTTTTCTTCATTTTGTTTGTGTAAAGATGATTTAAGGCTTACCTCTAATTTCTGTATCTCCTCATCCAATTGCGAGAGTTGTTCTTCCGCTTCCTCAATCTTTTCTTCGTCCATAATTTTGTAGTATTCATGTTTGATCACTTCGAATTTTTCTTCGATTTTGTGAAGGAGCTCTAGTTGAGCCTTGGTTTCCGCAATTGAGAAACTTTTTCCCTCGGTGGCGTTTACGATCTTCGTTAGCTGGGCCTTGATGTTGCAACGCCGCCGATTCAGTGCTGTAATGTCCGAGTCTGCCATCCTTTCGTCTTGTTGACGAAATTGACATAAATTAAATTAAATTAGTTTACGCTGGTCTTACCTCCGGGTCGCGAGGACCAAAATGTACGGAGGTGTTCTAAATTAAAAGAGAAATTAGCGGACTGTTAACATAAATGTTTTAATGAAGGCTAATGGCGACTTGTTGCCGCAGAGGTTGTTCCTCTTACACTGATGCGTACTCAACCCGTGATCCGGGTTCAACGAAAGGGTTACATTAAAAGGATTGATTGCCAATTGGCATAGATGCGGGGGTGGTGTTCCGTCGCCAAGGGCGAATTACAATGTTTGTTACAGGTACGGAACACATGCGCTGAAGGCGCTGATACGCAAATGAAGAACGAAAGAAAACTATTTCGGAGTATTTTGTCATTATTTATTAACTAACATCACCCAAACTGCTTAGTAAAGTTAAAAACGGAAGACATGTTCTGAAAGATTGTACTCTTACGTCTCAAATACTGCAATCAATTAAAAAATATATCGCAATTAACCCCTTGAAGAAAAAAATTCAAAAAGGATCGTTTTTTCGAAAAAAGTTTTTCTTCATTATTGCAACACCTCCCCACGATGCAATTTTAAAGGTACTGATAAACCAAATATATACTTACTAGCAAACCCCGCGGCTTTGCTCGCGTAACAGTGGAAATATGCAATCTCTAACTTTTATTTAAAGAAAAGTATACTTTTAGGAATAATTCTAAAATTGCCAATCATTAAACCTCATTATTGCACTGCATTAGGCAAAAATGAGACTTAAATTAATAAAAAGTACTAAAATTAAATAAATGATAATTTAGAAAATATTTTGAAGCTTTTATGCTCATTTCAGTATTCATTTGAAGTTTTGAAAAAACCGTTCTTAATACGCATTTACATCGAAAAAATAACAAACATTTCTCAAATTCCAAGCTTCTTGTCTATCGGTGTACCACCTCTCTGGTGGCAGTGGTGCTAACATAAAATGCCTATGTTGAAACACAAACTGTCACCATTAATTTGGCAACATTAATTTTGTAATGGGTTTGGTATTTCCTAATATTCCATAGAAATGGTAATGCAGAAAGTTTTAAAAACTTTTTTTAGAACATTTGTTGTTCCTCCTGCCAACCCAATGTGGTAGTGACACTGGCATTAAATCTAGCCCGTATAGGATCAAAGACTGACACCATTGATTCGCAACCATTACTTTTATAATCGGTTTAATATTTCCTGAGATTGCATAGAAATCTTAATTTAGGAATTTTTTAGTACGCTTTTTGTCCCTTCCCTTCGCTCCACTTCTTTTAAATTTCGAATATATTTTCGACAGTTCTTAGAGGGCATTTATATGTTATAAGTAACAACCATGTCATATTTAAAGTTTCTAGCCTCTTCACTATCACAGAAATCGCCATTTAGAACGTTTTTAGAACGCTTTTCGCGCATTATCATCCTTCGTAAGTAGTAGAAAAAGGAGAGTTCTACCCCAGCAGGAGCCATGAGCTGAGGAGCGGAGGAGCAACTCCTCTTCCTCCTCCTCCTCCTCCACCACCTGCTCCTCCTCCTGCTCCGCCTGCGGAGAATGTGTGCTCTTAGAGGAGGGGTCAGAAAGGAATTTTGATCTCTAAGAAGAGGGTGGAGTTTAAAAATTTAGAATTTTTTTTCAGATTGAAATTTTTTAGGGAAATATAGAACGAGGGATCATTTTGGAGAATGCATTTTTTTTTAACTATAGAATGAGGGGTAATTTTGGAGAATGAATTTTATTTTTATTTATTTATTTATTTATTTTTTTCTAAGCGAACTATAGGTTGAGGTTTAATGATACATTTTACTGAAGAATTAATTTTTATAAAATTAATTTTTGGAGAATGAATTTTATTTTATTATTATTATTATTTTTTAGTGAACTATAGTACGAGGGGTAATTTTCGAGATTGAAATTTATTTATTTTTTTTTTAACTATAGGTTGAGATTTTAATATTCATTTTAATTTTTGGAGAATAATTTTTTTTTTATCGGACTATAGAACGAGGTTTAATAATATATTTTAATGTAGAATTAATTTTTAGAAAATAATTTTTGGGAAGGAATTTTATTTTACTTAATTACAAAAGAATTTTATTTATTTATTTATTTTGGAGATTGAAAATTTTCAGCAAAGTTTAGTATGCAGTGTAATTTTCAATTATATATGAAGAATTAAATTTAAAATATTTAATTTTGGAACTTAAGAAAATTTTGAATAAAATTTTTTTCGAAAGGTTTAGATTTTTTTTTTTTTTTTAGACGAGAGGTCGATAAGATTTTTTGGGGGATTTTAAATAAGTAAAAGATTTATTTTGTAGTGCCATCTAGCGGAGAAAAATTTAAATAATTTTGGAATTTAAATTAAAAGTAGTTAAAAGTTGAACTTTGAACTCTCGTAAAATATGAGGAGGGCTTACTCCTCCTACACCAGCTCCTGGCGCGAGTAAAGGGCTCCTCCTGCTCCTGTTGCGAGTACCGTGCTCCTCCGTCTGCTCCCACCTTCTGTCGCGAGTAAAGGGCTCCTCTGTCTGCTCCTCCTGGCACGAGTAAATGGCTCCTCCACCTGCGGAGAGCTTGTTGTTTAAGAGGAGGGCTTAATTAAGGAATTTTTAGGGGAACGCTATAAGTTAAGGTGGAATTTTCAATTATACATGAAGAATTAATTTTTAAATAGTTGATTTTAGAACTTAAGAAAAATTTTGAATAGGGATTTCTTTTTTTTTTTTTTTTTTTGAATTTACTGATGGAAAATTTTACCGAATTTAAAAATTTTAGAATTTTCTCTAGTAAGTTTGGGTTTTGGTAAAATGACACCCCACCTAACTTTAATTGTTAATTACTCATTAATTAATAAAGTTTAATTTATTTTCATTCAATATGAATTGTTCTTGCGCATTTTTTAAATTTAAATTAAATAAATAGTTTCAACTGAAATTGAATATTCGTGATCACGTGCCCCCCCCCTCCCCCCCTTTTTTTTCAACTTGTGTAATAAACCATTGAAATTTCATTTTAAAACGTAGAATTAGATATACTGCAAATAATAATTCGAATTTTCTTCCGATTAGATATGTATACACTACAAATATTTTCCCAGTTGAGTTAAATATTTTTGAGATGTTCATTGAAATACATTAATCGTTATTAATACATAATCGTTATACATTTACAGGGCCGTTCAAAGATAGGTTTTCTTTTGACATGTACGAAAGCTTTTAATCACCCCCCCCCCCAATAGTATTTTATACTTTTTAAAAATGAATGCCCGGTTTAATTAAAATATATGCCCTTCTTCTAATATGCTTATATTATGTTAATGAGTGAATTAGTAAATTTGGCTAATGATGTCACGGGAGATCTAATTTTTGGCGAAATATATTTATTAATTATATATAAATTTTATGTTGTTTGTGAAATATATGAACTCAATTGGATAATATTTTTTAATATTGAATACATTTTTATTGTTATTCGTGAAAATTTTAATGTTATTACCGAAATATAGTTATTGCACTTCATAAATTTTTAATGTTGAATATATATATATATTTTTTATGTTGTTGACGAAACTTATTAATTTAATTATATAAATGTTGAATATTATTCGAAATTGGTGCATATAATATACTGGGGAATTTTATTAAGTTGAATAAATTTTTGTTAAGCTTTTAACGAAATGTGTTATTAATAATCTCTTATTAGTTTTCAACATCGCGAAGGACGCATTTGAATAGGAGTCTAACGCAATAATTCCTACATATAATGGACAGTGCAAAAGAATTCACATAAATTTCAAAAGTGTATACATTTTATTGGCAGTGCAAAGCTATTTTATTGCGCCTTGTAAAAATAATTTCGCATACAAGATTTTTTTTTGCATTTTAAATTTTTTGCATTATATATTTTTTTTTTCATTTGAATTTTAATAGCGATATTGCTATGAGCTAGTTTTTTTTTCCTGAGCACCGAAGAATATATCATATACAATTCAAGGTCAGATTTAAATACATTTTAATTAAAAATCGAATTTTTATTCCCAAATCTCGTGTGAACTGTATTAGAAAAAGCATATACGATTCATTTTTATAAGGCATACAAATTATTTCTAGAGAAAATGTATAAATTTTTAGAATGCGTACATAGTATTTATTTAGTGAATGCATATACGAGTAATTTTTAGACTACCTGTATATTAATTATTTGGAGAATGCTTATCCTATTCATTTCTAAACATCGTATATTATTTTGTCTTAGAATATGCGATTAATGTTTTAGACTGCGACTATATTATTTTTGGATAATATCTTTATGAATAATTTTTAGACTAATGATTAACTAATTTCGGAGATTAAATATAGTTTTGATTCATTATTTTTCTTTAAGGTGTGTGTGTCCTAGACTGCCTCACTGAAAACATGATATAGGCTACAGCATTTTCAAGACTGCATGTTAATTGGAACAGTTATAATTTGAAAACAATCTAAGTAAATCATAGTGTATGCTATTAAAGGTCAATTGAAACATTAATATTTTATGCTTTCTTCAGAGATTTTTGAACTAGGATTATTTTTAATAAAATTCAAAACTAAGAAATTTTTGGAGTTCGAAAACAAAATAATTTAGCCAAATCCTTTACCTAATACAATATTGTTTGGTAAAAATATTTCATGTCGTTCATTTTACTTCGCAAAAACAACGTATGAGATTTTCATATCGTAAAAATTAATATTTCCAATACTATGTTGGAAAATACATATTTAAGAATAGATTTGAAATAGAAATAAGATGCTCACAGATAAATATTAGATAATGCGTTTCAAATCTGCTATTCCCTAACAAAAATTAAAACATATAGTGTACGTAGTTTTTATTATACTCAAGGGAAATTTAACGGAAAAGAATAAATACACATTAATACCTAGTTTTAGTTGTATATTTTAAATATTAAATCAAAATATGAAAACGAATGACAGTACCTGTTAATATTCCATGTCTTCTTGTATGACCATCCATGTTAGAAATCACGCTATACTATACTGTTTATTTCATAGCCTGTGCGAACTTTATCTTATCGCTCTTTGTCGGAACATGCATCTACAGGTATGTTATCTCAAAGATCAAAAGCGCCGCAAATGAGCGGTCCCTTTCAATAGATAAAAGAGATAAGAGGATATTTTTCGAATAGCGATTAGTACAGTCTGTCTGAATTACAATATAGCTTAATTAAGGGATTCTTATACTTTTATGAATATAGGATAGATTTTATTACCTAAATTTAGATTGAAAGCATTTTAAAAACAGTGTCAAATATACTATTCTGAAAATCTATGCATTTATTTTTTAACATAATGTTAGCCTTTTACCCAGTTTTAGATGCTATTAGGTATATTGCTTTTTAAATAATTTACAGTTAGGCGCTACTTTCTGTACATTTTATATTGAAGAATACTTTTTCCTAACATACCTAAAATTTATACTAAGTTTTAGAGATAAGTATTCTATGTGACTACCTATATCATTTTTAATACATGTGCAAACTATTTAATATAGTTACACTATTCGAAATACATAAATGAACCACACACATCCCCTTTTAATCATAATTGGATAGTAATTCCTATATTTATAATGCTAATAGATAATAAGCTATTTTCTAGGATGATGTAAGAATAATTTTGAATGCTGCACGTATAATATTCTTCTAAAAAATATACCTCAGTCATTACCCTCATAGCATGCATGGTCACAGTGACGTCATTGTGACGTCACTGTAAGTCACTGTGGTCACGTCACATCTGTGACCAAAATGCCACCACTCAGTGATGTCACATTGTGACTGAGATGTGAACTTCTTAGAAAACTTTAAACAATTATAAAAATTCTTCAAAATATGTTATTTATTGTAAAATTTTATTTTTCCGGCAATTAAAAAAATATTGTAACGTCACTGTTATGTCACTGCATGTAACGTACGTCACGTCATATATGTGACAAAAAAAACCCACCATATTGTAAATCACAGTGTGACAAAAATATTAACTTCAAAAATTTTTGAAAATGAAGAGAAATATTTAAAACATGCCCTAGTTACAGCGGCATAAGGAATGAATATTAGCGGACAGCAAATAGTAAATTCGGACACGAAAAGAAGGGGGAGGGGAGAAAAAGAAAAATGCACGGTACAAGTATCAACAAACTAGATTTCCATGCTATATTTTATCAATTTGATATCTAAGAAGTGAAAGTATACTTTTTTCATGATTTCAATTTTATCTAGCATTGCAATTTAATATAATAATACATCACGGATTGTTATTATTATAAAAGTATTTCTCAGAAAAATGCTATGTGCTGGAGCAATTTGAAACACATTTAGAATTAGAAATATTAAATCTATACTTTTTACATATTTAGTTTGCAGGGAGGAAATTTTTTAACTTTTTTGGCGACCACTGGTCGAAACACTTCTGTGGTTTCAAACTAAACATTTTCTATTACAGTTAAATCTGCAGATTTTAATGAGCACGCACAAAGAATCTTCAGAGTTTAGTCATATATGCATTTATTGCTTTATAATTTGCATTCAAGTCATATTTTTTTCCTGTTAATCTATTTTTAGTAACTGCTTTTTAAAAAAAAATTTACTTTTTTCAGCCTTTTTAAATAAAGTTAGCCTTTTCCGAAAAAAAAAAATATATATACAAAATTTATGCAAAACACATGATATAATTAATTTTTCGCATTTCCAATTTGTGTTTTAGAGGTATGACTTTTAAAAAAGTTATTTTACAAATTGTTTTCTTCTGCAGAAAATTAACATGAAAATATTGACAGATTGACAAAGGAAAATTTTTTATCCTCGAAAACATTTTTTTATTTATTAAGAAGATATTTTTTATTTATTACGCATGAAACAAACTTTACTTAAAAAAAGGGGGGTGGTATTATTACCATTAAATTTATTTTTACACATTTTAAAAATTTAAGCAGTGTTTTATCTAATAAACTTCCGTTTTCAAATGAATTTTTTTGAAACTGATAAAAAAGAAATGGTAAAATGCATTGGAAAATTCTTCAAATAGAAAATTTTAATTACAGACTAACTCATAAAACTATTCCGCCTGAAAGTTAGGACTGCAAATAAACAGTAAAATCAGCTGCTGAAGATCGTCTGCGTCGGATTATATGACCGCAACCGCAGGGTAAACAGAGAATTTTTTGTCATACACGCGGGAAAAGAACATGACCAAGCCTACAATGTCAGCTTTTGTTTTTGCTTTTTTTAATGTAAGAGAAAGACGTCTGCCATTTTCGGGCAAAAATACTCGGATATTATTAATTTACAGCAAAAAAAGGTAAGTCTTATTTAATTTAAATTTTTTATTTCTGTTTGTATATTACGATTATGAATTAAATAGATTTATGTTATACATATAGAAAGTGACTGATCTGGAATTGTCTTGAAGCGAAATTTTCCTAATCGACACTGTTTTGTAAAATGTGTTAATCGGTCATCGCTCAGAAAAAAAAAAAAAAAAAAAAAAAAAAAAAGAAAAGAAATTCATGTCTACATTCATAGTGGGATGAATATAAACATTAATTTGCAGTTACTTGAGATTGAGACAGTGATGTGGAATTTTTTTCGGCTTCTTATTTTTTTTTCTGATTACTAACACTCATATAACAGTATTTATCGTCATTATTGTTTTGGAGTTAAATATTATATTCGAATAGTATGATATTACGAAACTGTTTCAGTTTAGAAATTAACATTATAGTGGGAAAATGTCTTTTTACTTATTATAATAGCGTAACTTTTGAAAGATTTTTTTTTTTTTTTTTTGCTAATAACATTTTAAATTATTATTTAAAATCCTGAATCTTCATACCAATGTTTTCAGATTTAACATTTGCCAAAATTATAAAATAATAGGAATTCCTTATAACATATGAAAAGATTTTTGAGAAATTGCTAAATCTAATAATGCATTTAATTCATCTATTGCAGTTAGTTGTTGTTTAATAGTACAATTAAAAATACTAATTATTATTTTTAGTGTTTTTCAAATTGGTATATTTATTTATTTATTTTTAATTGTATGTAAGCATTTTTTTTCTATTTGCGATTTTAATCAAATATTTAATTATAGACATTCAGAATCAGTTATTAAATTTTCTTCGATTGTAAACTCATTTTCTACGTTTTCGATACACATAAATATTGGCATTAAAGGTGTATTCTAAAAAATATTTTTCCACCTTCAACAGCTCGATATTTTCTGAGACATTTTCAGACTCATTTTTAAAAGTAAAAACATGAAACTTGCTGAGGTGATTTTTGAAGAGATGTTTAAGAGGCCGTGTGATTTCATTTTCCCCTCAATTCATTAGAATTTAAGTTTTAAATAATTATTTTCTCAGTAAGACCCTTTTTTTTTTTCATTCCCAGATCTTCCGCTGTGAAAAATTCGGTTCAAAACGCCTACTTTGACAGCATTTTTTTGTAATATTTTCTGCATTTATCAAAAAATCGAGAAGCACGGCACATTAGGTAGTTTCTAAATAAGAGAATTTTTCAGTTTGATGCGTTTGAGAACAAAAAGGAATTAAAAAGTGAATCAGAAAATAAGCAGTTTGGATTGAAATACACCCTTAAAAAATAAAATATTATATTTAAGCATTGAAATAAAGTGTTTTTCATGCCTGATAGGAAGCTAATATATTAAACTGCTTTAGTATATATTTTTTAAAGTTCATTATTTTACTTTTATATTTCCTTTCAATCATTTATTTTACTTTTATATTTCCTTTTTAACACCTTTCAACAAAGTTGAAAAGTGTTTATGACTTTGGTTTGTCTAGCCGTCTGTCCGCTCTCTAACTCTCGTAAATATACTCGGATTGGTCTGAAATTTTTAGATGTTATTGACCTTTACCATAGCATGGTCCCTATGTATAACGACGTTTGTAGCATGTTTAGTTCATTTACAGGTACAGTAAAAAGTATTCCGTTACATTACGGCCTCTGGGAAAAAATCGTTTCAAAGGTTTTTTCATGATTTTGCACGTTTTCATACAGAAAAAAATTGATATGCATTTATGAAACGTACTAAAATATGCATTCTGAAGAATACGAGATGCAAAGAATAGTTATTGTTCATTTACAGGGCTAAAAAGAAATTCCAATACATAATGATATAGCGGTGGAGGGAATTGTTTGCGGCGTACTTTAATTATGTTAATCTATTTCATATATAATGAAAATGATATACGTCGCTGAGGTTTACATACTATAAATTTTTCATGTAGAATATGAAGTGTAGGGTAGATGTGCCAGTAATGGACACCCCTTGATGTTTTTGGTTCATAAAAAAATAACTAATAAATATTTAGCTTTAATTATTTTTTTTATTATTCCCCCTTGTATGTTTTATAAAACTATGTTGTTGTTGACACTTTTAATCAAACCAATCAGGGAGCAGAAAATAATGTTTCAAAGTTTTGCTGTTTTTTTGTGAAAATCTTAATGAAGAGGTTAAGAGCTGACTTCGTGTAATTAATTTATATATTATTTATTTTTTTGCAAAATTTGAATGTTTTTGATTGAGTAGCAATAGAAAGCTTTGAATTTTATGTACTAATGGCTATTTACAAAATTTCATTTCTTTTTAAGGTTTTAAGAGGGGGTGTCCATTACTGGGATGGTTAATTAGTCATTTTCCAGTAATGGACACCCCATGTAGACATTGCTAAGAATGCAATTTTATTAATGTTTATAGTGCATAAAATACTTTGGCTTAACTGCAAACCTAAATAATCCAATTTAATTTTTAAATTATACTTACCAAAATGTAATAACACCAAAACTTTTATAAATAGCTGCTTTTAAGTTACTTTATGCGATTAATAAAATTTCGGTATTTTATTTTATTTATTATTATTATTTTTTTATTTAGTACATATATATACTTCACATATTTTATAATCTGGCGGTCAAACCAGCCAAGAAGCAGAAAATGCTGTTTAAGAGCGCAGTCAAAGAGGGGCTCATAGGGCTTAATCCCTCTCCATTTAAATAAAAACAATTAAGTTACAGAAGCTATTAAAAATCCATTTTCTGTCTTAAATGTTTCCTTATTAAAAAAAAAAAAAAAAAAAAAAAAAGGTATTACTATTAATGAAAGTTATAATAGGTAATATTCATGAAACTAGTAAATCTGCAGATCAGTGGCCTCAAACATCAGTTCTACTGTTTTATTTTGAAATTATTTTATTTAGTATTTAAAATATTCAACTCACAATATCATTTCTTTCATGTTTGTAATATTAATTATTATAAATGATATCAAGTAATCTCTGGAAGATTGTTAAAAATAGTGACACAAAACTAAACATTAATATTCCAAAACTTTTTTTTATTATTATTACCTTTTAAATCCACCAATGTTTCAATAATTTGATAGCTGTAATTGTCTGATATTTAGTATTTTAAACAATCTAAAATAATTAAAACATTGATCTTGTGATAATTACAATAATTGATGCAAACAGTAAATGATTATCACAAATATTTTATTGATTACTGGTATCCTAATTGTTAAATTTATTTAAAAATAACTATTTTGTTTCATTAGTATGTATTCATTAAATTCTGGTTCTAAATACAGTCATAAAAACAATTATATTTATTACTTTTTATGGGGTGTCCATTACTGGAACAGAGGGTGTCCACTACTGGGGCAGAGGGTGTCCATTACTGGGCTTTTGGGTGTTTTGATATGTTTCTGTTATTTAGAATTAAATTTCTTTTCATATGGGGAAATGAGGCTATAAGAATGGTTAAATATTGTTGATAGATTAATATAATATTGAAAAAACAGGAATATAATAATTATAACTATTAATAAAAAAATAATTTTTAAAGAAATTCCTTAAGGGTGTCCATTACTGGCACATCTACCCTATATAGCATTTACAGGCACACACAATATAGTTCAGATACTATATTGTATCCGAAGTACTGTTCATTTGTGATGATTGCTGGAAATGCATTTTTAATTATGATATGCGCTTTTATGATTCACTATATTTATGCATAGTATATGGTGTATATAAATGCTATAATTCATATACAGGGCTACACAACAGTATTCGCAAGGATTACTGGGTATGAGCGCAAGTTACTTAAAGGTGGTTTTTAAATGAGTTGTGCATTTTTACGATGAACTGAATTTAATTTACTGTTGTATAATATAGATAAAATGGTATACAGGGTCATGCAAAGAATTGGATACATGGCCGTCTATAAATTATAATTTCTGGAAATGTGATTTCAGCTGTTTTAAGTGTGTTTTAGTTTGAATTAAATTTTAACTAAACGGTGGCGTGTAATGAAGGTTCTAGGTCAACTACAGGGTTGTACAAAAGTATTAAAGTATGTTTCCATATATTAGTATAAATTGCTGAAAGAGAGTTTCAACCTGTTATGCGTTTTCTTGCTAAACTAAATTATCCCATTATATAATATATATATGAACCTACAGATCAAATACAGGGCTGTTCAAAAGAATTGGAAAACCTATTTAGCTATGGCCAGTAACTGCGGAAATGAGTTTTTCAAATGTTTTATGCGTTTTCTAAAATATTTACTTAGTTCTCTTATTTACCTTATTTCCCTAAATAACGAAGTTTTTTAAAGCATTCGGGAAGTGTTGGAAAGTGTTTTATAATCTATGCTTAACGCATGATTTTTCTTATTTGTTTTTTCTATTTTCCAGATCAGTCTTTTCCTATAGAACATACCAAATCTATTTAAGCTCATATTCACAAAATACAATTTACACGGAAATAAAAAATTTAAATAAATATGGCTTACGTCGTATTTAATAAAGCAAAGATTAATCACAACCACAACACCTTAAAATCTTATACATTCTTAATATCAAGCTTGAACTCAAGATCAAGCTTAGAACTTAATAAAAAAAGATGTCAGTTGACAAACATTGTTTTTTAAGTGGAAAAATTAAAACTATTTTAGAAGAATAGGACTCCAAAATAGCTATATTTTGCTAAAAAGTACGGTAAAAAGATACGAATTTATATCTCAAACAAAACTTTATTTTAAAATTGTCCATTTTAAAATTCATCACAAAATTAATGCTTGGAAATTTTTCCACAAAGAAATATTCGGTTTGCATACAATATTTCAAATGAAATTCAAATTTCAAATAAATTGCTTAAAAGGCGCAAAGGCCAACATAGTGAAAAATATCCACGCCGGGACTCGATCCCGGGTCATCACTATAGCGCACTCACATTCTACCGACTAAACCACATGGAACGATACCCAGCCTGGAAATTTTCTCCCTATTACATGTTGGCAAGTCTACAAACGTAGCACAAGATGGAATATTTATCGTGAGCCACCGTCATAGGGCAAACACGAAACTTAATTAAATCCAGCATCGATTGAAACTATATTAATACTTGGAAAATTTTCCAGAGAGAAACATTTGCCTTACATACAGTATTTCAAATGAAAATCAAATTTCAAATTAAAATTGCCTTTTACACTATTAATTTGAAATTTGATTTTCATTTGAAATATTGTATGCAAGGCGAATGGTTCTCTCTGAAAAAAATTTCCAAGTATTAATATAGTTTCAATCGATGCTGGATTTAATTAAGTTTCGTGTTTGCGCCATGTCGGTGGCTGACGATAAATATTGCATCTTTTGCTGCGTTTGTAGCCTTGCCAACTTGTAATAGTGAGAAATTTTCCAGGCTGGGTATCGTTCCGTGTGGTTTAGTCGGTAGAATGTAAGTGCGCTATACTGATGGCCCGGGTTCGAGTTCCAGCATGGAATCTTTTTCACTAGTTCGCCTTTGCGCCTTTTAAGCAATTAATTTGAAATTTGATTTTCATTTGAAATCATCACAGAGTTTATGACAAGTTCGTCACAAATGACACATATTTCACAAATTGGTCACAGTGTGACTTCAAAACAATGTCACTTTCGTCACAGGTTCGTCACAAAGTTAATGCCAAAATAGTCACAAATGACACACTTTTCACAAATTAGTCACACCGTGACTTCACAGAGTGGTCACAATGTGACGTCACAAACGACCTCTAAAACGGCCATAACGACCTCGCATTCTAGTCACTGTGACGTCACATCCACGTCACGTGACGTCACATCGACGGTCACAAAGTCACAGTGTGACTTCACAACGACGTCGCCGTGACGTCACCATGCCTTACGGGTATTTTCACTGCGTTTGATATAATAATAATTAATCTTTAAACTTATTTCTATAAATATAGCCTGAAATAATTTTTTTACGTAGGAATTGTTTATTCATTTGATATTACCCTTTTAACTTTTATTTTAAATAATCTCACATAGGTCGAATTTACTTTTCAACAACATATTGTAAAGGATTTTCAAAGATTATTCAATTGTTATTATTATTATTATAAAGAGTTCAGAATGAAAACATAGTCAATTAGGACTAATATGTGCACAGGGTCCGCATAAACTAACTAGCCCGTGGCCTTGGGCCCCCTGCTGAGTGAGGGCCCATAATCGCGTATGCGTAAATATATAGAGGATGAAATGTATCATCGGTATCTATATTACCTAAAGTCAGAGTTAGTTATTATTGGGCTGTGATGGTGAAAAAAAGCGCTCTTCTGCAATTTATTATTATCTTTTTTTTTTTTTTTTTTTTTTTTTTTCTTTTTACTTTAGCAGAGGAACCCATAGCAGAATTTTTTTTATTATTTACACATTTTTTATTAATATTAGCGAAATGAAACTTTAACATTTGAAAAGCAATTTTATTATTTTTTGTAAATTTTTATTGCTATTAGCGAAACAAATTTTAAACAACTGCAGGGACGGCGAAAAGTGACCCGAATTATCGATTTCATACAAGAAAAACTTTTTTTCAGTCACCTCGCCTGGGTCGACAGGTTTCAAACTCCCAAATATATGATAAGACTTTACATTTCTGGCAGAATGCCATTAACATTGCAGGGGGTGTGGGGGGGTGCCCTAAGGCCCAACAACTTTTTGTTCCCTCTTCTTTCAAACATAGGCCCAAGGGCCTGGTTGGCCTTTGCGGGAATTAGGCCTCGATTTTAGGCCCCAAGGCCATGGCCTGGTTGGCCTGTGCAGGAATTAGACTCCGATTTTAGGACCCAAGGCCATGGCCTGGTTGGCTTGTGCGGGAATTAGGCCCCGATTTTAGGGCCAATACACTAACCACAACAGACCCGGTTGATTAGTCACATAATTTTTACTTTTTAAGTTTTAGGGCTACATTCTCACACACTTATACATAGACTATATTAATTTTAGGAAAGTATTGTTATTTTTCTTTTCATTATTAAAAATACACTTTTTTAGTTTAGTGGATTTAAAAATTCATTTTAACTCAAATAACTTAGTTGGACCTAATCAGATTTTATAATATACACTAGGTAAAAATCGGTAACTTCCCTATATAGTTTGAAACATCGGTCAGATCACGCGACATTAATGTTTTTAGAAATAATAGATAATTAATTTGATTGCAACTTTTAGTGGAAATTTCGTGAACTCCTTTTAGGAAAATCTTTGTTAACCATGTTATTTTTTACATATCAATCTGCCACTCGACACTATACATTTCACCCTCCCCCTAAACCCCCAGAAAATTAACTAGATATTTAAAACTCGCCAAAGGAGGAAAACTATATTTAAAGTAATGAATCAATAATTAACTATAAAAATTTAACAACATACTTAAAATTAACAAATGCATAACAAAAAGAATTTCAACTATCACATAAAAATTTCGCTATTGTAAGAAAAAATATTTATTAGTTAGTGAAAGTAAATTATTCATTTTATACCTTCTAGTGTTTAAAAATTATCGTATCAACATACTAATTCACCTTAAGCGCATATGCATACTTATAATATATATGCGTATGTATATGTTTGCCATTGAATGGTTTTGAAAAATGTACACGTTATGAAAAATGATTTGTAAACAGTAAAACTGAACTCAAAAATAAATTTTAGAAATCACAAGTAAATAAAAAAATATTTTTTGAAAAATACATAATAATAAAAAAGATTTTAACAAATCACAGCTTGTATAAAAAAAAATGCACGAAGATAAAAAAAAAAGAAGTTTTAAAAAAGTACAAACAAAATATAAAGAATGTTAAAAAAATTTTCATGTTAATATATAAAAGTTAAAAAAAATTACAAGTCAATAAAATTTTTGAAAGATAATAAAAATTTTCTAATGGTTATCAAAATAGTTTTTGAATTGTTTACAAGTTAATAACATGTATACGACAATATATAGGCACATTCATATATGCGTATTTATACCAATGTAAGTATATCCAGGCATACTATTTGCGAGTAATATCTATGTGTGTAAATATACCTGCATAAAATATTCATAAAAAATATTTTTAAAAAATCTACAAGTTAGTCACACTCTCTTTTAAAATGTACATTTTAGACATACCTGTCTTCAGCATCGAATAAATACATCCTAATCGAAAGTTAATGAAAAGTTTGAACGAAATTAACAAAAAGTTTTCAAATTATTTACGACTTTAGAAAAATTTGTGTATATCCATGTTTGTGCGAATATGTGTGCTTACATATGTATACGAAAATTAATCAAAAATATTACGAATATCTACAAGTGAGTGAAATTGACTTCATATATATATTTATACATGTGTGTTTGTAAATTTTGAATGTTTTGACTAACGAGCGAATACATTCAACCAACAAACCTGGTCTACGCACCCCCTAACCAACCAACTGCTTACTTTAGCAATCAAATATTTTATATTTTCACATGCGTAGAAACTTAATTCAAGACACAATACTTGTCTGAACTTGAAGTAGACTATTGCGTATGATTTGATAAATTAAGAAAACATTGAGCTAGGGTAACATTTAATTCACTTATATAATATTGGATATCTATAGATATCAACAAAGAGTAAAATTAAAATTAAATAAATTCTCACATTAGTTTTCAATAGAAGTAACTTTTAATATTTATTTTCTAATTAGGGTTGACACTTAAAGATTTCTTTTATGGATTTACTATGATAAACAACTTATCTGACTAACCTTTTACTATTTTCAGTTCAACTCACTTTCATGAGTTAAACCTATACAGCTTACAATTCTACTTTTCAGTTAGTTTATTATTTCAAATTATGTTTTTTTCAGTTTTATTATTATTTAAAAAATAATTTTATACTCTAGCATAATCATTTTTAGGCATTCACATTCTAACTTCTAACAGAATCATATTTCACACTTATTTCATATACTAGCTTCTTGAAAACACGTCTATCTCATAGAACGATTTGGTGTGGAATGCCAGTTTCTTATCACAAAAACTGGATATCACGTGATCCATGGTTGGTCACGCGACTGCTTCCTGATATAGGATTGGCCGATAGCGATTCCTTCTAAGTGACGTTACTCGATGATAAGAACATCTAGATAAGTAACATTCACGCCATTTTGATCGCTGTTTTCGAATAAGTGGACCTGCTCGCTTGTCTGCATTGCCTAAACTTGTTTGCAGCTTCTTTATTAACTAGTCTAAAATGTGAGTTTATTCATGAAAATCGTTAGAGATGTATTTTTAATGACTATAATTGATTAGATAATTTAAACATCAATTGTTTATTATATTCAAATCATTTGCATTAACTGAATTTTTATAATAATTAAAATTGATTTATTATTTTATAAAACATAGTATCAATTTAAGAAATAATTTTCTTAGAAAAGCGAAACAGAATATTTTATCATAAGCTTTATATAATATATAATTTAACTGTGTTTGTTTATATCCTATTATTTTTCAACATTTATATGAAATAACAAAATAACTGAACAATCATTTTATTATTTTATAAAACATAGTATCGCTTTAAGAAATAATTTTCTTATGAAAGCGGAAAATAGGTAGATTAATCAATGTCTGTTGTTATAGCATCAAATCGATTTCATATGTGTCTATCCGCGTGTGTGCGTATGTGTGTACATGTATGTATCTATATTTGCCTCTAAAATCGTGTATAGGTATGTATCTGTCTGTATGTGGATAAGTGTTTTGCTGGCTATGTATTTATAAATTTAAAAATTTTTAGAAAAAATTACCTTACTTTAAAAAACGTTTTAACAAATTAAAAAAAGTTTTATCAAATTAATAAAGTTTTAACAAATTAAAAAGTTTTAACAAATTAAAAAAAGTTTTAAACAAATCAAATTTTTTTATCACAAATTAAAATGAAAGTTTTAACGAGTTAAAAAAAAAGGGTTTTTTTATTATTATTATTTGTTAATTTTTTTCTGTGTAAATTTTGTGAAATTTTTAAGAAATAAATTTATAAATATAGCATTATAAATATATTTAGGTATGTTAGGAAAAAGTATTCTTCAATATAAAATGTACAGAAAGTAACTCCTAACTGTAAATTATTTAAAAAGCAATATACCTTATAGCGATTTCCTCTAAAAACTGGGTAAAAGGCTAACATTATGTTAAAAAATAAATGCATAGATTTTCAGAATAGTATATTTGACACTGTTTTTAAAATGCTTTCAATCTAAATTTAGGTAATAAAATCTATCTTATATTCATAAAAGTATAAGAATCCCTTAATTAAGCTATATTGTAATTCAGACAGACTGTACTAATTGCTATTCGAAAAATATCCGCTCATCTCTTTTATCTATTGAAAGGGACCGCTCATTTGCGGCGCTTTTGATCTTTGAGATAACATACCTGTAGATGCATGTTCCGACAAAGAGCGATAAGATAAAGTTCGCACAGGCTATGAAATAAACAGTATAGTATAGCGTGATTTCTAACATGGATGGTCATACGAGAAGACTTGGAATATTAACAGGTACTGAATTCGTTTTCATATTTTGATTTAATATTTAAAATATACAACTAAAACTAGGTATTAATGTGTATTTATTCTTTTCCGTTAAATTTCCCTTGAGTATAATAAAAACTACGTATACTATATGTTTTAATTTTTGTTAGGGAATAGCAGGTTTGAAACGCATTATCTAATATTTATCTGTGAGCATGTTATTTCTATTTCAAATCTATTATTAAATATTTATTTTCCAACATAGTATTGGAAATATTAATTTTCGCGATATGAAATTCTCATACATTGTTTTTGCGAAGTAAAATGAACGACATGAAATATTTTTATCAAATAATATTGTATTAGGTAAAGGATTTGGCTAAATTATTTTGTTTTCGAACTCCAAAAATTTCTTAGTTTTGAATTTTATTAAAAATAATCCTAGTTCAAAAATCTCTGAAGAAAGCATAAAATATTAATGTTTCAATTGACCTATAATAGCATACACTACGATTTACTTAGATTGTTTTCAAATTATAACTGTTCCAATTAACATGCAGTCTTGAAAATGCTGTAGCCTATATCATGTTTTCAATGAGGCAGTCTAGGACACACACACCTTAAAGAAAAATAATGAATCAAAACTATATTTAATCTCCAAAATTAGTTAATCATTAGTCTAAAAATTATTCATAAAGATATTATCCAAAAATAATATAGTCGCAGTCTAAAACATTAATCGCACACAAAATAAATAATATGTTTTACTAAAGTTGCTTTCAAAGACAAAATAATATACGATGTTTAGAAATGAATAGGATATGCATTCTCCAAATAATTAATATACAGGTAGTCTAAAAATTACTCGTATATGCATTCACTAAATAAATACTATGTACGCATTCTAAAAATTTATACATTTTCTCTAGAAATAATTTGTATGCCTTATAAAAATGAATCGTATATGCTTTTTCTAATACAGTTCACACGAAATTTGGGAATAAAAATTCGATTTTTAATTAAAATGTATTTAAATCTGACCATGAATTGTATATGATATATTCTTCGCTGCTCAGGAAAAAAAAAACTAGCTCATAGCAATATCGCTATTAAAATTCAAATGCTGCGAAAAAAATCTTGTATGCGAAATTATTTTTACAAGACGCAATAAAATAGTTTTGCACTGCCAATAAAATGTAT
Organism: Maratus speciosus; assembly: GCA_963932465.1. Classification (NCBI taxonomy): domain Eukaryota; kingdom Metazoa; phylum Arthropoda; class Arachnida; order Araneae; family Salticidae; genus Maratus; species Maratus speciosus. The sequence goes on along the minus strand of CAWVRF010000826.1, from coordinate 126,470 downwards.
ACACTTTTGAAATTAATGTGAATTCTTTTGCACTGTCCAGTATATGTAGGAATTATTGCGTTAGACTCCTATACAAATGCGTCCTTCGCTATGTTGAAAACTAATAAGAGATTACGTCTACAGCATTCAAAATTTAATAACACATTTCGTTAAAAGCTTAACAAAAATTTATTCAACTTAATAAAATTCATCAGTATATTATATGCACCAATTTTGAATAATATTCAACATTTATATAATTAAATTATTAAGTTTAGTCAACAACATAAAATATATATATATATATTCAACATTAAAAATTTATGAAGTGCAATAACTATATTTCGGTAATAACATTAAAATTTTCACGAATAACAATAAAAATGTATTCAATATTAAAAAATATTATCTAATTGAGTTAATATATTTCACCAACAACATAAAATTTATAATTAATAAATATATTTCGCCAAAAATTAGATCTCCCGTGACATCATTAGCCAAATTTACTAATTCACTCATTAACATAATATAAGCATATAAGAAGAAGGGCATATATTTTAATTAAACCGGGCATTCATTTTTAAAAAGTATAAAATACTATTGGGGGGGGGGGGGATTAAAAGCTTTGGTACATGTCAAAAGAAAACCTATCTTTGAACGGCCCTGTAAATGTATAACGATTATGTATTAATAACGATTAATGTATTTCAATGAACATCTCAAAAATATTTAACTCAACTGGGAAAATATTTGTAGTGTATTCATATCTAATCGGAAGAAAATTCGAATTATTATTTGCAGTATATCTAATTCTACGTTTTAAAATGAAATTTCAATGGTTTATTACACAAGTTGAAAAAAAAGGGGGGGAGGGGGGGGGGGCATGTGATCACGAATATTCAATTTCAGTTGAAACTATTTATTTAATTTAAATTTAAAAAATGCGCAAGAACAATTCATATTGAATGAAAATAAATTAAACTTTATTAATTAATGAGTAATTAACAATTAAAGTTAGGTGGGATGTCATTTTACCAAATCCCAAACTTACTAGAGAAAATTCTAAAATTTTCAAATTCGGTAAAATTTTCCATTAGTAAATTCAAAAAAAAAAAAAAAAAAAAAAGAAAAGAAATTCCTATTTAAAATTTTTCTTAAGTTCTAAAATCAACTATTTAAAAATCAATTCTTCATGTATAATTGAAAATTCCACCTCAACCTATAGCGTGCCCCTAAAAATTCCTTAATTAAGCCCTCCTCTTAAACAACAAGCTCTCCGCAGGTGGAGGAGCCATTTACTCGTGCCAGGATGAGCAGACAGAGGAGCCCTTTACTCGCGGCAGGAGGTGGGAGCAGGCGGAGGAGCACGGTACTCGCAACAGGAGCAGGAGGAGCCCTTTACTCGCGCCAGGAGCAGGTGTAGGAGGAGTAAGCCCTCCTTATATTTTACGAGAGTTCAAACTTCAACCTTTAACTATTTTTAATTTAAATTCCAAAATTATTTAAATTTTTCTCCGCTAGAGGGCGCTCAAAATAAATCTTTTACTTATTTAAAATCCCCCAAAAAATCTTATCGACCTCTCGTCTAACAAAAAAAATTCTAAACCTTTCGAAAAAAATTTTATTCAAAATTTTCTTAAGTTCCAAAATTAAATATTTTTAATTTAATTCTTCATATATAATTGAAAATTACACCGCATACTAAACTTTGCTGAAAATTTTCAATCTCCAAAACAAATAAATAAATAAAATTCTTTTGTAATTAAGTAAAATAAAATTCCTTCCCAAAAATTATTTTCTAAAAATTAATTCTACATTAAAATATATTATTAAACCTCGTTCTATAGTCCGATAAAAAAAAAAAATTATTCTACAAAAATTAAAATGAATATTAAAATCTCAACCTATAGTTTAAAAAAATAAATAAATAAATTTCAATCTGGAAAATTACCCCTCCTACTATAGTTCACTAAAAAAAAATAATAAAATAAAATTCATTCTCCAAAAATTAATTTTCTAAAAATTAATTCTTCAGTAAAATGTATCATTAAACCTCAACCTATAGTTCGCTTAAAAAAAAAAAATAAAAAAATAAATAAAAATAAAATTCATTCTCCAAAATTACCCCTCATTCTATAGTTCACCAAAAAAATGCATTCTCCAAAATGATCCCTCGTTCTATAGTACGCTAAAAAATTTCAATCTGAAAAAAAAATTCTAAATTTTTAAACTTCACCCTCTTCTTAGAGATCAAAATTCCTTTCTGACCCCTCCTCTAAGAGCACACATTCTCCGCAGGCGGAGCAGGAGGAGGAGCAGGTGGTGAAGTAGGAGGAGGAGGAAGACGAGTTGCTCCTCCGCTCCTCATCTCATGACTCCTGCTGGGGTAGAACTCTCCTTTTTCTACTACTTTCGTAAATTTCGATTTTTTTAAAGAAATGTTCTTAAAGATCATTTGTGTCTTGTAACTACAATTCCAAATTTCATGTTTCTAGGCCCTTCAGTAGCACAAAAATAGCATTTTTAGAATTTTTTTGCTTCTGCACAGCCTTTGGGGTAATGGCACAGGCATAAAATATAGCCTATATTGAAGCAAGGGCTATCACCATCATTTTGACACCATTTTATTTTTAAATCGGTTCGTTACTTCCTGAGAATGCTTAGAAATCGCCATTTAGAACGTTTTTTAGAACGCTTTTTGCGCATTTTCACCCCTATAAATTTCGAATTTTTTAAGAAATATTCTCAGAGATCATTTATATCTTAAGTAACTACCATTCCAAATTTCATGTTTCTAGGCCTTTCAGAAACACAAAAATCGCATTTTTAGAGCTTTATTGCTCCTACACCCCCTTTGGTGTAGGTTCACCGACGTAAAATATAGCCTATGTTGGAGCAAAGGCTTTCAACTTTATTTTGACAGCATTATTTTTTTAATCGGTTCGCTACTTCCTGAGATTGCGTAGAAATCACCATTTAGAACGTTTTTTAGAAGACTTTTTGCTCATTTTCACCGCCTTTAAATTTTGAATGTTTTAAGAAACGTTCTTAGAGATCATTTATATCTTATAAGTAACTACCATTCCAAATTTCATGTTTCTAGGCTCTTCAATAACACAAAAATCGTATTTTTAGAACGTTTTTTGCTCCTGCAGCCCCTTTGGGTTAGTGGCACGGACATTAGCCTATTCATTTTCGGCCTATCACTTACCAAGTTTGTTTTCGTAGTTGGTTATCTGATTTGACAACAAATATCACTTTCTGAAGCCCGAATTACACCAAGTTTTTAACCAAAAGCCAAGACCCCTATAGTGGAAAAGTACCAAATTGTATATTATTTTGCACTATCAACGCCATAGATTGTACTATATGCAAAGGGGGGGGGGGACAAAAAGTTTAACGTTAAATATTAAAGTTTCTAGAAAGCACTGTAAGACTAAAAAATTAAGAATAAAATAAATGTAAAATAAGACTAAAAGAGAGCCGTTTCACTAAAAAATTAAAAACAAAGTATATGTAAGTTTCTAAATTTTTTAATTAATTTAATTATTCATTTTTTTTAAAGACAAACTTTTATTAAAATTCACAGAAATTATAAAAAAATATAACTTTTAAATGCACTAAAAAGTAGAAAATAATATTTGGGCTTGAAAAGAAATTGTTTTATTTTTTCATGCCCAAGAGGACAAAATTAAAGCGTGTGCTCCAGTTTTATATATACTAGGGGACCGTACCCGGGCTTCCCGGGTTACAGAATGTAGGTGAAAACCATTTTTTTAATAGAAAAGTATTATTTTTTTTTTACATGCAATATCTTTTTTTAGATTGCCCACTAAAAATAAAAAAGCCTTTTTCATATGAAAAATATGAATTATACAATTAAACAAACTTTTGAAATTTATCAAAAGCGATTTTTTCGTATTAGCTGCATACTAAGAGTTATTAGCACAAGATTTTGCTACTTACCGCATCCTTTTATTTTCTGATAATTTCAGAGCTTTAAGCGCACAGTTCAATTACATGTCTGTTAAATTTGAGTTTTATTTATATTATTTTTTTATATTAATAGAGGAAGTTTTATAATTTTTTATGGAATATTAGTCGTAAGAAAATGATGAAATCTTTATGTTGTTTTAATTAAGGGCAAACGGATTTATATTTCTTAATCGAGCTCCACGCGATAGAGATAAATTTAAAAATATTTCATGCTTGAAAATTATTTTTAAAACCATAGACAATCAGTAAACTGAGATATTTCGCAAACAAGCTCCATTTGAAAGTTTTTTCCATTTTGATTGTCAAAAAATTTAAATTGTTCGATTACAAATATGTTAAATTTGCGTTTTTTAAATATTATTCTTTTATTTTTTATAAAGAAAGTATTAATTTCGTTATGGAACATTAGTCAGTAATAAATGCTGAACTTTTATTGCTTTATGTGCAAAATGTTTATTATTATTACATATTGAAGCCGGCACGTGATAAGATAAATTACAAAATATCAAGCTTGAAATTTATTTTAAAAAACATAAATCAGTCAATTATGATACAGTTTTTAAACGAATCGATTTGAAAATATATTTTTTCTCTATACGATGTTCTAAAAATTGAAACTGTACGATGGTCAGAAGATTAAAAAATTGCAGTAGCGAAAGTTTCAAAACCGAAATTTGATAGTGAAATGCTGCCATTCGAAATGCCTTTAACGTTACGCACTGATACGTTTGTCCTTTATAACATAGATACGTAATCAGTAAAATATAATAAAGGCCAGTTATTATGATGAAGTTATCAATTGATGCTCTTATGCTTGGTATTTCGGAGTAAAAAAAAAAGCAAAATTTGACAGGATCTCTTAAGTTTTTTCCTATGAAATCTGAACCCGGCATAATTTTTTTCCGCTCAAAATTTACATACGCACTTCTCATATCCACATTCACACTTTTTTTTTAAATTGTATTTTAATTTGATCATTTTAAAATAATTTCAATTCAAAACTTGAAGCCACGATTGTCAGCTAAATCTTTGCATGTGAACAGTTGCACTCTTAACTCTTCTAATCTCAATACCGGAGAGTAAAAAATTGCCGTAATTTATGTTTTTTAGACGCATATGTGTTAAAAAGTTTAGCTTTATCTAAGAAGATCACCGTTTTCTTTTAAATATGACGTCATTTTCACTCGTCATTTCGCCTGGTGTGTGAAACTTATTACACATACAGAACGAAAAAAAAAGTATGGATACTTTATGAGGAAAATGCATGTTTTCAAAAGAAGTACGTAATCTTCCGTTCAAAATATTATATTCCTAATGGGATTTTGTGCCACTAAACCCTACACAACAATTTTGAATTTTTATCAGATAATCGCATGAATAAAGATAAATAAAACTCATTATTTCTTTCTTCTCTGCATTAATGACAGCCATCTAACTACAATCATTTTGAAGAAATTTCATAGAATACTTTTAAAATTAAAATATAATAATGGGATATTTAAAAAAATCTAGTGCGGGCACATCTACAAATGAACAGCTTTCAGTTAAAAAATTATTAGTAAATTTGGTTCAACAGAAAGCTCAGGATAGATGACTAAAAACAGTGTTGTGTTTTAAATATATAGTTTATATAAAATTAGAAAAAATGAAATTTTGCAAATTATGTTATTTTGATAATATTACAGTAGCATGTCTTAAAGAATAACAATAAAATTTTATTAGTAGAGAGTAATTTGGACAAAAACTTGGGGAACCTGATATTATTTTAAACTTCGAATTATTGCCCTTATCTTTGCTTGTCTAATTCGGCGAAGAAAATTTACCCAAGAGAGAATCATGAAGTTCTGTTATATAAATCGTTATTTTGCGGACTGAGAGCATCAACACTGTATGTTACTGCTCTTTCATAAAGACACTCCCAATTTTTGTAAAATATTGAGTTTTATCAGTGTGTGATTTCGATTACGTTATATTAAAAGGTTAAGCATTTTCACATGTGAAGAATTTCAAGGCAGCTGGGGTGAAAATGGCACACTTTTACAAAACATATTTCAGTTTAAAGAATTAAAATACACGCTTTTTTAAAATATAAAATCACATTAAAAGCATCTACTAAAACATTCCACTTTTACGATCCCGTCTTAAATAACATCTATAGAAATGTATGCATATAACAACATTGTCGCGGAATAATACACAAACCCAGAAGAAAGCAATGACGTCATTTAAGAAGTTTTTCAAAACAAATCGGGTATCTAATGATTTATATGACTTCTTTTTTTTTTTTTTTTTTTTTGGTTTTATAATAGCTCCATGTTTTATCAGAAGTCATTCATTTATGTTTTTTCAAAATTCGGAAAATGTAATTATACACGGATTGATAAAATTATATTCTTTCATATTTTTTATACGAATTAAGTAAACGCGGGGGAAATTAGTCACATAAATATCCTTTAAAATACATTTTTGTAAAGAGAAAGTGTTGTATCATTTGTAAAGTTAAAGTGCAATAAATTAAAAGTAATTTAATTGATAAATTAAAACGAAATAAAACCTAAACTCACCGGGTTTTATAACAAAAGGTATTCTTGACATAACACATATATTAATTTAATTTTTTTTCAGTTTTTATAAGAAAATGGCAACAAAAAGATACAGAAATCTACTATTTTCCTTTTTTCCCTTTATACTTTCAACAGAAATGAGTACTTCAGTTGCCACGATTACAAAAAATATAATAAAAACTACAAAAAAATTAATATTTTAAAATTAAATTGAGATACAGCTTTCAAACAAATTGCATTTAAAATAAATTTTTTTCCTTATACAACGGTGTAAAAATTTTAAATGCGCGATGTTTAGAAGTTTAAAAATTTGCAGTAGTGAAATTACAAAATTAAAATTTCATTTTAAATTTGAAAGTGTTGCCATTCGCAAAATAACGTATGCGTTACGCACAGATATGTTTGTCCTTTATAATATATATATTACGATTTGGTTTCACTAGCATTTGTGCTGTCGACTGATGCAATACTATTCCAAGTATATGTAAACATTTTCGAACAAACCAGGGAAACACACCAATCACACATCACCAACCCGATGAATCACAAACTTGCAGTCATAATTTGTAGTCACAGTGAAAGCCCATGTTATGAGTACATTGGGTAATATAAAAAATAATATAAAAGAAAAATATAAAAGAAGCTGTATTTTTCTCCAAATAATTTATTAGGCTTCACATATCGGCGAATAATTCCACCGGTTGTCCAGTTTTACCCATATTAGGCCCATATTATGTGTTACTAATAGAATTAGGATGTTAGATTATAAGAGATACCTATCGAATTGCAGAAAAGCTTTCTCGGTGACATAAATTTATCAGACAAAACAAAAAATGTACAAATTCTCGTCTCCAGTTTTGTGTAAGCTGTATAATTATCAGCAAAACGAGCTAAGGTAAAATGACGTGCTCTACGTCAACGCCAACGAAACTTAAGTTAAGGGAAAGCTAGAGAAAGGCGTAGAAAGTCAACAGCGTAGAAAGCAAAAGGTGAAAATTTAGACGCGGGAATTCCTTGCAAGGAATGCTAGGATATCGAATAATAATTTTAATAGTTATAAAAAACGTATTAAGCAACATTCTAAAGAAACAAAAAATTAATGTCTCATATATGAAGAAATAGATTAGGCTTTTAATATATTAAAGTTTTTAGAATAAGAAATAGAAGAATGCTCTGTTTTAAAGGCATGGGATTAAAATATAATTAATGTTTAAGATATCATTAAAAGACAGAAAAAAATGTAGCTATTGCAAGAATTTGAAATAATTTAAAAAAGGTAAAAGTGGCGAAAATTTTTTATTATTACATGTATATATTATATACGTACGTATATAATATAATATCATTAAAAAATTTTAAATAAAAGTTAAATTGCATTGGCCCCCACTCTTTCATTTTTTTGCTTTGACATGAGAAAATAAAAGCAATTTCTTTTCAAGCCCAAAACTTTTCTACTTTTTAGTGTATTTAAGAAAAATATTTTTTTTCCCTTTTTGTGAATTTTAATGAAAGCATGTCTTTGAACATTTTTTTTTTTTTTTTTACATTTATTTCTTCTACCTTACATCACGTCTATTCAGCATGTTTTTCTAAAACAACATGTATGAATCAACATACGTTCAGCATGTTTTTTTATTAGAAAAGTTTAACGCTTTGCGCTATCATTAAACTATTTCAGAAACCGTGTTTAATTTTCCTATGTAAACAAGTACAGAGCTGTCACGGTAAGTCATTCATTTTTGAGAATCGTTCACATAAAAAATGTCGTGCATTGGATAACTATTTCACCTCTCTCCTAATACAATGTTAATGACGTCACCGCCGGTCGCAGCACCACTAAATAGCCTACATGAGAAAAGGGAACAAATGTTGTCATACATTTGTTTTTTTTGTTGTTTGTTTGTTTTTTCACCTTTCACATACGACTTTGTTTAGAAATTTTAATTAAAAAAAATTCTTTAAGACATTAGAAATATTTAACCATATTTATAATCACGGTTAAACTCGATTAAAAAGTATTTTGTTGATGTTTGACTTTAAATATTACATAAGAGAAAAACAATATAAGAGAAAGAATTACAAACATTTAAACTGAAGGCGTTTTGTAATAAAGCACTTCTCAGTTACGTTAGATCTAGCACAAAGCGTTAATGCAGAATATTTCGTATGAAATAACAGTGTATTTTCCGTAAGTTTTCTTATATTTTTTTCCCTTTCACATACAATTTTGTTTAGAAATTGTTATTTTAAAAATTCTTTAAGGTATTATAAATATTTACCCGTATTTCTTATCAAGTTTAAACTCAGCAACTATTTTGTTAATGTTTGACTGCATAAGAGATATATTGACTTGCATAAGAGAAATATTGCATAAGAGAAAAGCAGTGTAAGTGAAAGAATTATATAAAGTGTGAAACAAATGTATTACAATCAAACTAACTGTCGGCGTTTTGTAATAAAGCAGCTCTCAGTTACGGTTAAATCTAGCATTAAATGTTTATGCAAATTTGTTCGTATCAGATGAAAGTCTATTTTTGGTATGTTTTGTTAGTTTTCATCTATTTCACACGAATTTATTTAGAAATAGTTATTTTCAAACTTCTTTGTCATTATAAATGCAGAGGAATTTCCGTTTAACGAAGTCCTTATTTAACGAAGTTTTCTACTTAACGAAAGTTTCGGACGAACCTTGAGTTTGGACACCATTAACATGCAAATTAATCTCCATATTACGAAAAATATATTCTATATAACGAAGTTTGTTCCATTTTCGTGTGTGTACAGCATTCAGACGGAGAGGTTGCTGCTGCGATGGGTGTACGAATTTATTTTAGCGGATTGTAAGAAAATGAAATTATTTACTAGGCTGAGCAAAAAGTTCTTGGAAATTTGTGAAAGTTGCAAATTAACAACAAAATCAACAAGGACTATTCTTCAAAGTAAAGAACAACATAGTCCACGACTTTCTGCCATCATTCTGCCAGATTCCGGATTTGCTGGAAGTACCATGGCGGCTCCTTGGAATCGAAAAACTCTTGACATGCTTATTCAACTTCATTAAAGGATTAAAATCGCCGGCCCTTGAAAAAGTGTTGCAAAATGATCGAAACAGGCCATAATCGGATGGAGCCACGTCTGGACTGTGCCACTGGTACTCCTATATACGATACAAATTCTGGTAACTATTAGATGAAAAATTTCCCAGAACTTTTTGCTTAACCTAATACTTAATCATTTCCATCCTTCTTGGTACTAAATAAAATAATATTTTTTCACACAAAGAAAAACACTTTTATCGCCGCTCTCTCACACAGAAACTCTAACGCTGACAGTGGGTTGAATGAAGCCTTCGATACAATAAGAAGGGGATTCCAGTTTCACGAAAATGTTACAGATGAATTGTTGGAAAAGTTACAAAAGTACGAAAATTTTTAAGAACAGTGTATTTTTTATAAGACAGAACAAATAACTACAAATAATTATATAACCTGTACAAAGTAATATTAGAGACTTTTTCAAAGTTGAAGATTTGGAATACTGAGAAAAAAGAGAAAAGGTACTCTGCAACTCATATTCAAAATATTAGAATAATTGAGGAAAAGTAATAAAAAAATTATTTTTCATTTATTTATTTAATTTTTAATTATTTTATTTTAATTATTTTATTTAATTATTTAATTATTTAATTTTAATTATTTTATTTAATTATTTAATTTAATTATTTAATTTTAATTATTTTATTTTTCATTTATTTATTATCTAAGTAAATGCATTTAAATATCTTATAAATTAAATCTGGAATGTTTAGATAAGATTTTAACAGTTACAAAATGTAAAATATAGTACAATAAATTAGGTATACAGCTTTCTGAAACACATTAAAATATTAGATTGGTTCGAAATATTAGAAGATTTTATTTTACGCAACAATATTACCTTATGAGTATGAAGTAAACGGTAGTTAATATTTTGTAGCATCCCCTTTAGTTTTCATAACAGCGTAAAAACAATATTGCATACTATATACAAGGTGTTTACAAATGTGTCTATCAATATTAGCCCAAATAGACTTTATACATGCCATTAAATCAGTTTCATTTGAAGGAGGATTTTCTTGGAGTTTTTCTTCATTATACCATAAGTTTTCGATTGAGTTAAAGTCTGGTGAGTTTGGTGGCCAATGAAGTACCTTAATGTTGCGTTGGCGGAACCAATTCTTAGTTGACACCGAGGTATGCGATGACGCTAAATCTTGTGAAAGATGAAATCATCTTCAAATAAATCTTCTGATAATGGAATCATGTAATATTCCAAAATTTCTTGATATATCTGAGAGTTAACCTTTTCGTAGACGATGCATAACTTTCCAGGTTCTTCTGCGCACATGCAACCCCATACCATGACACTAGCAGTAAATTTTATGGAAAGTTTAAGGCATTCTTTATCAAATACTTCTTGCTTCATTCTCTAAACTCAAATACCTTGTTTACCATATGAAACACAAAACATACTTTCATCACTAAATAATATATTTTTCCAGTCTTCTTCGCTCCATAAATGTCTTGATTTAGACCAATTCAATCTTATACGTTTTTGTTTTGCAGTCATGAGAGGTTTTGTTTTCGGTACACGAGATTCAAACTTAAATTTATGGAGATGTCTTAATGTTGTCGATGTAGAAACTTCAACTTCTTCTTCTTTTCAATTTTGGTTTAAGAATCCCACACTTTTAAAACGGGTTTTCTTAACTATACGCTTCAGTTTTCTGTCGGCTCTAGCAGATGTTTTTGGTTTTCGGCCACCATTTCGGCGATTATTTTGAAATTTTCTTTTTTTTTTAGTATTGTGTTAGTATTTTGCTAACGCTTGATTGCCAACAATGTAATTAATTCGCTATATAACACTGGTTTCTACCATGCCGATACAAATTAACCATACGAAGTTTAATAGATTCAGGATTATCACTCACACGACCCATTTTAAGACGAAAATGCAAACAAACTGCAAAAAGAATACTGATTTTAAATAAAATCGTCTGAATTTAATAACTGATGCCACCAGTTATGAATTGGTGATAATTAATGTGAAATATTCTAATATTTTGAACCACTTAAATAAATATTCTAATATTTTGACTTTTCAAAATATTTTTTTTCAATTAATCTTTTCAAAAATGATATTAATTTTAAGATAATAAATAAGTTTAATCAACAATAAGTTCTTAATAAAAATATCGTTTGCATATTTCCATTAAAACACATTAAATTACCAAACGATATTTTCAATTCGTAAAAAAAAAAAAAAAGTAATTATTCTAATATTTTGAATATGAGCTGTACGCTTCATTTTGTGCTTACCTCTCTTTATAATGAGTTTTCTTTTAGACATCATTCTAATTAATTTTTTATCATATGGCTACATTGCATAAAAAAAGTTACTTCCCGAATAAAAATACATTTTTTTCAATATTTCCATTTTATGCATGTGTATTTTTTATTATGCAAATTTCAAGAATTTACGTTGATTTCTGTTTAACGAATTTTCGTAATAACGAAGTGTTAAAGTGTAACGATGAGACTTCGTTAAATGGAAGTTTCATGCACAAGGGTATAAACCTAGGCTTCCCGGCTTACAAGATATAGGCGAAAACCATGTTATATGCTATTTCTGATGTTAACATCTCTTTTTCTCTTCCTATACTAAAGACACAGCGATAAATGAGTTTTTTTTTTTTTTTAAGTTCTGCGAGCGGCTTTTGACATAGTATACTTATATATCTTTAAAATAAGTTGTTTGGTAAAAAAAAAAATAATAATAATAATAATAAATAAAAAAAAAATAAAAAAAAAATTGTAGTTAATCAAAAATTAATGAAAAAACATATCACGAAATAATCTCAAAGATTTTGGTGAGAAAACCTCGTACTGGTCTACTTTTTCAAAAAGTTGATAACTCTAATATACTTTTTACATTTAAGATACTTTTTAGAATGCCTACTAACAATATTAAAAATCCTATTTTTATGAAAATTAGCAATAATTCCTTCAAATAAAGTTTTTAAACGTATTAAAAGTGATATTTTCGTGTCGGATTCGCGTCAGAAGTTAATAGCCGAAGAAATGTCCAAAGATCGCTAGTTACAATCAGCCTTTTTGATTCGGTTCATTTCAGTGGATTAAGCACGAAATTCGATTACACGTCTTAAAGTTGTTTTATATTTATATTTTATTATTTTATTTATTGCTTGATGAATGTTTTAATTTCAGTATGGTATATAAGCTGGAGTCAAATGATGTGCTATTTATATTTATTTAAGTGCAAACATTTACCTTTCGTAATCATCTGAAGGGGATAGGCAGAGATTAGAAAAAAAAATTCTTGCTTGAAAATGAATTTAAAAATAATAAAAATTAAGTAAATTGCGATACAGATTTGTAATAAATTGCGATATAGTTTTCAAACAAATTGCGATATAGTTTTCAAACAAATTGCGTTTGAAAGTATATATTTTTTTTATCTACTAGAGGGCTTTGCCCCCTAGGAGCTTCGCTCGCCAACCTCCGTTCAGACTCTAAAAATCCGTTAATTTGATCGGCTTAAAAAATATTACGGAAGATTGAATTATAATTAAAAATTCAGTGGCAATATCCCTGTAAACGGGTTTCCATTTATTTCTCATTTAATGTAGGATTTTAAGGTAAAAAAAGCTGCTGTGAATTACTGTTTTCATGTTTTCTTAAATAAGATTAATTAAACTGATAATTAGCTAATGTAAAATGCTAATGATAATTAGCTAATGTCTTTGCTTCCAGGTATTTTTTAATACTGCTATAAGAAAATGATTTTAACCAAACTTTTTTTTTGTAATATTCACCTGGAAATACTTCAATAGTTAGAAAGGAAATATTATTATTTGCGCTGTCTTTGGCAACTGTAGTTAAAAAGATTATCTAGAAATATGAAATAAATCTCACGGGTACGTGTAAATATATATTTTAATTTAAACTGTTTGGCAATACTATTTGGCTATTTGAAATAAAACGTAATTCAACCCATATTTACAGCTGTTAACACATATAAAATAATTAATTGTTTTATAGTTTTTGTTTGTTTTTAAGTATTCACGTGTATAAGCAATTTTTATGACGTAATTTTTAATATTTTCCTGCTTTTAACTCGTAATGTAATTATTTAATTTTAATTTCATAGGGTTTTTTTCTGTTTATAATAGTCATGTGTAAATAACTTTCAGTTTAAAGGAAATATTATTAGAGAAGTTTTTACAATTTTGGCAACAATTTAAAATAATAACCTTTTCTAAAATATGTAAAAAATATCTCTGGAAATGCTGAAAATTTGAATTTAAAATGGAAATAAACCCTCAAAAAATGAATCAAATTAAAAAAATAAATGGAGTCTGCACATCGGGAACTTCTAATGTATAAAATGATCTAAAAATAATTAAATTCCTATGTATAGTTTTTGCTCCTATAAAACTTTTTAAATGGAACGATTTTCACCAAATTTAACATTAAATATCTCTTAAAACAATTCTTTGATTTGAAAACTGTCTGCATCAGCGTGTTTATCAGACATTTCTCTGTAATATTACCGATTTTCTTATTTTTGTATGTAGAAGTTTTTTTAATATTAACGAAAAAATAACCCAGGTCATAAAAAATTCAAAACCGGTGGCGGCGGCGGTCACAGCGTTAGTTACTTTTTTTTAGAATAGAGAGATTCGAAGTGTAAAAATTGGAAATATGCGGTATTCAGAAGTTTAAAGTTAATGAAAGTTAAATTTAATCGTCTGCTGTTGCCACCGTCAAAATGACATCAGCGTTACATACAGACACATTTGTCCTTTAGAATATAGACTAGGAGATCAAACTCTGACTTGATTAGGTTAATGACCATGGATGAAAACCGTTATTTTTTAACTCTGATATATTTTTTACTTTTAACATGTTTTTTAGATTACGCACTGACAACATCAAAAAGCAATTTTATACTAAAAATATCAATAATGTGTTCAAGTAAAGTTTTGAAATTTTTTGAAAGCGAAATTGCCATATTAGTCGTATGTCATGAATTAATACAACTGAAGAAATCGCGAAAGATTTTGCTACTTTCTGCAGACTTTTTTATTCTGAAAATTTGAACGGCTTAAGCGCGTAGTTTGATTAAATGTCTGTTAAATTTGTGTTTTATCTATATTATATTATATTTATTATTTATATTATTGTAACTGCAAACAGGTTAAACTTTCGCAATTGATCTGGAAGAGATAGAGATTTAAAAATAATTCATGCTTGAAAATTATTTTAAAAGCCAGTAATAATCAGTAAACTGAGATAGAGTTTTTAAACAAATTATATTTGAAAGTATATAATTTTTTTCCGGATAGGTGGTGTCAAACTTCAAATTGTTTGATTACATGTATGTTAAAATTGTGTTTTATTTTATTTTATATTATTTATTTATTGACGAAGTTTTAATTAGTCCAAATGAGCGGTAAAAAGCTTTTTTTCTTTGTGTTTTTATTTATTTTATATTTATTTTAAAACGAAGTTTTAATTTCGTATGGAGAATTAGTCGGAGAAAAATCCTTAAAAATTTATATTGTTTTAAGTGTAAATGATTTATTATTCTTTCGTAATGGAGCCTGCACGCGATGAAGATAGATTTTTAAAAATCATGCTTGAAAAGAAAAAACACAATAAATGAATATATCATGATGCTTCTTTTAAATAAATTGTATTTGAAAGTACATTTGCTTTCCTATAAGGCAGAGTAAAAATTGAAAATATCCGATGTTAGAAATTTAAAAAAATTGCAGTTGCGAAAACTGCAAAACCGAAATTTAATCGTCAGATGTTTGCCAACCTTAAAATGACATCACCTTTACGCACGTTTATCCTTTATAATGTAGATTTACTCATATTTATTATCGACAAGTTCAAACTCTTTTAACAAGTATTTTGTTGATGTTTGAATTTAAACATTGCATTAGAAAGAAGTATGTAAGTTAAAAAATTACGCAAAGTATGAAATAAATTTATTTCAAGTAAGTAAACTGATGGCGTTTTGTAATAAAGAACCTCTCAGTTACGTCTAGAGCTAGTTCAAAACGTCAATGCAAGTTAATTCATATGGAATAAATGTATTTTTTATAAGTTTTTATATATTTTTTACTTTTCGCATACGATTTTCTTTAGAAATTTTTATTTGCAAAATTCCTTAAGGTATTATACGTATTTAACCATATTTATTGTCAAGTTTAAACTCAATTAACAAGTACTTTGTCGATGTTTGAATTTAAATATCGCATAAAATAGAAATATATAAGTTAAAGAATTATGTAAAGTGTGGTATAAACTTATTGCGATTATCTAAATTAAGCTCAAAATTATTAAAAGTGATAAGAAATACACTTAAAAGGCATATAAATACCTTTATTCAGATCGACCTTTGTTATCGCTCAAACGGTGACATTCTCAAAAACTTTTTTGATATAAATATTTTCAAATTTTTTTTAAAAAACAAGAATTTGGTGAATAAAATCACGAGACCATATGTAAAACAAGTAAAAATATAAAATAAAAACTAGTTGGATGTACTAACCCAAAACTTTCTTCTATCTCATTCATCTTAATATTTCAAAAGGCAGTTACAGATGTTAATACTACAGTATTATTAGTTCAACTAGGAAGATAGCCCGTCAAAAATGACGGAAAATGAGATATCCAGATATATACAGTTTTCTCTATTTCGCCGAGGCCCCTATAATGGAAAAGTACCGAGAATTTAATTTCTGTATTCGTCTGTGTAAAGAACATTAAAATCAGGCAGTTAGAAGCTCAAATAGTGCACCGGCGTCTATTGGCGGTTATTTTATTTGTAGCATCGGATTGAAGATAAAAAGACATACATTTTTGTGTATTACACTTTAAATTCTGACCCGTAGATTTTGAAAAAAACCTTAAATGCACGGTGTTAAAATTAAATTTCGGTGAACTTAATTATGAAAATCTAGTGGGTTTCAATAGGAATTTCGCAGAATTAGCCAGCTATTGCCAAGTTGGCATCATGTATGGCAACTTATTTTTGTCGCCAAATTTGGCGATATCTTGGCAAGTTGGTAAAAATTTGGCTCTCTTGTGGTAACCTATTGTGGGTGCTATTAGTACTTTTCAACAATTACACATTGATGAAGCTCAAACCGATTTCTCCTTAGGTATCCTAACATGGCCGCGATGAATAAGGTGGTCCAACCGGATTTGTGAGGGACATACAGAGATTTGGATTTTATATAAATAGATACTATACCAATTTTATTTTCATATTAAATCTCTGTTTCGGTCGATTAATCGGAATAAAAACGACTTAATCTCGATCATGATATTTATTAAAATCAATAGTTTTTCGTTATTATGTTGTACATAAGCAGTTTGCGAATAGCTGGCTTAGCAGGATGTGAGTTCCCGTTGCTGCAAGAGCCGTCGATGGACAACACAAAATATCCAGAAAAGTATACAAAAACCGCTATAACAGCATCCCTTTCCTGCGGAATATTTTCATATTCAAATGGGACCTGCTGGCCAAAGCCAAAAACATACACAGAAAATTTGGTTCAATTCTGTTCATAACTTCATACACTTTTCGATTGTAAAATAAAGGAAATGGTACAAAAATCGCTACTACACCAACTCCTTCCGGCAGAATATTTTCAAATTCAAAGAGAAACTACCTGCCACAGCCGTATATATGCACAAAAATTTGGTTCAATTCTATGCATAATTTCATACACTTATTAATGGTAGAATGATGAAAATGGTACAGACATCGCTATTACAGCGCCCCCTTCTGGAGGAATATTTTCAAATCGTAGGAGGACCTGCTGGCCACAGCCATAAACACACACAAAAAATTTGGTTCAAATCTACGCTTAACTTGATACACTTTTATATGGTACAGTAATGAAAATGGCTCAAAAATTGTTATTACAGCGCCCCCTGCCGGCAGATTTTTTCAAATTCAGGGAGGACCAGCTTGGCATAGCCAAAAACATTCACAAAAAATTTAGCTCATTCTAGCATAACTTGACACACTTTTCGATGGTACAATAAGGAAAATGGCGCAGACATCGCTATTACAGTGCCCCCTTCCGGCAGATTTGTTTCAAATTAAGGGAGACCCTGCTTGCCATAGCCAAAAACTTTAAAAAAAAATTGGTTTAATTCTATGCATAACTTTATACACTTTTCGATGGTACAATGGCGGCAGACGGACATACGGACATTTTGTATAAACATGTTTTTCGGGATCTCTGAAGTCTAAAAAAATCTCGATTGCAATACTTTCTTCTATTGAAGATAGAAGAAAGTAAAAAAATATATATATTTGTAATATCAATTCATATCCATGACAAATATCCATTTTTATTTCATTTTATGCTTGCACAAATACACTATACAGGGTGTCCGGTCTCAACGGTGTCCAATGGCTAATTCCTAAACTGTTAGTCACAGACATATAGTTCCAATTACAAAAATGTTTAAAATTAGGTAAAGAAATATGTTAAAGGTGATTTGGGTCAATAAAAACATTTCTTAAAAAATTACAGAATTTAAATTTTTATACGGTCCCCCGGTCCTATAAGTTATATTTAGTAAAATTTTCCTTTTACACCGACAAGTAATACACAAAAAGTCCCGTTATTCTACGATTAAAATTGGCCGAGTAATAGCTGTTTAAAGTTGGAGCATATTTTTTGCTGCAAATTGGGGGGTCATTCACAAATTTAGTCGAAATATATTTCGTCAGATATATTAAAAAATGGTTGAGAGTAAAATTAACATTGCAATATAAATTTGAAATCTTTAATCATTCTGACATATTAATGCAAAATATACAATTTGTAATAAACATT
The DNA here is from genome assembly GCA_963932465.1 of Maratus speciosus. Lineage (NCBI taxonomy): Eukaryota > Metazoa > Arthropoda > Arachnida > Araneae > Salticidae > Maratus > Maratus speciosus. The sequence continues at coordinate 107,996 of CAWVRF010000826.1, read as the reverse complement.
TAAGAAGAAAGAAAAAACATAATTTGTGTTAAATAAAATTATGCTAAATTAACAGCCTCAATTCTTTACAAAATGATACGTATTTTAAAATATTATTTGATTACACTAGCCTGCAAAAGTTGGGTTATGTCATGTTTTTTAGCTTTTGATAATTGATTCTTATGTATTCTGTACCGCTGAATCTGAAATTGACCTTCATTTTAAACCATCACATCAGGATTTTTCGCAAATTTCAAAGTTAAAAAGTTCAAAGTTAAAATTGAATCTCCTCCCTCATCTCATCGGACCACTCAGCTATTTAGCTGCAAGAATCCCACGACAAGCAAAAATATCGAATAAATTATTGAATAAAATAAAATAAAATAAAATAAAATAAAACAAAAAAGTTTTACACATGTTTTATACTATGAGATTTTCGCTATATTTTAACTTACATATTTACGGTTTGCAAAAAAATTCTAACGTGATGGTTAAAAATGAAGGTCATTTTCAGATTCAGTGCTAAAAAGTACGTATAAATCAATTATCAAAAGTTATAAAACACAATCATCTCCTCTATAGCATCCGATTTTTGTTATTCTTTAAATTTGAAAATTTATGATTTGCGAAATATTCTGACATAATGGTTAAAAATTAATGTAATTTTCGGATTCAATGCTAAAAAATACATAAAAGTTTAAAAAAAACAACGATCGCAGTCTTGTATTATCTAATCTAAAACTTTTTCTTAAACTTCTTGTCGGTAATCTTTCCGAAATTTTTTGTGTTATTCTGTAAAATAAGTATAAATGGTAACCACCAAAAATCATAATAATATTAGATTGTATCGGATTCGCGCCAGTATCGGATATTTAAAAGTGTTGGAGTACAAATTTTGAACTGGAAAAACATACATACGATTGTTGAAGTAACATAAAAACTTAAAATAACATAATTTTTGTTAAAAGAAATCATAAAAGAAACAGTCTCAAATCCTGACAAAATAAAACATATATTATTTTAGCCAATCTGAAACATAATAAATGTTAACTTAATCGTAATACTTGTAAGATTTTTTTCAAAGCGCAGATACACGTGAAATAAGATCTTCGAATAAGATTCGTATAAGATCATGAAATAAAATCTTCGAACTTAAAGCACTTGGCATATGACCCCTCAAAGCCAAGCCGAACTCATTTGTTTTCAGAGCAGAAAAGTGGCATAAGTCCTGCATTTTTAAAGTTTCATAACTCGATCAATTTTAGTGTTATATGAATGGGACTTTTTTTGTCTTTCTTGTCAGTGTAATAGGAAAATTTAACTAAATATCATTTATAGGACTGGGGGGCCGTATAAAAATTTAAGTTTCGTAATTTTTTAAGAAATGTTTTTATTGACCCAAATTGCTTTTAAAATTTTTCTTTACCTGATTTAAACATTTTTGTAATTGGAACTATATGTCTGTGACTAACGGTTTAGGAATTAGCCATTGGACACCGTTGAGACCGGACACCCTGTATAACCATTAATCACCGGACACATTCAATTTTAGACATTTTATAGAATATTTAAAGACATACTTGTTGGAATCTTCTGGAACGTCAGAATATTTTTTACCTCATATTTGTCAATGTCGATTTGATAAGGGGGCGAATTAGGAAGCCAACAAAAAAGCAAAGAAATATAATAATATTTGGGAGCACCCTCTAAATTAAAATGCACGAAATGATCTATCGCTACAGAATACAAATATGTCGAGGTTGTACAGTATGTGAATTCATTTTTGTAAGAATAGCACTTATATGCATGGAGGTATGGCGATTTTTAAAGTTAAAAAAATTGTTGCATGCTTTTTGATTATATCATGCAAGGTTTTAAACCAAATTTAACGCCACTTTCAGAAAATTTGGAAACATTTATTACAAAGAATACCGTGCAATTTGAATATAAATATATTAATTATTTGATGAAATATGGGCAGTTGGATGAAATATTTTTTATCTGCGCATGTGCAAACTATAACAAAGATTTTTTTTTTTTAGGATTTAAAAGTTAACTCAAAGGAGCAACTCGTATAAAAAATCTTGGAAATTCAGAAAGATATCGGTGATAGAAGAGCTGATTTTTTGTTGCTCTCTTAAAGCAGCTGAATGATAAGGGATTTTCTATAAATTGTCATTTTTAATTTTAATTTTTTATTGATGCTTTAGCTCTTCTTGGAAAACCACAAGAACGAGCCTATTCCAAGGAAAAAAGAAGTATCAAAATCGAAGCAATTGTTCCAAATCTACTCGTTGACATTCATTAAATACTAACTCCTTAGCTGAAAGTTAGTTAATAAAAAATGACAATTTGTAGAAAATCCCTTATCATTCAGCTTCTTTTTGAAGAGGAATTAAATATCAGCTCACTTTATTGCCGATATCTTTATGAATTTTCGCGATATTTGACTGGCTTTTTCATATGAGTTGATCCATAGAGTTGACTATTAAATCATGGAAAAAATATTTGTTTTGTTCGCGCATGCGCATATAAAAATATTTAATACAACTGCTCATATTTCATCAAATGTTTAATATATTTATATTCTATTTGTTTCTACTACAATTTTCCAAATTTTCTGAAACTGGCGTTAAATTTGGTTGAAAAATCTGCATGATATAAGCAAAAAACATTCAAGAATTTTTGGAACTTTTAGAAAAGTCGCTTTTTTCTCCGTGACTACCTGTTCTATTCTTGTACAAATGAATATACATATTGTAAAATATCTACATATTTGTACGCTATGTAGCGATAGATCATTTCGTTCCTTTTATTTTTACAGGGTATATAATATAATTTATTACCAAATATAATATAATTTATTACCAAATATAATTTTTTTTTTATTGGCCCCGTAATTATCCTCCTTATCAAATTGATGTAGATAAATATGAGGTCAAGCATATTCATTATAATCCTGGACGTCCCGGAAGATTCCGAAAAGTATACCTTTAAATATTCGACAAAATGTCTAAAATTGAAAGCGTCCGCTGATTAATGGCAATATAGTGTATATAGTTCACAATTTTTCAGTGCAGTAATATTTTAATAGTTGTTTTCTATTTTCCTGTATGTTTTGTACTAATATGTTTTAAATTGTAAAATATTTTCGCATTTTTCCAGATTTGAAAATCTTCAAAAGAATACGCCTAAAGTATACTTCAAAGAAGTCGGAATTTTACAATGAACCTTCAAAATCTTACGAAACATCTGCGAATAGCAGTCCTTCTTTCCGTCCAAAAAAATAAATATGATGAAATAAAGACAAATGAAGGCGAATCACAGTTTTTATTAGATGGCTATATAATAAAGCTCCTATCAGAAATATTCAAGTTTTCTTATGATATAATGCCAATGAAGGAAATAGGTGCGTTGCAGCTGGATGGAAACTGGACAGGCTGTATAGGTGCAGTGCAAAGGGCAGATGCAGATCTCGCCATTTGTGGAACGGCCATTACGGAAGAACGATCTGAATATGTGAATTACAGCCATCCTTATATATATACACCCGTTACATTTGTTACTCATAAACCACGACTTCTACCAAACAGTTTTGCCATTTTTTACACCTTCTCGTGGCCTATATGGTTTGCATTGCTAATATCTTTTTTGTTAATGTCTTTCATAACTTTTTCTTTCTTTCGAAGAAAATATAATTATTCCTCTGTCCTCTTACGTATGTTTGGAAACTTGGTTGAACAATCATTCGAAATAAAATCAAAGTTATTCAGAGCTAGGATTCTGATGATTTGTTGGGTGATTGGCGTTATGCTCATAACTTACAGCTACAAAGCTGTTCTCCTTGCTTTCTTTTCTTTTCCTAGCATGAGCGGAATTCGCAACATTAAAGAACTTTCTGAAGCGGCAAGGAACCCATCGTTTCAATGCCTCGCTACAAAAGGTAGCTTCATTTATAAAGCTCTGATGGAATCAAAAGATGAATTGATCAAGCCTATATCAAACTGCATGAACAGAACAAAGGAACCAGCTAACTACGACGACTTTCTCATGACTCCACCATATGAGAAAGCTAGTATTGCTGGAAAGATTTATTTTATGAAATACAGGAAAAGCCATTTTATTTCAGATGATGTTTTTTTCACAGCAATGGTAGGAACTCCAATTAGCAAAAACTTTTGCTGCCTTGATGCATTAAACAAAGCCATACTTAGAATAATTGAAGCTGGATTAATTGAAAAATACGTCTCTGACAGCGAACTTTTCTTTTCATTGAACTCTGAGTCTTCTGATACCGATGATTCTCCCCATCGAATTTTGATTCTAAAAGATTTGTATGGAGTTTTTGTCATTTTAATTGCTTGCTTGCTTTTATCAACAGTAGTCTTTGTAATCGAAATGCCTCTCTATCATTTCACTAAAAATATCAATGATGGAAACAATCCTTAATTAATTACCTGGAATGCGTATCTCATCAATTATAAAATACTCTAAATGTTCGATCAAGTAATTCTCCAGTGAATGCTTTTTTTTTTTTTTTCAAAGCAAGCACTTTGGTTTAATGTCTAAATAAAAGACAAGATACGCTTGAAAACAAAAGAAACAAATTCATGGTCTATATGGTTTGCATTTCTAATATGTTCTTCATTGGTAACATTCTTCATCTTTGGGATCTTTAGAACAAAATATAACTATCCCACTGTTTTTTTACATATGATAGTTTAAAATATGCTAAGCAATCACTTGAAATAAAAATCAAGTATATTCAGAGTTAGAATCCTGATTTGTCTGATAATGGGCATCATGTTCGTTACCTACCGCTATAACGACGTTCTTCTAGCTTTTTTTTTCTTTTCATAGTTATAACGTTAAAGAGCATTCCGAAGCGGCTAAGAACCCATTGTTTCAATTCATCACTACAAAAGATAGTTTTATTTATGAAACTCTGATAGAATCAAAAGATGAATTGATCAAGCCTGTACCAAACTGCCTGAAACGAACAAAAGAACCATCTAACTACGACAAGTTTGTAATGAATCCACCTTATGAGAAATCGTTGTATTGCTGGAAAGATTTATTTTATGAAATACAGGAAAAGCCGTTTTATTTCAGATGATCTTTTTTTCACATCTGTGATAGGAGCCCCAATTAGCAAAAACTTTTGCTGCCTTGATTCATTAAACAAAGCCATACTTAATATTAATTGAAGCTTGATTAATTGAAAAATACGTCGCTGACAGCAAATGTTTCTTTTCATTGAACTCTGAGACTTCTGATACCGATGATTCTCCCCACCAAATCTTGATTCTAAAGGATTTGTACGTAGTTTTTGTAATTTTAATTGTTGGCTTTCTTTTTTCAACAGTAATATCGAAAATCAGAGTACAGAAAATTGAACCGATTCTGTATGATTTCCCTAAAAATATCAACGATGAAAACAATGCTTAATTAATTACCTGGAGTACATATCTCATCAATCATAGAATACTACAAATGTTCGATCAAGTTATTCTCAAATGAATACTTTTTTTTTTAAAGCAAGCATTTCGATTTAACGTCTAAAAGAAAAGATATAAAACGCGCTTGAAAATAAAAGAAACAAATTCATGGTCTATATGGTTTGCATTTCTAATATCGTTTTTTTGATGGCGTTCTTCATGTTTGCTTTCTTTAAAAGAAAATATAATTATCCCACTCTTTTGTTACATATGATAGTTGGAAATATGCTGAGCAATCATTTGAAAAAAATATCAAGTATATTCAGAATTAGAATCCTGATTTATTGGATACTTGTCATCGTGTTCATTACCTGCACTTTTAATGACGTTCTTCTAGCTGCTTTTTCTTTTCCTAGTATGAGCGGTATTTGTAACGTTAAGGAACTTTCCGAAGCGACTAAGAACCCATTGTTTTAATGCTTTGCTACAAAAGCTAGTTTTATTTATAATACCTCTGACGGAATCAAATGACGAATTGATCAAGCCTATATCAAAGTGCATGAAAAAAAAAGGAACCAGCTATCTGCGACGAAATTGTCAAGAATCCACCTTATGGGAAAGTCTGAATTATTGGAAAGACTTATTTTACAAAATACAAGGAAATATCTTGTAAGAAAAGCCATTTTATTCCAGATTATTTTTTTTTCACAGGAGTGGTAGGAGCCAATTAGCAAAAAGTTTTGCTGCTGTGATGCATTAAACAAAGCTGAACTTAAAATAATTGAAGATGGATTCATTGAAAAATACCGTCAGTGTCAGCGAACTTTTCTTTTCATTGAACTCAGAGACTTCTGATACCGATTGATGATTCTCCCCATCGAATTTTGATTATAAAAGATCTGTACTTAGGTTTTGTAATTTTAATTGTTGACCTGATTTTGTCAACATTAGTCTTTGTAATCGAAGTTATTGTCTATGATTTCACTAAAAATATAAATCAGTAAAAAAAAGTCCTTAATTAATTACCTGGAATACATACCTCACCAGTCATAAAATACTAAAAATGTTCGATCAAGTATTTCTCAAATGAATGCTTTTCCTTCAAAGCTAGAATTTCGATTTAAACTCTAAATAAAAGACTAGATAAGAAAAACGCTTGAAAATAAAAGAAACAAATTCCTGGCCTATATGATTTGCATTGCTGATATGTTTTTTATTCATGACCTTTTTCATCTTTGCTTGCTTTAGAAGAAAATATAATTATACCACTGTTTTGTTACATGTGATATTTGGAAATATGGTGAGTAATCATTTGAAAAAAAATGAAGTGTATTCAGAATTAGAATCCTGATTTGTTGGATAATTGGCATCGTATTCATTACCTACAGCTTTAATGCTTCTTTTTCTTTTCCTAGTATGAGCGATATTTGTAACTCTAAGGAACTTCCCGAAGCGGCTAAGTACCCATTGTTTCAATGCCTCGCTACAAAAGGTAGTTTTATTTATAAACCTCTGATGGAATCAAATGACGAATTGATCAAGCCTATATCAAATTTCATGAAAAGAACAAAAGAACCAGATATCTAAGACGAATTTGTCAATAATCCATCTTATGAGAAAGCGTGAATTACTGGAAAGACTTTTTTTTTTATATATAATACAAGAAAAGCCATTATATTTCAGATGATTTTTTTCACAGCAGTGGTAGGAGCTCCAAGCAGCAAAAAGTTTTTCTGCTTTGGTGCATTAAACAAAGCTAAACGTAGAGTAATTGAAGTTGGATTAATTGAAAAATACCGTCACTGACAGCGAATTCTTCTTTTTATTGAGCTCGGAGACTTCCGATACCGATGATTCTTCACATCGAATTTTGATTATAAAAGGTCTGTACGTAGCTTTTGTAATTGTATTTTAATTGTTGGCCTGCTTTTGTCAACAGTTGTCTTTGTAATCGAAATGATTCTCTATGATTTCACTAAAAATATACGTCAGTGAAAAAATCCTTAATTAATTACTGGAAGACATACCTCACCAATCATAAAATAGGGGAAGGTGAACTAAAATGATCCCCTTAAGGGGGAAACATATGTAAAATAACATAACTGTTTAAATAAATCTTTCGACCTATGCTAATATGTTTTACACTATATTTTGCATTATAAACATATTTTAATAATATTTTAAACCCAAATTGAGTAATGAAAAAAACAGATTTTTAGAAAAAAATGTTCAAAGGATCATTTTACCCTCACCAAAGGGCAAAATGATCCTTCATTTAAAAATAATTGTAAATTGTTTTTATCGGCAAAATAAAGAATATAAAAGTAATTATGACGATACATAATGAAATAAAATAAGTTTTACAATCAAATAGCATACATAATTTATTTTATGTAAATTCTAAAATAAGAGGTGTCACAAATAATTTTGAAAAATAAAAACAATAAAATGAAATATTTGAAAATTATGATACAAAGATAATAGGAAAACACGTTGACTAAAAGAAAAAGATTTGGGGCAGTCACACATTTCGTTCTCATGATGGCTAGGACCCAGTACCGGACTTTCTCCAGCCTATGAAATGGTAGTAAAACGATCCACATAATGGATCATTTTACCCGGCAACATGGCCGTCCATTTTAGGTTATATAACTGGATGACGCCGAGAAATATAACAAACCTAGCTGGTGTAATTCACGTCTAAAAACATACTCTATTAAGTAAACCAAGTCATATTTCGGTACATGAAAGACGGTATATCTAAATAAATATGAAAGTTAGTGCTTATCTTATAACAGATGTTATAAAATTGTTATAAACGCTTGAAAATAAAAGAAACAAATTCATGGCCTATATGCTTTGCATTGCTAATATATTTTTTATTCATGAGGTTATTCAACTTTGCTTTCTTTCGAAGAAAATATAATTATGTCACCGTTTTGTTATATACGATGTTTAGAAACATGTTGAGCAAACATTTGAAAAGAAAACAAATTGGAAAATTGCACGTTAAACGTGTCAAATGGGGAGCGTTCGTAATATAACTAATTTTATAAATATTTTTGCACCGCATATTGCACTGAATGTATATTTTAGTGCACTTCGTAAGTGCATATCAATTTCATTCTGTTCAATTTCAAGCGCTTTTTAATGAAATTAAAAAAGTTATTTCAATTTCATTAAAATGCGCTTGAAATAACTTTTTCTCATTGGCCGTAATGTAACGGAAAACTTTTGACTGTCCCTGTAATTGAACTATGCATCCGATTTTCATAAAATTTGAAATGGTTCGACAAAATTTTGTAACAATTATATATTTAAAATATCAGACGATTCTGTTGGGTTGTTTTTGCTCTGTTATATGCGGACGGACGGACAGACAGACAGATAGATAGACAGACGGAGCGAACGACGACTATGGGTGCTACGTATTTATATAATTACGAACGCACCGAAAAAGTCTGATGCCGATAATTCTACCCATCGAATTTTATTTTTCTAAAAGATTTGTACGGAACTTTTGTACTTTTAATTGCTGTCCTGTTTTTGTCAACAATAGCCTTTGTAATCGAAATTATTCTCCATGATTTCACGAAAAAAATTAGTGAGGGAAACTATCCTTAATTAATTAAAAATGCAGGTTAGACCTGAATCTGTGTTCTTTTTTGGTGTTCAAGACCGCTTCTGAAAGTACACCGTAGAAATTTGTTAATAGTATTAAAAAAAATTTCAAGTTATCTCATATAAAAATATCTTGTTACATAGAAAAGACTATTAATCTCAAATATTTTCGCAAGCTGATGTTTCACAATTTTCTTGCACCTGAAAATCTTTTTAAAACAGCAAATGTTTCATTTAAACACAACCACTGGTAGAAATCTACAAAAGTTACAATTCTTATTCTTTTAAAATATCAATCTGCAACTATGGCAGAAAATCAGCTGTTCTGTTTTCCAGTAAATTTGAAAAGTAACTTCAAACAGAACGAGGGGAGCGACAAGGGATATCCCTCGGCTGCTATATGTTATAAACATTCATCGCACCATTAATTTAGGATAAGAATATTTCACTATCTTTTTATAACTGATTTTAAAACACTTTAAGAAACTTACACTACAATACTGTCTTTGAGAGACAAGATTGTAGGGACATCTGACGTTTTTTTCTGTTTTTAATTTATTAATAAATAATATTTTATATTAGGTTTGAGCCCGAGCCTGGAAACTGGTTTAAAAGCTTGCTTTGAACACGGATTTGGGCTCTCAGTCTCGGGTTGAACCCATCTCATCTCTATTTGTGCATACATACTATAAATGTTCGATAAAGTAATTCTGAAATGAAATAACTTAAATTGTATTTTTTTTAACCCATTCGGGTTCTGTATGCTCTTTAAATTCTGCATGCTCTTTTTGAAGGTGCATATATGTACCTTCAAAAAGAGCATACATAATTTGTTTTAAGCACCAGTAAAAAAGAAAAGTAATATTTGCTTTTTTTTATTTAGAGCATTTTCATGATTATTTAAGTAAAGGTAACTTATTTTTAAAAAGTGGTACCAACCGAATAAAATTTGTGTAACAGCCGCCGGCCCCGAAGGGGTTAAGCAGACGTTTCGATTTAAGCTCTAAACAGAAGACCATATAAAACAAACGCTTGAAGTTAAAGAAACAAATTCATGGTATATATGTCTTGTTTTATGTTTCTAATAGCTTTTTTATTCATACCGTTTTTCATGTTTGTCTTCTGTCAAAGAAAATGTAATTTCTCCACTCTTCTGTTACATATGATGTTTAAAAACATGTTGAGCATGTCACTTGAAAAGCTAAAATCAAGTATATTCAGAATAAGAATCCTAATTATTTGTTGGATAATTGGCGTCATGTTCATTACCTGCAGCTATAAAGACGTTCTTCTAGCTTTCTTCTCTTTTCATAATATGAGCGGTATTGATATCATTAAAAAGATTTCTGCAGCATTTAAGAATCTACTGTTTCATTGTCTCGCCACAAAAGACAGTTACACTGATAGAATGAAATGAAAAATGGACATGAGCCAAGAGTGTCAACAACAACAATCCATCTGAGGGTATGTGAGGCATTCTCTCATAATCAAGCAGGACGGTCGTTCTGCCAAGCCAAGCTGAAAAAAAATGCTAACCCCGCCAAACAAACAAACGCCAAGAATAACGGCAAGACACCGTCACTGCTTATTATACTGATGGCAACTTCTCCATGTTATATCGACCAAACATGCCAGCGTAAAATTTCCCATATCAAAAGAAGCAATCATCGCAGAAAAATAAAACCAACACCAGAAGGACCTAATAAAGAAGATCTTCAATTTGAGATCAAATGCATTCTCATAAATTAATTATAAACAGAGATATAGATTTTTTAAATTAACGTCGAGATACTGAAAATGACAGATTTATTTTCTTCGTCACAACTTATGTTTCAATCGAGGTAGAGACTTAAATAATGGACAGAAAAAAGTAAGGATTGAATTTTTGGATAGATATTTACTCAATCTTATACGTGTTTTTATAAAATTCAGCTTTAAAAACATTAATTTTCTATTCATAATTAGCGAAAAACTGTTAATTAGTTCTAAAGTTTACAAATTATGCCAAATAGCGATAAACCCGCCAAAATAGTTTAGAAATCTTATACTTTTCTTTTATATTATCCTTTTGCATTGATTTCATCGAAGATAACTATGGCTAAGATTCAGATAGATTTTTCGCTGTTAGCGAAATCAGTATGACCAATCAGAAGCCTGCATGTTTGAGAATATTTGCTGTTTCTGGATCCCGGCCTATGTCATGAAAGTTTTGAGTCATTTTTTTAGTGCCGTGGATGAAGTGGAATGTTTGTAGAAATGTAGGCTAGTATACAGATAGATTTTTCGCTGTTAGCGAAACGAGAATCACCAATCAATACCCTGCATTTCTGCAAACAGCGAAATGTTCACAAAAATGCAGGCTTCTGGTTGATGAATCTCGTTTTTCTAACAGCGAAAAATCTATCTAGATTGCGCCCAATGGAGGATATTCCAAATATGGGTTCGAGGCTGAAAAAAGTCACGTGATACCGGTAATTTATCCAAGGAACTTTTAACTGATAAGAGGGAAGATACTACTACTTTGCCCCATGAACCGTTTCATTGGCTAGCGGGGATTTACATTACACGCCTACGGAGCCTTCCCTTCTTTACGATAGAAGTTTTTACCTTGACCACGTGATCAAAATGTAGATGGAATATCCTTCATTATGTTGAACACAATTTTGCATTTCCACATCCAGGAAGGGTATTGATTGTCATAACAACAATACATATTCGAAACTATCTAAGGCACTGATTCTGAACTCCTTTGCTCTACATTTCGATATTAAAGAAGTTGTTGTTTCCATAGTAACAGTACTTTTCTGTATTGCTTTCTCTAAAACACAAATATAGAAATTTAACAAAGAGCGCTCCGGATCAACACCATAACAGAGAGCCTTTATACATAAGAGTGGTGATATATGCACAGGAAGCATGCTCATTTCAAGTTTTTGCCGAAAGTATGGCCACAGCGTCTAGAATACATTGTGTGGAAATATGCTATCCAAACAACGCTAAAAATTTGTATCCCTTAAATGTGCGACGATACTGCTAAAATCCCAAGTATCGATCTCAGCGACATCTGCGGGATTTAGTATTACATTGTATAGACTAGCAATGTCTTGCAGTTTGAGAAAATATCCTGCAGATGTCGATGTGATCTGTATATTTCAGCAGCATCGTTGCACAGTTAAGGGATACAATATTTTACAACTTTTTTAAGTATTACAGGGATAGCCAATTTCTACACTATATATTCTAGGTGCTATAGTACGGCAATCCACTTTCTTGAATAGAGGCTATTCTATCTACGTTATGATCACGTGGTCAAGGCAAAAACGTCTAACGTAAAGAAGGGAAGGCTCCGTCGACGTAATGTAAATCCCCGGTAGCCAATGAAACAGTTCACGGGAGAAAGCAGTAGTAGTTTCCTGTTTCCCTTCTCATCAGTTAGAATTTCTTTAGGTAAATTGCCGGTACCACGTGACTTTTTCAGCCTTGAACCCATATTTGGAATATCCTCCATTAGACGATACGCGCATGGACGAGCTTTATTAGACTAGGAAAATAATTCAATATGCATTAGCCTGACGATAATGACACGCTCGCAAAGACCTTTAACGATTTGTTTTTATCACTTCTACCAATAAACTTTTATTGGCCATATGTCGCTACTTCGTTATAGCGACACACTTGTTCCTAATTGGATACCGGCCTTAATGTATCAAAATACGGAGTTTGCTTTCTGTACTATTCCTGAGCTCAGTTATAACGTCTAGAAATATAGGCCGAGATCCAGGTACATTTTTGTAAACATGAAAAGTTAGCAATAATTCTGGCTTCTGATTGGTCAATCTCGTTGCGATAACAAAGAAAAATCTACCTAGATCATGGTCATGGTGTGGAAACCGGCTATTCCAGTAATACTTTAAAAATTGCTAAAAATTGAATCCCATAAATATTGAAAAATACTGAATGACAAATGTCGATAGCAGCAACATTTTCTAGATCTTCTCTGAGCAAAACGTTTTCTCATTTGATGTCTTTTGAAATAGTTACGTTGGAATTAGCATATGTCGCTGTGATCGACATTCATCGTTCAGCCTCGTTCAACATTTATGGGATACAATTTTTAGCACCTTTTTAATAAGCCGATTTTTAAACTATATCTTCTAGACACTATAGCTACAGCGCCTAGAAGATACAGTGTGGAAAACGGCTATTCTTATAATGCTTTAAAAAGTGCTAAAAACTTGTATCCCATAAATCTCCAACAATGCTCAGCGGCAATATGCTGATACGAGCGCCATCTCGTAACTCTTTTCAATATAAACACTGTGTTTTCAAAAATTATAGAATGATAAATATCGGAAACTATAAATATAAGATATTTTGGTCTGTTATAAGCTAATTTAGTTAAGGAATGACATGAAATAGGTTAAAGAGTCTCTTTTAGAATGACTATCGTTTTTAAATCACTACGATGACGCTACGATCGACATCTTGTTATTCAGCATCGTTGTACATTTATGGGATTCAATTTTTTAGCACTATTTTGCAGCCGTTTTCCACACTGTATCTTCTAGGCGCTGTACTATAGCTCCGTTATAGGCCTAGATTATATGTTGTAGAAATCGACTATCCCAGCAATACTTAAAAAAGCGCGTAAATAGTGAATCCCTTAAATGTACAACGATGTTGAATTCCAAACAGTCATTTGCAGCGACATCTGCAGGATATTTTTTAAAGAAGAAAGAGACACGTGTAATGCACCGCTATAGCGTCTAGAATACATAATGAGGAAATTTGCTATCCAAGCAGTGCTAAAAAGCTGTATCCTTAAATGTGCACTGTCGCTGAAATCCAGGGAGCTGATCGCAGCGACATCTGTGGTATACTTTCAAAGTAAACATCGTATTATTACAGCGGGCTTGATGCCAAGCACACAGGTCAGATGTATGTTAATAAAATGTAAAAAAAAAAAAAAAATGCTACAGCGTCTAGACCAAATTATAGCGCCTAGAATATATAGTGTGGAAATTGGCTATCCCTGTAATACTTAAAAAAGTGCTAAAATATTGTATCCTTAAATGTGCAACGATGCTGCTGAAATATACAGATCGCAGCGATATATGCAGGATATTTTCTATAACTGCAAGATATTGCTAGTCTATACAATGTAATACGAAAATTCGCTGTAATACGATTTCGCTGCGATCGACACTTGGAATTTTAGCAGTATCGTCGATCATTTATGGGATACAATTTTTTAGCGTTGTTTAATAAAATATTTCCACACTAGGTATTCTAGACGCTGTTACCAAATCGTCATGAAGTTTTAGGAAATATCCTGCAGATATCGCTGTCATCGACTCATTGGATTTCAGCATCATTTGAAATTTAAGAGATCCAATATTTTAGCACTTTTTAAAGTATTACTGGGATAGCCGATTTCTACACTATATATTCTAGGCGCTGTAGTACCACGGTAGCCTGTCTTTTTCGTTTACCTCGGAGTAGATATAGATGAAGTCATTTGTAGCTGTTCCTAAACTGTGGACATATAAGGCCAGTTCATAACGTCACACGGAGTTGATTATTTGTACACGGCAATGGACACACACAAAAAAAAATCGGCGCGCAGCTTTGTACTAATCATCGTGTAAAGATGATCCATCTCTGAGGCTAACGAAAAAGACAGGCTACAGCGGTGGGTCCGATTCTTCTTTTTTTACAGACCGCTGGAGTCACGTGATGCTCGAATGCACCAAAGAAGGTGCGTGAAAAGAGCATCACGTGACTCCAGCGGTTTGTAAAAAAAGAAGAATCGGACCCACCGCGGTAGCCTGTCTTTTTCGTTACCCTCGATCCAACTCAGTATGACTTTTAAACATCATGAACTGGCCTATTATGTCATTGGTCGCGCTAACACCCTCCCTCCTGCGTCCACCGTATATAGCGGCATCTTGTACTGGAGACTGCTAAATGGGCTGCTATCGGTCAAAATCAAGAGAGAAAAGGGCAGAAGAGAGGGAAAGAACTCGTTTTTTTGGTAACTAGTTTTTCACACGGGAAGATTGAGATGTCTGTTCCTCTCCTTTCATAACTTCATGGTGGTGAAATAAGCCAAAGCCTCCTAAATATTTGAGAAAGTCTTGACTCGCGTCACGAAAACATTACACAAAGCAGGCAAAGCAAAGAAACAAAATCATTCATTGGCTCGTTCATATTCACGAGCCAATGAATGATTTTTCTTCTTTGTTTTGCCTGCTTTGTGTGACGTTTTCCTGACACGTGTCAAGGCTTTCTCCAATATTTAAAGGGCGTTGAATAGGCCGGGATCAAGATAGATTTTTCGCTATTAGCGGGATGAGATTGATCAATCAGACGTCTGCATTTTTCCGAACTTTATGATGTTTGCAGTAAACACCGAAAAGCCTGCAAGGATGGAGGCTACTGATTGGTCAATGTAATTTTACTAACAGAGAAAAATTTATCTGGATCCCGGACATTAACTTTGGTTGGTTAAAACAATTTTGAATAAAATCAAATCAGGAAGTCAATGTTTGTTAACTTTTGTGGTTAGTTTAATTGAAATCGTCCTCGTCTATTACTGAAAACTGAGTTACCGTACTTTGGACAAAAAATTGAATATGAGTACATGACTTGTGCATATGTCACCACTCTAACACAGTGTTGACAGATAGGCTACTTTTTTAAATTCAGATACTTAATTGGCACCACTTTTTTGAAATTGTAAAATGCGCCTTATTTAATGACATATTAATTAAGGCGAAAACAAAGGGAATTTTACCGTTTATAATAAGTGCTGGCAATCAAGAAATCTGAATTAAAAAAAAGTAGCCCACTGGCAACACTGCTCTAACATATAAATGTTCTCTGTTATGACCATGATTCTAAGTGCAGTTGGTTAAATTTGAGTATCTGGGCATTAGAGAAAGCAATAGTGGCCCACCGTGGCTGAGTGGATAAGACACCATGCCGCTAATCGCTTGACAGCGTAGGTGGAAGCAGATTCGAATCCCGCCGTGATCCGCATGTGATATGACGTATGTGTTCAATAAATCAAACAAACAAACAAGCAAGCAATAGTGAAAGGTACAGTTGGCATGGAAACAACGACTTCTTTAATTCGTATAGAAAATTAATGAATAGTAGTAAATGACTCAAGTTTAAAATGTAGGCAAATGGTCTGGAAATATCAATGGCTCCCATCTAGTATTTCACAAAATAAATTTAATAGATTCACATGATGTATAACTTGATGCAACTCTTAGCTAATGAAAATTCTGCAACAAGACTTATGTAGGTAGAACTTTTGAATGAATAATTCAGAATTCTGAGAACAAAACGAAGTTCTTAAGGGCTCTTCCTCACACTCCCCTCAAAAAAGGAAATACGATAGAAAGATATAAGAATTTGGATAGCTTCAATATGTCTGTGATCTTTTGTCAGAGTTCAGAAAAAGAGTCTGGGCATTAAAAAAAAAAAAAAAAAAAAAAAAAAAAAAAAAAAAAAAAAAAATTGACGAACGATAAGACTATAGATTTCAGGCAATTTTTAACCGAAAAATATTTAATTCTAATATATATGCGGCTTTAATAATAGACTATTAAAGATAATCAATTTAGGGGAAATTTTATAGTAAATTAATATCCTCATATTTATGCAAATAGGTATGGATAAACAGACTAGAGTAAAATTACATATTTATTCTGTCTTCTCTATAACACGATCTAAATGAAGATGAAGTTATATGTACAGTTTATATTTTTAATTTTTTAGATTTTTTTTATCAAAAATGTTCCTTTATTATGTCTAGAATTGCTAGATTTACAGATCTTCGATTCTTTAGATGCCTGCGGGGTTTCATTCTCGGATTAACCGTGGATATTTGTAAAGGTAAATTTATTTTGCAAAACCGTCAGCAAAAAAAAGTTAGAAAAAACAATTAACTGACAGACTAACTGTAAATATATATTTTATTTCGACTCTGTTTTTTACTAAATTTTCATCTTTCGTAGAAAATTTTAAGGAGATATAAATTGAGAAAGACTGATACTTTGAAAGAAGAAATTGACTTTCCTTACTTTTAAATTATTAATCACTATAAAAGATGAATGATGGGTAAATAAAATGTATAATATTGTGTTTGCTCCCTTCTTATAAAGGCTATACAAAGGCTAATTTTAATTTGAGCTAGTAGAATTATTTCAATTATATATCATTTGTTTTAAAAAAAGAACTGATATCTACTAAAAAAGAACTTTTCAAAAGTAAAAAAAAGCCAAGCAAAAAAAAAAAAAAAAAAAAAAGGTAAAAGTTGTGGCTAAAAAATAGTGTGATATCAAATTTCCAAGCTTATATTACGGTACTTATTAAACATTTTTTGATAAAAATTTACCATATGTAAGTCGAGTACCTAAGTATGCGTTGATAGAAAGCCTTTTCTCCTTTACTAAATATATCATAAACTGTTTCTGAAAATTAAATTTTTTTTAATTATGCATGATGGGCTTGGCGGCCGTCTTTCCATATTTTACACAAATTTCTAAGCACTCAAGCTCGTAACATATTTGCATTATTAAGAATTTCGTACTTCTAGTTTTAGCTACAGACAGATAAATTAAGAAAGTTTTTTATTTTGAAAAAACAAATTGATTTTTACTGCTTCAACTAATTAATTAACCCCCCTCCGAAAAAAGAGAATCATAAGATGAAACCTGAAGTTACTTCAGCTTTATTTTTAGACACAAATTTTTAGGCACTAATTTCCATAAATTAAAAGAATAAAATGTTTGCTTTAGTAACAATTTCGAACTTCCAATCTTAATAATAAACTTGTGTGCTTAGAAATTTGTGTAAAATATGGAAAGATGGTCGCCAAGCCCATCATGCATAATTAAAAAAAAATTAATTTTCAGAAACACGTTATGACGTATTTAGTAAAGGAGAAAAGGCTTTCTATCAACGCATACTTAGGTACTCGACTTACATATGGTAAATTTTTAATGGAAAATGTTAAATAAGTACCATAATATAAGCTTAGAAATTTGATATCACACTATTTTTTAGCCTCAACTTTTACCTTTTTTCTTTTTTTTTTTGCTTGGATTTTTTTTACTTTTGAAAAGTTGTTTTTTAGTAGATTTTAACTTTCAGGAATAAAAATCTGGTGAAATTAAACTTAAAATAACACTTGAAACCTATAAAAGAATGCTTTAATGATTCAAAATAAAGAAAAAAAGGTCAGAAACGATGATTTTTAATAATATTTTATTGAATTGAAGAACAAAATTAAACTTGCGTGTTTAATTTTCCCTACCGTCCCCTTGATATTTTATCTCTCTAACTTTTTTATTTTATTCTAAATGTTTACTTATAATGAATTTGAATAGAACCCATATACCATTTAAATAAGAAATAGTAACAATGTAGTATTTTTAGTTCAAAATTTTGTTATAACATTGTCTTAAATGTTGAAATTTAGCAGTTTATATTATTTTCTGCTGAATTATTTTATTTTATTATTATTTACCTGTAACGCACATATTCCAGACATGCTAATTTATTATATATACCTACCAGGTTTCCAAAAATAAATAAATTTTGCTATTTAAAATCTTTTACTAAGAGTTTCATGGTTGCAAACTGAAATATAAGAGTAGGGACGGTAAGAATATCACAGAGACTGTAAAGAACTGTAGCAAGTAATTACTATTAAATATTTAGAACACTGTTTCTCCAACTGTTGGTCGCGAACAGATAACGAGAGGCTACCGTCAATCCGAAAAAATAAAATGTTTATGTACACGAAATATCTGTTATTCTATAATAATATTAATATATGAGGACGTCCGAAGCCAAGGGGTACAAGTGACAAAATTTTGATTTGGAGTAAATTGAGTTTAAAGGCAATTGACGTTAAAGTTGAACATCAATAATAATTGACTGAATTGAAGTAGGAAACTGCTGTTTGTTTCACAGTGGTCTTTGAACTCTTATTTCAATAAATGTGAAAAAAGTAGAGTGCAATTTTCTTTAAATTTATAATTAATCAATACTGATCATTTTTCGGCAAAAGTAGTGGATCTCTAAAACACAACATATAATTAGAAAATCACTTATATTTCTTTACCTGAAAAGAAAAAAAGCATATTTCCAGGTCGTCTGTACACTTAGTTCAGTTTTTTCAATTTTGTCACTCTTGGCTTCTGGGGTCCTCATATTACATAATTAGTATTTATGCTAATGTAGTCTGATAACGTATACATGTATACACGGCTGTATTTATATATCGCTTAAGAGCTTTACTACATGTGACTTTACATTTGAAAACACACAAAAGTAAATTATTTTCAATGAATTTTGTTTTTGATGCTACAATTGATGAAAATGGTTTTCACCAGGTAAGAAATAAACAAATACATAGGATCATTGTTTTGAAAGGATCCGTTACTAAGATTTCCTTAAAATAGTATAATAAAACAGGCAATTTACTTTTTGCGAATGTTTAGAGGATCTCAATGCTTAAATGTTTGAAAAACTATGATTTATAACAAAATACATGCGAGCCATTCTCCGATAACTTTCATTAATACAAAACATGTGAAATTCAACTTAAAAAATAGATTTTTTCAACTTTCATGTTTTTGTTGCTATAATTAGAAAATGTTCTTATTCAGCATTAATGTTCAAGAGAAAGTCAAACTCCTGAAAAGAGTCTTTTTTTTTTCTTTTGAATCTTTTATTTTCCCTCTTTCGAAAGGTATATTACTTTTGTTTCTACGACAGCAAGAAGTTAAAAAATATTAAGTAATTCAATTTGTTTACAGCATACATAAATGTTACATACGTAAACTTTAAACTGAATTTTCTCAAAATGTTGCTTTTTGAACTCCGATGTACCTTTTTATAGAAACTACTTCATATTTTTGTTTGCAATCTTTCCATAATATTTTACAGATATCCCTGATCAATCTGAAGTGAACTTTTGTTACAAACATTTCTACAAAATTTTAATAAAACAAAATTCTTTGAAAAAAATGGAAGTTTTTTGTTATTTAAAAGTGGGTTTTATTCGAGATTAAAAAAAAAAAAAAAAAAAAAAAAAAACTAAAGAATATCTGTTTATAAAGTTGACTTCACTTTATTAAGTATTATACATATTATGTATAAAAAAAAATCAAGTGAATATCTTCAGTAGTTTTTGAGAAAAGGTACATTAATTTAACATGGTAGGTATAGGGGCTTCCAGCTGCCCTTAATACGGCACTATCTCAGTGAGACCCCATCCATTGCCATCCCTTTTATAGTGGAATAGATCAAGGATGGTAAGGAAAGGACGGCAAAGATTGGACGGCAAGAAAAATTACCACCTATTTTTATTCAAGTTATGTTAAGCCTAAGTAATAGCCACAATGTTAATTTATTTTTAGCAACAGTTATTTACTTTGAACTAAAAAAAAAATATATATATCTCTAAAAGTGCATTAATAAATATTGGGGATGGTAAAACTACAAATAAAGTTCCAATGCTTGAAACTGATATTTAAATGCTGATTTATATTGTGCAGTAAATTTCCTGTCAAGGATTTACAGCCATTTTTTTTCTCTAGCATACTTCTGCATGAGAAAAAAGTTGAAAAAAAATCTGTAATTGCATCTGAAGTGATCTTCTGCATAATTTTTGCAAGACGGACGGTAAGGAAACTAAAATCCAAGGACAGAGTTAAATAATAATAATAATAACCGTAAAAATGTAGAATTTTTCCCCCCTTCTCCTTGACAAAGACTTAAAATTAGCCAAAAGCGCTTGGAGTAGCTTTTTATCATTTTAACATCTAGTGTTTTTAATTTTGGATAACATTTGTATATATTTTATCACACCTATTTAGTATTGTGTTTTGATGAGCATTTTCGAATGTTTTCATATTTTTATATAATAAACAATGGTGAATCTGGCATTCCAAAATGGACTATTTTATTAAGTCAATTTATCAAGCTTGTCAATTCAGCTATTTAGGGCTTAAAGCATTTAAAATAATCTTAGAAGTGACAAAATCAAAGAAAAAATCATTTAATATAATATATTAAAAAAGTTACAAGGAGTTCAGTTCGTGAAGGTAATAGACCAGAGACGGCTGCACAAGACATCACCTCACCGAGTTGAAGGAGGAAATTCCAGGATTAGTTAAAACACGATTCGCATATTAAAATGCAACTGGTCTGCCAAGTCATATCCTGGTGGAAAACGCCTACAAACTCGGTTTTAGTGGTTGACTGGTAGGTTTACCATTGTGTTTTCCTGCTCCCTGTCCACCATGTTGTCAGATCTAGGGATGCATGAAAACACAATAATAAACCTACTGATCAATCACTAAAATCGGGTTTCCAGCAAAGTATGACTTGGCAGAGCAGTTGCATTTTAATATGCTAATCGAGTTTTGTCTAATCTCTAAATTTAATCCATCAACTCAATGAGGTGAAGGTCTGTGCAGACGCCTCCCGGTTTTTAACGGGTATGACAAAATTTGTTTATAAATGACTGCCCGTGAAGGTACCGGGCGCAATAATTAAGGGGTTAAATAATCACATTAATTTATATTTTAAAATTTTGTTGTCATTTTTTAAATTCTATAATGAGTTATTACTATGAGTTATGAATTTTTTATTTATCAATTTCTTCGACATAACACGGGAAATTTTGTTAAAATATATTTTTTAAAGTAGTAGGGGAGCACCGCACCCCCGCACACCAACCCCCCGCGAAATCGCTTCGCGATTCCAATCGGTATCGCAAATCAATCCCTACTTTCTACCCAACTCCAGATTATTGTTTGTTCTTAAAAATAATGTAAATAGTACAATTAAGCCCTATTCATAAGCTAATATTAGTTTTTATTGCATTGAAATATCTCAATTTGTTGATTTTCTGCGAGCAAGTAAACCCTATTATATTTCAATGGGAGTCTATGGAAATTTGGCGAAATACTGGAAATAGCGCCAAGTTGGTGTAACTTTTGGTGACTAAATTTGGTCGCCAAATTTCGCGATTTATCGCCAAGTTGGGGACAAACTTGGCGACGTTTGGCGACAGGGCCGGGTTTCTCTTCCTTTGGTAACCCCCCTTATAGCGTCAGAAAGCTCTGACCAATCAGATACGTTTCGCGGTATTTATGCAGATTTTCATTTCTCCATTTCCAAAGCGTTACTTTTTTTTCATATATAGAAGGATACCTAGAAATACTAACAGAATGTACAGTCGTGGAAAAAAAAGTAAACACCTCCTACTAACTCTGCAACAAATTATTGTAGAAGAAAGTTACTGTTACCAAACGATTGGAAATAAAGTCTACTTTCAAATGATCGACATAAAATTTGCTTAAGGTACCATCTAGATATCAAAACAAACCCAAACTTTGTTTATTTCAATAGCAATAGCCAAGTTTGACCCTTCAATTAGCCAAAATCCAAATTTTCATGAAATTCGTATGATTAGTTTCGGAGAAATTAATTATTTTTTAAATGAGCATATTATAGGGGCTGTATCCAAATTGAAGTTTAGTAAACGATTGTTGAAATGCTACAGAATGACTATGTCACTTCTATTAATGCAATTTTCCTTGCCAATATGGCCATTTCACTCGCTTAATCTGTTTTGTCTATTGCCAGCCCAAATGTTTCAATAAAATGAGAAAATATATTTTTTTCAAATTATTCTTTTCTGGACATCATACACGGACCCTTAAACCATCATTCTGAAGTTTTTTACTCATAATTCGAAAACTAGTTGGAAAAAAAATTAGAAATTGAGAATTCGTATAAAGCAGGAAATAATAAATATAAATCTATCAAAAAATTGTAGGTTACAATTTATATTTTTTTCGAATATTAATTTTATAATTCATAATATAAATTTTTTTAAATTACAAATTCAATGCATTTATGTTTGGGTTTTTTGTATTATAGCCACACACAAAAATTATCACATTAGGATTATAATTTCAGGAGATATTAATAAAAATATAAAAATGTAATTTAACATTAGAATCTCGAAAATTCGAATGTTCATAATTCAAAAACTTGTCATCCGAAGGACTTAAAACTTCGTTTCTAGGAATAGTTTGAACCGAAGATTTAAAATACATTGTCAAAATTGGGTGTTGCAATTGACAAAAAACAAAGTTTTGTCTGGTTTTGATTTGTAAATGGCTCCTTAAGCAAATGTTATATGCACCCTTTAAAAGTAGACTTTATTTCCAATCGTTTGGTACCAGAAACTTTCTTCTATTGTAATTAGTTGCAGAGTTAGTAGGGGGTGTTTACTTTTTTTCCCCACGACTGTACCAACTGTCGACCATTTTCCATAATGAAAACCCTACTTAGGCCGATGGACAGTGGGGGAAACCCCGAAAACCTGGCAAAAGTCGAAAAATAAAGTTGCTATTTAGGGAATTTTGATTATATGGTTAGCTATAATAATGTTTAGAGGTTGAGAATCTATATCCTTCGGAGAAAACTTTTACCGTGTGGACCGTGAAAGTGTATACGAACAATGTAAGTTCGTACTTTCGCTGGCCCCGCAAAAGCATGTGCGGTTCTTTCGAAAAAGACGAGGATGGTGGTCGTCGAAGGCGCTACGTTCCGTCAGAGCCTGGTGAATCTAAGTCGCGGCGCACATTGAGACACAGCCGTCACGCGCAGGGAAAGCTTCCACGTCCTGCGATTTTGTAGATGATTGAAGGAACGCATATTGACTCACGTACAGTTTTTCGGACGCAGGTCCTGCTTGCCACTTGTTCGTGGAACGCAGTTCTGGTCTGTACAGTCTGGTCTGTCACATGATTAATTCTGCTTTCGTAGAACAAATTGGATATTTCAAAGCAAGATATTTGAAATAATACTATGAAAGATATTAAATTAGTGCGATTAATTATTTCGAATTATGTAATTCATAATTAGTAAGATTTATTTTAATAAATGTTTTTAATTTTGCTTTTTTATAAATGTTCTTTTTCGCAATAAATTATTGTAAATTAGAAATTTTTTATATCAGGACATTTTAAACAATCCGTAATCTCTTAAATTTATTATTTTTTAGTTTGAAGTTTTGAACACACACACACAGACACAGACATCTCTCTCTATACATACATATATACTATATACACTGTTCAAAACAATTAAAGGATATTGCAGTTTTAGGTGGATTTTGTATCTGGTAAACTGTTTAGCTGATTGATACATGGTCGACAGACATAGTAGGTTATATGAGAATAAACTACACATGTTTGGCAGAAAAAAATGCATTTTATTGCGCATTTGTGTACTAAAGGAAAAAAACACAATTTGTGCATATGAGAAAAAAAGAATAAGAAAAGGTGTTTTCTTCAAAGAAAATCATTTTCAGTAGGGGGTATGGTTTCCACGGGCGGCCAGCAACGTTGAACACCTTTGAGGCATGGACTCAATGAGGCTATTAATGACGAGTTGGGGTATTCTGCCCCACTCTTCCAGAAGAGCTCTTTCCAGTTCTTGGAGAGTTTGTGGGGGTTGTTGGCGGCCAGAAACTCGTCTTCCTAGAGCGTCCCAAACGTGCTCGATTGGATTCATGTCTGGAGAACACGCTGGCCATTCCATTCGAACGATTCCTTCCTCGAAAAGGAAATCCTCCACCAGGTTTGCACGATGTGGCCTGCAGTTATCGTCCATTAAAATGAAGTTATCTCCGATTGCTACAGCGTCAGGGACTACAATAGGTCTGATGATCTCATCCCTATATCGGCGACCAGTCAGAGCTCCATCTCGAATGATGTAGAGGTCAATGCGCCCGTCAATGGAGATGCCACCACACACCAACACTCCTCCACCGCCAAATCTGACACTTTCATGCACGAATGCAGGATTATTCCTACTGCCACGGTCCCTCCAAATGAAAATACGCCTATTATCCGGATGCACAGAAAAACGGGACTCGTCAGAAAACAGAATATTGCTCCATTCATTTCTCCTCCAGTTGACATGCTCGGTTGCCCACTCCCTGCGGTCGCGACGATGCCTTGATGTTAATCTAACACATACCATCGGTCGGCGAGCATACAGACCTACAGCATGGAGCCGGTATCGGACAGTCTGAGTTGAAATCGTGGTGCCGTGGTAACACTCCAATGGCTTGCGCTACTTCGACTTGAGTTTGGCCCCCTTCTAACCTACCAACAATTCTCAAAGCTTCTGAATCTGTCAAATGACTTCGCTGAGACATCGTACTCATCGAAACAAAGCAATCACTGAATGCCGATCATTCTTGTCTTCATTCTCTTTTATCCAGTTGAAAGTCAAATTTCATTCGCTGCCGCTGAAGCGACGTTTTTGACGTCGAACTCAAAATTTGCATACTCCACAGTTTGAAAACCAGAAAAATTTGCATTTGTGATTCTCTTCTTCTATTTTCGGCAAAAAAATTTCGTTTATATCTTTATTTTATATAAAACTTCAAATATCCTTTAATTGTTTTGAGCAGTGTATTTATGTCAATAACAAACATGAATTAATTCCTTTTTTATGTTTATTTTTGCAATTTACAAAACATTTTGATCAAATTTAAAAATGGCGCTGAAAATCCAATTATTTCTAAATATCATTGATAAACACAGTAAATTGTTCATCTTCTTATCTATGATAATAAAAGAACAGACAGCTCTGTGTGTGTGGGTGTATGTGTGTGTGTGTGTGTATGTGTCGGCAATGGCTAGCAAAATCTACTGCACGTACGAGGTTCAAAATTTTTCTGAAGAGAGTCCAAGGCCTCTCCTAATGCACATGACTTTCAGAATTTTAATATTCTAATTAATAGCTGAGTAATTAATTTACAAACGCAACTCACTTTCATCAAAAATACGCTTTTTTCTCGGCTTTTTTTAATCCGCTTGCTTTCGGTTGGTTGGTTGTATAAAGTTTTCTCAGAAGAAATTAAATAAACCGGGATAGCAATGGGTGTGTTCAAGATGCACGCGCGCCGCGCGCGCGAGCTCAGGAGACAGGAACATGGAGTGGGTCTTTATCGTGGATGGAATAAACATTCAGCGCGTTCAGGAACAGATCATAGATTTCATTAATTATAGTGCTAATTATAAAGGTAATCTGTTGCAAATGAAGTGTAAGCTAGACGGCTGAATGGATAGAGCATTGAACTCTAGACTAGGTATTATGGGTTCGAATCCTTCGCGTCCTAAATAGTACTTGTGTTTTTTTTTTTTTATTATTATTGATTGCTTTATATTTTTCATATAATATAAGATATTTTTGATAAAGATAAATTTTCATATTAATAATATACACAAGCACATCTATTTCTATTATAATAATAAAATACTTATTTAAATACGAGAAAATGAGGTATTTCTCGATGAAAGTTTTAGATTTGAACGCCTTTTAACATTCAAAGTTTCGTTTCAAAGTGATATATATGTATATATATGGTTATCTATATTAATAAAAGAACAAATCGCTCTGTGTGTGTGTGTCTGTCGGCGATGGATAGCAAAATCTACCTCACGTAGAAGTCTGAAACTTCAGGAGTGATTGTTCCAAGACACGTCCTGATGCACCTGACTCTCAGATTTTTAACTTTTAAGGGCCGCGGCCCCTGGACCCCTTTAAGTTTTTATGCACTAAATTGTTAATAACATGCCTCTTTTCTATCCGATCTTCTTCGTTTTTGGGGTGAATTCTCCTTTCAGTTTCTGCGCCATTT